>OZ007499.1:66799079-66969079 GCA_963931805.1 Microdon myrmicae
GACAAGATGGAAGCATTACTTTGAAAACCTGCTCAATGTGCGCACCCATCAACCACAAATAAACGCACCAGACGTACATAAAAAGCCGAGCCTCAGATCCCAGAGCCCTCTTTCGACAATGTTGTAGGCGCAATAAACCGATTGAAAAACAACAAGGCTCCCGGGGTCGGCTGCATACCGGCAGCGTTTCTGAAGCATAGAGGGAGGCAATCACTCGAAAGATCTGTGGCGACTCTAACAGATACACACACAATTCACAAGCAAAAGAGTGAAGAGCGCCGAACGAAAGATCGAACAAGAAAATACATCAGAGCCGTATACCATAGCGATAACAAAAATAATTCACATCAGTGGAGTATAGTCGAGTTTAAAAATCAAATTCAAAACACGGTCAGTAGCCTGATGGGTAACGCTTAGGTTCAATTTTTTTCGTGATTCAAACTGTCATAGCGTCAGTTCGAATCACACGATCTTCTTCACTATTATTCCAAACGCTATAGATCCACCAACTGATTAAAACATTATGGGATAAGGACGTCACTACGGAAGAATGGAAAACTTCAATAGTCGTCCCCCTTTTCAAAAAAGGCGACAGATCTGACTGCGAAAATTACAGAGGAATATCATTGCTCCCAACTCCACGGTTTCTTGTCTCTTTTACAAACTTGCTGCTGGAGTAGACGATGGTGTCATCAGCGTAACTCAACATTACGGTATTGGGTAATTGAGGCTGCGGTATGTCTGAACTATAGAGGAGGTATAATAGTGGTCCAAGAATTCTACCCTGCGGAACCCCTGCGGTTATATTATACGATAGGGAGAGAGACGATTTTTTTTCACCATGAATTTACTACCAGAGAGGTAGGAAGTGAGAAGTTTGGTGGCGTGGGGGTTTAATCCAAATATATAGTGCAGCTTGTAAAGCAGTCCTGAGATCCAAACTCAGTCGAATGCTTTAGATATGTCGAGATAGAGATACAGACCGTCGGGCTTTGGTTTTGAAGATTAGTTCTGACATCGTGGGTTAGTTTTAAAAGAGTATAACAGGTGGAGTGTTGTGATTGGAAGAGAATTTGGGATAATAGCGTTGTCTTTAGCAAATGAAAGTTGATTTCGATATATCTTGCATTCCAGTATCTTGCTTAATGTGTTTAATATCGATATCGGACGATAGTTGCTGGGGTTGTTGGAAGGACTGGACTTATTGATAGGGACTATTACCGTGGTTTTCCAATTATCTGGAAAATGTGATGCGTTAATTATGTGGTTGAGAAAAACGAAAATAGGGACTACATTTGACGGGAGAAGTCTTTGTAAAGAAGGTTTGGAATTCCATCAAACCCTGTCGCCGTTTTGTTGTTGGGTGATGTTATAAATTCAGATAATTCGCCTGCTGTTAGGAATGTCGCATTATCCAGAGGATGAGACGCTTTGTTTGTTTTGTTGCGCGATGAAAGGGGTAAAGGATGGGATCATTGTGCGTGAGATGTAGTCCTTTACGGTAACTTGAAAATTGGAGACTGAGAGGGAGTCGTTTTGTTGATGGATTTTATAAAGGTGATTAGCTAGACAGTTTGCTATGTCAATTTCTGGTTGGGCTGGGTGATTGTTAGTAGGGTTGATAATATAATCGATTTGGGGTTTGTATTTTCGACCAGTTAGTCGGTTGATGTTTTTGAATAAATAACGATTGGGTTTAATATTGTTAAGTATAGACGTGTAAGCCTGGTCGGCAAATTATTTTAGGTGACCATTTATCAGGGCCCCCTACATCTGTACATGTCTTTCCCTACATGATATGCAGCATTGTCTTATCGATGTTGCATGTCGGGCATATCCGTATCTTGCAATTCATGCACAAAAAACTGGATTATTAGTTTCAATTACGAGCAGCAACAGCTTTTGATGCCTGTCCCGTGTCCTTGAATCAAGCTACTCATTCAATCCGATCCCGAATTTCTCCAGGACAAACTGGAAAAGAGTCAATAGGGACATGTGTACATGTACACTCTAGTTTTAAAGTAGTCTGTAAGACTTTTCATATTAATTTAATTTAAGTTAATGAAAGCTTGCATTAAGCTAAATAAATTAGGGTTCTGCCCTCACACTAAACTACACGTTTAACTTAATTAAACTAAATTAAGTACAATTTAAACCTAGTATTCAATTAAATTGTTAAGATTATACTATTCATATTCAATAAAGGATGTTATTTTAAAAAAAAAATGATCAGGGTAGTCAAGAGTTGGATTTGATTTTCAATAAAAGGGGAGTAACTACTATGTAGTTTTCGTCTAAGCTGTTTTTTACGCGTAACAGTTTTGTAAGGATGTTGGGTAAAGGTTTTCCTAGGTGATTATGAGGGATGGATGTAGGTGTGTGGCTGAAGAGGGCATTTTTTAGTATTTGCTCTACTCTTAAGGCTGCTTGATCAATTTCAGCAGGGAGTAGGTTTGAAATCTCTGGCAAAGTATAGTCTGCAAAACTGGCAGCAATGTCCCTATTGACTCTTTTCCAGTTTGTCCAGTTTCGGGATGGGATTGAATGCGTAGCTTGGTTCAAGGACACGGGACAGGCATCAAAAGCTGTTGCTGCTCGTAATCGAAACTAATAATCCAGTCTTTTGTGCATGAATTGCAAGATACGCATATGCCCGACATGCAACATCGATAAGACAATGCTGCATAGCATGTAGGTAAAGGCACAATTCGGTTACTGCATAAGTTATCTTCTGGGTCTTCAAAGTCCCATTTTGGTGATCAACTACTCAGATCATGGGAATTAATGTTGTTGGAGAAGAGAACTTTCACGCCTTGAAGGAACAAATGGAGCGCCAATGAAATTGAACTACATGGATGTCATTTACCCGGCATGCCATTTCATAGATAATAATAAAATCTGTATTTTTATCAAAATTATTTCATGTGTAAATTTCGGGACACCCTGTGTTTAAATGTAAGTAATTTCCGGTTTTGATCTATGACTACCAGTTATGCGGCTACTTTGTATTACTAAAATAATACACTGTTTCCATTGGTACGCCTGTCATAAAACAGATATCTTTGGGATCCAAGAAGTTTACAACAAGTAATGCAACCCTCTGACGATGTACAATAACACGAGCATCAATCTAACTTTAAATCCATAATTGCAATCCACAAGCCGCTCAATCTTATTTGAAAATACTAAATTTTCACAGTGCTAAAAGAGAAATATTGATACTTAGTCAAAAGTGACAAGTTTCAATAAACAAAAAGTTGCACAAAGTTGTGGTATTCAAAATCAACTTACAGTCTTTCATCTTTTTACGCGAAGGCGAGCCCATAGAGAATTTGGCATTACCCTATATTTCGATCCAAAAAAGGTATCTGATGTTATTATACAAATTGAAAAATTCCTGAAGAAGAAAAAGAATTGTCTTGTCTTCTTTCAATGCATGGTTTTGTTACAGTTTCACTCTTGCTAATGTGTCTCTACCATAAAAAAAAAACGTTGTCCTTAAGACTCAATTTTCGCCTACAACTTGGCTTGTAATGTGACCTTCAAACGTAGGCGATATCCTTCAACAAAAAATTTTCGAGAAGAACAAAACCCAGCCACTCAATACCCTTGGGCTATATTACTGTTATTATCATTTATTGTCGTGTTAGTCCTATTCGGTGTTTGGATTGCTTACTTTGCCAATATTAAAGCTGCCTCTTTTAGTTGTGATCCCATGTGTACCTGCCCTTCCTTTTCACATTACATATTTATTATTGTATTAAAACATCTGCACTAGGTACAAATGGATTGTAAGTCGAAGCTAGTGCCATATAAAGTAAACAGGACTCGCGTTTGGGTGGGCAAACATTTAGTTTGATGTGCTTTCTTTGAAGAATAGAAAACCCCATTGCGAAGGTCCGCCCAAGAATGGCTTATTGTTTTCCCTTTAGGGGATTAATTTCTCGGCACAACTTTGTTTTATTTTTCTACAACTGATTTTTTCAGTGGGAATCGTCGGCATATTTGTTTTGTATGTATTAATATATAGGAATACAAAACAAGTTCCTGTGAATCGGGCCATCAAGACAATTTTTTTTTATTATACAGTACAACCCAACGAGGAATTCTACTAAAACGAATATGTTTTCGGAAAGTGAAACCATAACAAACTAAATTTCACAAAATAAAGGAAAGTTATTTGCGGGTGAAGAAGGTATCGAAATGATTTTTAAGTAACTATCTTTTCATCTTGAGTAAAGTAACAGCCATCATGTCCGTCATCTCAAGTTTAAAAGCAGGAAAAGGTATTAGAGGCTAGACTAAGAGGTAAGAATAGGCGTGAGAACAGTTTGTGATGTAATCAAAATGCCCGTTAGTTGAAGCATACGGGTAAACACAGAGTAAAGCGGATAAAGTTAAAACAATACAGCGAGAGCTCCAAATGCTATACAGTGTCAAGAACTTTCACCATGCTGGGTAAAAAAATAGCTTAAAATGACATGAGGTCTATCCCTGAGTATTGTGACGCTGTCGCATCTCGCTTCACAAAGTAGCATAGCCAACATCAATCGAAAGACGACGACCATCGAATATTGCATTAACACCCTAACTGTTATAAGTCGCACGTCACATCATTCTTCCAGTTTCGTCCAGTTATCGTTCTGCAAGGCATAGCCCCGCCTACTTCCGTTCATCAAAGGACTTTCGTTAAGATGGCGACCATTAAGGATTTCAACGGTGAAGATCTCTTCACAATTCTTTCACTTTTTTCATCGTTCCAAAGCGTAACAGTCGCTACGATCGTAATTTTCGTACGATTCCAACAAATTTGTAATCGTGTTTTTCGCATCTCAATTAAAGTTATAAATGATAAATATGTCGATTAGTCGTATTTATTGTCGTCAGTAGTTTCGCTAAAGATTTGTTCGTATTGCACGGTAAACGCATCGTGCCCAAAATCATTGGTCCTTCGAGCCGGATCAATAGTATGTTTTCAATTGTCGTTTATTATTTCGTTAATTTCGTGCAGTTCTAATAAAATTGTAATCGTGCCGCTTGCATCACTCCAAATAAAGTTTCGTAGTGATATACATTCCATGTATTTTATTTATTTTGTCGTCGTTAGTTTCAACGAACTTTAAATTCTGCACGGTAAACGAATCGTGCCCAAAACAGACGCATATGACAATCAGTACTAGAATATTCGAGAAAGCCCGAAACAAAGCACTAGAATATTCTAGAAAGTACTGGAAAACTATGAACAAAAGAACATTCAAGGATATGGAACGGGCGGAAACGAAACGCCGAATCAGAATGAGGAAACGGTATAAATACGTCGCACAAAGATGGTGGAGATTATTAAAATGTAAAAAGTAAAAACTAAAGTAAGAAGTAAGCAGTAAAAGACGCGATAAGTACGGAAGCGATAAGTCAAGAAATCGTTAAGTGTACGGTAAAAGTAACGGTTGTTATTAACGGACTAATAAAGTGTTATATTAATTCAAAATCAATTTAACGGCTCTTATTTATTAAAAATAATTAATCCAGCGAACCCTAAGCTCGCTACAATTGGTGTCAGAAGTGGGATTAATTATTGGCGAAGTGAATAAGTCTGTGAAAGTGTGTTGTAACGATGTCAGATCGACATTTGGCGGATCTTCGTGTTCCTGAGTTGAAGAAGGAACTTGAGGACCGGAATCTGGATAGCAGAGGAGAGAAGCAAATTCTTCGATAGCGTCTGCAAGCAGCAATGGAGGAACAGGGTATTGATGTCGACACATATGTTTTTACGATTGGGCCAGACTGTCCGGATGAAGAAGAAACAGCGAGTCAAGATGGTGCCAATGTAGCGGAGAAGAGTTCGCCACAGTTGGACATTTCGGAGATGTTCCGGATGGTGATGACAAAATTCGACGCGCACGCTGCAGATGTTAATGCAAAGTTGGATGCCCAAAATTCAAAATTGGACGCGTAAGCTGCAGATGTTAATGCAAAGTTGAATGCCCGAACGCAGTGGGTGAAATGTAATTTTCAACACTTTAAGGAAGAAATTGGAAACGAAGTAGAAAATCTGGATCTAAAAAACGAAGCTGAATTTAAGAAAGTCACCGATGAAATAACTCGAATCGAGAAGAGACTTGAGTGTGTTGAGAGAAATAAGACATCGCCTAGCAATCAACATGTCTACAAAGATACAAGGATGCAACCGCCAACCTTCGATGGAACGGGACCCTTCTCCGTATTTATCCGTCAGTTTGACGCTGCGGCCAATTATAATAAGTGGTCGGATGAGCAGAAATCAACATCACTAATCTTGTCACTCCTCGGGGCGACTGCTGAATTGTTACAAACCATACCAGCAGAGAAGCAAACAGCAAACCAAGCGGTAAGAGACGGCCTTGAAGCTAAGTATGGAGACTACCACATGCAGCAGGTCTATAGCGTTAAGCAAGGATAGTGAAGAAGGTGAATTGAACACACGATGAAACGATTGAAAAGCGAAGCAGTGAAGCATCAGACTACTGACCGTGTTTTGAATTTGATTTCCAAACTCGACTATATTCCACTGGTATGAATTATTTTTATTTTATCGCTTGGTATGCGGTTCTGATGTATTTTTCTTATTCGATTTTTTTTCGTTTGGTGTTCTTCACTATTTTTGCTTGTGAATTGTGTGTATCTGTTAGAATCGCTACAGGTCTACCGCATGCAACTGCGGAGCAGAACGCAGAAACCTGGAGAAAATCTTCAACAGTAGCAGGCAGACATTGAGCGATTGGCAAACTTGTCTTATTCAAATATGACTAAGGAATTTCTGAACGAGGTAGCAAAGGATGCATTTATAAACGCACTCCAAGATCGGGACTTGCAACAAGCCGTTCGTTTGGCAGGAAAGAAGACGACTAATGGAATACTGGTGTTCGCATTGGCATATGAATCTGCTAAACTGGCTACCAGGAGTACATATAGGGTCCGAAAAATGTCCGTCCAGGAATGTTCCTGCCAAAGAATCGGGTATGTACAACGGAGAACCCCGAGACCTGTTATGAAGTGCTGGACATGCGGCGGAGTCGGCCACATCTCTGTTGACTGTAGGAAATGTCGACGAATGAATGAAACATCGAGTGGGAATTGTTGTTCATGCGCTAATCATAAGAGGAGACTATCAACGGACCAACCTGAGGTGAAGAAGCACATTGTACCTGTCAGAGTACTAAATGCGTCCGAGGAGCCGGTCGCAATAAGAAAAGGAGAGTTAACCGCAGAATGTGCACCCGTATCAATGATAAGCTCAAGTCAGTAAGGGAAGGTGCATAATAACGCTGATGCTCTATCAAAAAGACCATGTAAGCCAGATTGTAAACATTGTCATAGAGTGGAAGAGAAAGAAGAGGCGTACAACCTGCGAAATGTACTAGTAGAAGTACTAGATGGGTGGACGAGTGATACTATACGCGCAGCTCAACTTCAAGATGAAGATATGTCGCTAATCCTGGAACACAAAGAAAAGAACGAGCGGCCAACTTGGAACAATATTTCCGCCAAGAGTGGAACATTTAAGGCATATTGGGCACAATGGAATTCCTTGCTGGTGGAAGATGGAATTCTTAAGCGTAAATGGGAAGCCGCGGACGGAAACTCCCATCGAATGCAGATTCTAGGCCAACCATCAAAAGTGAAGGATGTAATAACAGAAATGCACGACGGGGCCTCCGGTGGACATCTGGGAGTTAGTAAGACACTTTCAAAATTACGATCTCGATTCTACTGGCTTCACATTACACATGACGTCGAGTCTTGGTGTAGGAAGTGCACAACTTGCACTGCGACCAAAGGACCAACAGCAAAACCAAGGAGCGCTATGAGGCAGTACAACGTGGGTGCCCCTTTCGAGCGAATTGCGATTGATATCTCAGGACCAATTCCAAAAACCAACGACAACAACAAATACATGTTGGTCATCATGGATTACTGCAGCAAAGGTGGAAGTCCTTCCAATTCCAAACCAAGAAGCAACAACCGTCTTTAAGCAGCTTATCAATAATTGGATCAGCAGATATGGAGTTCCCTGAGATCTGTCCGGCACTGGGCGTAAGAAAAACCAGGACCACACCCTTACATCCGCAGTCAGACGGTATGGTCGAAAGGTTCAACCGAACAATGAAAGAGTATTTATCGAAGGTCGTTAGTGATCACCAACGAGATTGGGACAAATATGTGCAAACCTTTCTCATGACCTATAGATCGGCTAATCACGATACGACGACCCGTTCTCCAGCAAGAATTATATTTGGACGAGAGATATGATTACCAGCCGACCTGCGATTCGGAATACCTCCAGACGTCATAGATAAGACTGAAGACTACGTAGCCGAATGGAGAAATCGCCTCGATGAGATTCATCATTTGGTTCGAAAACACATCAAGGTATCCAGTGACAGGATGAAAACAAGGTACGACGTTCGAGCCAACGCATCCGGATCTAATGCAGGTGATAACGTGTGGCGTTATAACCCTCATCGGCGAAAAGGAAGGTCGCCGAGGTTGCAGCAACATTGGGAAGGACGAACGACATTGTCTATAAGATTCAGCGAAGACCGAACGCCAAGATGAGAGTGGTACATCGTGACCGACTGGCGACGTTTTGTTAACCCAAAAGAACTTAGTTCGGGACGAACTAATCTAGGCGGTGGGTAGTGACGCATATGACAATCAGCTGTGATATCTGGCAGGTCTCCAAAACAGAGTACAAGAATATTCTAGAAAGTACTGGAAAACGAGACTATAAGCATTACGAGGGTTGCCTTTTATATTTCGGGATTAGAAAACAAAAACAAATATTGATCATCGAAAATCACTTTATTGTTTTTCAAAATATTCCCCATGAAGATCTATACACTTTTGCATGCGTTTGAACCAATTGTCGAAGCACTTTTGCCACTCTGATTGAGGAATGAGGGTTGCCTCTTATGTTTCGGGATTTGGCAACCCTAGTGTTGCAATCCGGCAATTGACAGCTCTGTCGTAAAGTTGGACAATTTTGAGGTTATACGAACTCAGAACGTTTTGACATACGAGCGCTATTTGTGTTGTTTACAGTAACTTAAAAGATTCATCTCGGCCCAAAAATGGAATTAAATCGTCAACATTTTCGTGCGATTATTTTTTACAACTTTCGGCGTGGATTAACCCAGCAACAGTGCATGAATGAACTTAATTCAATTTTTGGCGATGAAGCTCCATCAGGGACCAGTGTTTATCGATGATATGGTGAATTCAATCGTGGTCGTAGTTCACTCCAAGATGAATTTCGTGAAGGTCGTCCAAAATCAGTTGTTGTTCCGAAAACCATTGATGCTGTGCGCGAACTGATATTGGAAGATCGTCATGTGACCTATCGTGAGATTGAGACAACCTTAGGCGTTAGTGGGACCAGCATACATTCAATATTGCATAAACATTTGACTGTCAAAAAAATTTATTCGTGTTGGATCCCACACAATTTGTCAATCGCCCAAAAAAAGGCTCGTGTCAATTGGTCGAAAGAAGTGCTCAAAAAATACGGTCGCGGTGCTTCGAAACACGTCTATGACATCGTGACAGGTGATGAATCGTGGATTTACGCGTATGAGCCCGAAAGTAAACAGCAGTCGACTGTCTGGGCTGAGCCAAAAGCGGTTGCTGCATTCAGAATGCATCTGTTGGGGATACGAGTATAAAATTCGAGGGTATGGAACGGACGAAAACGAAACGCCAAATCAGAATGGGGAAAAACGGTATAAATACGTCGCACGCAGATCAAGGGAGTAAGTACCTAGTAAGGAAGCGATAAGTAAAGAAGCGGAGCAAAGAAGCGATAGGAATTAAACGATAAGTCTCGGAAGTGAAAGAAGAGTCAACGAATTATTAGCGAAATATCAAGTAACGTTATTAACAGACTAATAAAGTGTTCACAAAGAAAATCGATTTAACGGCTCTTATTTATTAAAATAATTAATGCAGCGAACCCTGAGCGCGCTACAATATGTACCTAGAATTAACTTTTAGACTATTACACCAAGTTAAAAATGTCGGAATAAATCCCTTATTATCTCGTATATATAAAATGTTTTATTAGGCTGTGGGGTTTCTTAAAGCTCACCTGAAGAACCCCCCATATTCGCAACCCATTTTTGCATCTCAAGCACCAACATACCTGAAACATTTCCTTTCTTAAGGACATTTAATGCATTCAACGCATTATCTGAAAATCCCTAAAAAGAATTCTTCACATCATAGGGCATCATAAATCCCAAACCATTCGGCACCCTTGTCATCGTTAAAATTCTATGTCGGACAGCTTGTTTATACAGCTGCAATAAACCGACCGGCGATTCGTTTGTCCAATCGACAAACAATTACCGCATCCCAAGCATTATCATCGAAACCGAATCCTCTAGCATTTCCTAGTACAAACAAGAACTCGGTTCCTACTGCAGTCAGAGAGGCCATAAACATTTAAAACCCATTAGCACCTTTTCCTAATGGCGAGACATCTATTAACGCATCTGCACCACTCATCCACGACTGTAATGATGCCCTTATTTGCTTTTAGCACCATTTCTCCGATGAATTGCCGTCTATGATAGCCACCGGCTATGATCCCTTTGTTCTATTTCCTCGTTTCACGATCCCTTTGTTCTTTTTCCCTCGTTTCAGGTTTCGTTTATCCTTTGCTGAAATGCATCGATAAACACTGTGATCTGTACGATCACCCATACATGCATACACCATGACCTTCATTACGAGATCTGTTTTTCTATTCCACAAAGAGAGACTTTACGTTTCTCTTGTGGTAAGTAAACATATCCTTAGCCGAGAGGATATTCACCACACCATTAATTGAGGATTGAATTCAAGTCAGAGTTCTATCCTCGAGGAGTCTGTTCCCAACCACCGATCCGGTCGAGTCGCCCCACATCCTTCAGTGCGCGCACAAGTATTCGTTTTATCATCCCCCGTAGGGTGTGCATCGGAGTCTGCACCCCTGCGGGACGTGTCCCTTACGTCGTCGTATTTCGTTCGGTCAACTAATTCCGGAAACATAAGATGCGGTGATCGATGATTTGCAATCTCCGTATTAAAGCGCGTTTGTGTTGGTGGGCAGTGAGTCGGATATCATTTAAGAACAAAAATGTATTCAGTGGATAGTTACGTAAGATAAAACTCAGTTGCACTTAAAATGACTTCACATTATAATAAAATAATTGTGAACATTCCCCGTATTTTAGACTGTTTTAAATAAATTAAAGATCATCCATGTAGTGCTCTAAAAAGCCCTACCACATTTTTCCCCCATTCCTACATCCAAATCCCAGCAATAATACTCCAAAACCCAAAATCCTATCAAAACCCGAATTTACCCAAACATAAACCAAAATCCGCAATAAACGAATCAAACATTCGTTTATCGCCTAACATTTGCCCCCGCGGCATAATGATAACCAAAATCCCAAATTAAAATCAAATTCACAATAAATGAATCTAATATTCGTTTATTGTTCTACATTTGCCCCACGGCATCATTAAAATTCAAAATCCAGAGATCGTTATCTCTATTTAGAAAAATTCCATTAAATTAAACAAACAGACAACCGAATCCCTTTACATATCCACATCTGCACAATAATTTCATAAGAATTCAAGAAACTGAATTCTTATCTTAAATAAACACTGATCATCTCACTCAGGATACTAAAATCGGGATTTTTGTTTACAAATCTCGATTTCTTTTCCTTTATAAAGGAATAGTAAAATGACCTCCGGGCCGCGTTAAACCAGATATGCTATGCGGATTACGTCCTAGTGTACACGTCAACCAAAGGCCCTAATTTTGCAACAAATCGATTCAACCGTCACTTGGACGAACTGTATCAGTATTACAGTCGATGGAAAATTCGACTTAATCCATCCGAAGCAGTAGCTTTGAGTAGTAAACATCTCCAACCTACTTCTCGATATTCACAGGATATTCGAATAAAAATGGGAGATACTACGATTAGACTACAGGACAGGATGAAATATCTTGGGGTCATTTATACTTCAAAAATGAATTTCATCAAACATGTGACCCACATTCTCCAAAGGGGCCTCGGTCGGTCTAAGCAACTGCACAACATCTTGAAGTGGAGCAACAAAGTTGACACCAAGGTTGAGCTTCTCTGCTATAAGCAGCTAATCCGATCTGGAATATCGTACGCCTTTCCCATATGGTCCTGCATATCTTCGGCTCAAATGGAAAGACTTCGGGTTTTCGAAAGGAAACTCCTCAGAAGATGCACCAATCATTCTAGAAGGCCTGACGGCCGTCATTACCCCAACTCTCACCTATACGAAGGCGCCTCCATTACCCCTATCGACGAGTACTTGCTTCAATTAGCATACAAGTACCTCGAAAACATTCAGAACAGCGAGAACCTACTTGTACGGGACTCTTGCGTTCTTGACCCTTCTCTCTCGATCTCTTCGGATCAAACCCCCACAATTTCTTCTTCAGTACAAAACTGAAGAAAGCATCCTTCCCAACAACATTCCCCTCTATAATAGAGGATTCCTGGATCCATCCCTTAGGGTCTACTCTTAACAAACCACACACGAACGGGCACACAGTACAAGACGGCACAAACACACACACACCGACCAAAGCGCAGATCATCAGACGGCAAAGACGTGATCTGCGTTTACTACCGCACCCAAGACCTACCGGTCTTGTATGATTTCGTTCCCACCGTCCCTCTATAAAAGTAGTGAGAGAACACCTGGACTAACACTGTCCACACTATCCTTGTATACCCCCCCCCCCCCTTTTCTTTTCTTTTCAGATATCGCGAGACCGAGCCCAACATCCTCACGGATGTGGGTGATTTTGGTTATCGTAAGATGACCAGAAGTCAGAGACAAGATGAAGGACACATTTGTCCTTGTCTCAATAAAGTCGGCCCTCTCACCAACCAATTTTTTTTTTTTTTGATCTCCGGGCCGTAGTATAACATTATATCTAGTCCCTGGAGGAAGTACCCCAGGAGAAAACCTCAACAACTTTATACTAATAGATGCAGAGAATTTAATTGAAAATAAAACACTTTTTTCCTAAGAAAAGCGAGACTTTCAATTAACCGACAACTGGTGAGTAGAGCTGTGGTACCTCTGTAGCGTTCTAGGAATGCACAATTCCACCCAGGTAGGGTTCCTACCCTTCAAGGAACATACCTAACCTGAAAATGTTACACGCGCCCACAGACGCGTGCCACTAAGTTCGCTAGGGCCCTGAAACATTCACCACAACGTTGAGCCCGACACGAAAAAGCAAGGAACTGAACGTCCCAAAGCTTTCAATCTCAAGCTCAACATGTCGATTGTAGCATACCTGAAACAAAGGTAAAAACCATACGTTCATCCGGCTCCCTAGAGAAATTCCGAAAGATCGAAATGCATCGCATCCCAGCTCTGCACAACAGGAAATCCTGAACATCTACACGATGTTACAAGGAATCGCTATCGTCGGTAAATTAGCCGACCAGCGGCTGCACGTGCGGGTAGCTGCCATAAAGACCACCCAAAATCCGTCAAGCAAACAAAGGCAGCGACAACCTATCCGCTACCAAACTGCAGGCAACCGTAATTATCTCAACGAGATAATTCGGAAAATTTATGAGGCTAAAAACCTACAAAGGATCTATTCCGATCCCACTATCCCTTTCGATGTTCACACCCATTAGAAAGGTCTAATGGATTGTTAGTTTTAACCGAAAGAAGTTAAACAAAACCATGGACCGTACGTCCATTCAAACTGCACGATATCCGTCGGCCGCGCGCCCGATGTTTTGTGCAAATAAAGGCGGCACAAAATGGACAGTCGTCGAACCAAATTTCGATCACCGCCACGGATGGTGATAATGACGTTTAAGGATGTATGCATCGATTGAGTTTTTCCTTTCCAGGCGCCGAATACCCCTGGGACTTAATAACATGCTGCTAACAGAGTGTTAGCAGAGCGAATAGGAAATTTCTCTGTGCAGATATAGATACGATCTGTAGCAGGATATTTTTGGGGTTGAGATAGATAGTATAACTTGGACCGTCAACGGGACGTACGACGACGTACGGAGAGGGAGATGTGAAAAAGCAAACGAGTAATTGTTCCTAGTAATGTACTCCAATTTCTTTAAATTTAATCTAAGGGAGTAACGTGTGTTTCGCCGCGTTGTTAATTAAAATATTGTCGAGACACTTATTTAAGTTGAATCCGGCATAGTGCGCAATTTATGAACAATTAGTTGTACGAAATAAAAAAGATTAAATCCATAAACGATCTGCGTGTTTTATTTGTGCTTTTCGCTCGGTGGATTCGTTGTGTGCTAGCAGTGTGCGGCGGAACCCTGCAACCAGGACCTTCAACCGAAGGACAATAAACACTCGTCAAAGTCAAATCACACCAAATAATATTCCGCCAAACCTCCACAAGAAAAAAAACCATCCTTTTAGAAAGCGAAGTATCACCTGGCCCCCACAGAAAACCAGCCGAGACAAGGACTGAGGCCGAAATCAAGGACGTCGCTCTTCCCTCAGGTATATGAGGAAATACGGCAACGACCCCTTGCTGTAGCACAACAGCAAAACATCCACCACAATAGACCAAACAGTGTTTCATTTTTACTTACTCCTTGTGGACAGTGTGTTGTGGAGATTTGTTTTGTTTTTCCGGTGAATAGGTTGCTTTTGGGGGTCGGCAGAACTGTATGGAATTTATGGGGACGGAGTAGAACCCTGCGCCCCTACCGGCGCCACGACTTCGCTCCCCCACAAAGTAATTGAAATTCACCCATACCATTGAGCCAGGACAATCCCGGTAGGAAAGTATACTAGATCCAACACGTGCCAGACCGTGAGCACCCCCTTCTCAATTATATATTTTAATTGTGTGCAAATATATATTGCAACACTCAAGTAAACAACTAGTCCTCAAGTAATTACTTTCGGAAGCTTTTAATCAGAGCATGTGTAATGATTTATGCCAAAAGTCAAAGCAAACAACAACTGATAATCGTTCTTCAGTCGAACTGCACGAGCGTGCTATGGTTTGCCGCGTCACGTGATCAGTCGTACTTGAAATCTAGTGGTATTCAAGACCAACGTGTAGTACATCGATACCGCCCTCCCGAATATTTTTCACTTCGTTCCATTCTCGTACCGCAATGACATTTAAGGGTATCAATCAATCTTTTTGTGCGCACATAATATGTTATATGTATAACATTATAATTTGCAAACTAGACATCGCATTAAAACTAATATAGTATGGTTAGTGAATGGTAGTGGTCATTTTGAGCCATTGCCGCTTGATGCCATTCCGAGAATTACTCGACTCATATGTTGGTGAGGACGATTGGGTAGGGTGGATAAGGTAGTGTATCGAAAACTACACGCACTTAATAAATATCACCATAGTGATACGATATTTTATATGGTTGGATAACCAATTTAAAGACCAAAACAATATAAAACGATATGAATAGATAAGCCAAGAGGCATCCGTCCATTGTTCCCGGAGATGCAAAATAAATAGAGATAATGCTCATTGACGACAGATGACTGACGCAACTTGCGTAAAAATTACAGAATTGGGGCACTACTCAAAGTTAAAAATATATACAAAGTTGTACTTTAAAGATAACCTATCACAAAATAATGGTAATGAAATGTGCACAAAACCCGCGACGTTTCTCAAGAAAACTCTGATAAAGACCGGCTGATATGAATCAAAGAACAAAAAGAAAATGCTTTTGTTTATAAATACAATGTTAATTTAAATATTATTATTATTTTCATTTTAATTTGTTGTAATGTACAAAATCATTAGTTATACGTTAGCCGGTTGGCGGTGCTATGGAGATAATTTGCCGGTTCCGGGGGCCATTAAAAGTGATATCATTGTAACTGCGGCGTTATCAGTAGATTTATAACCCATCGCCTTACACGATCCATTTGATATAGTTACCAGAACGCAAGCACTTATAAACATAAGTAACAACGTTATCCAGAATGATAGTAAAAACGTGCGTCGCAAGTTCTGCCACCAAGGATCATCTTGGAATGGCATTAACTCTTCAAGACTCAGGCTTTGGCTTTTCCTGAAAGAAAGATAAAATATATTTAAAATCGATTTTTACATTATTCAAAACAGTGTTCGTAAAGGAACTTCCGGATGAAATTAAATGTAAATCCCGAAGGCAATGACAAAGGACAAGTTCAACGGGGGCATTCGAAAATTTACAATTCTAAATACTTTTCGTGTTTGAAGGATTCTTAAAACTTCCCGTTTGAGGCTGTCGATGAAGACTTAGAGTATCGTCATTTTATCGTTCCCAGGGGATAGGGTACAGTGTTTGCACTTTGGATGATTGAATAGCAAGTGATTGGTATATTCGAGGTTTTTCCGCCCCCAATCTGCATCCACACTCTGCCTTATCGACTTACTTTGCCTGCATGCGCCCGTGTGAATATTTTACATGTATGATTTATAAAGGGCGTTTAATTTGTTTTTGTACTTCACACCTTCATCTGTACCTAGTATTTAACTAGAAGCCATTTTAGTACTGTATTGATATAGCAATGCTTGAAATAAATTCACAGAACATCGGACATTTTCGGTGCTTTGGGATGGTATCGCAGTTTCTGGAGAACTTTTTCCATAAATTATTACCCCTAAAATCCGTAAAGAAGGAGGTCGGGTAAATGTTTAATAGCCTCATAAATAAATTTGAAAATCAGCCTATTCCTTCAAAATTGCCGTATTTTAAATTTGTTTTTGTTTGAAGACGAATGCTCGTTATACTTACTTTTCTTCGTTGAGGATTTCGTATTCATCTCTATTCTTCGGAATGTCAACAATGCATTCCGCCAGTAGTTTTGTGGTTTCAGTTGCCATGATTTTAGGTTGTTGTGTTGGCGTCGGGTGTTTAGTTTGTTTTTGGTATCTAAATGCCTCTAACCTGGTCTAATCCGTCACGAACAGTTTTGATGATTTAAGTGTTGATGTTGTTTTTGACACAGTTCCATAAAATAGGTTTTCTCTGTTTTCACAAAACACTAGCACCGAATTGATAAGATTTGGATAATGCAAGCCCCTAAACCAAGATGTGAAAAGGTAAATTTGGTCTGCCGGTAGACCGTCCTCAACCGATGCTCTGACAATTATGTACATTATTAGCCCATGCTGAGACTTAAGTCCTGTAAACAACGTTATCAGTCGTTTTCTTGTCACAATAACAACAATGTACGAGTACGGGAGTGCCGATAACACGACAAGGAAGTTCCTTGTGCCATGTATGTCACTGATAACTTGTTAATAAGTAAATGTGCGGAAGAAGAGATGTGACAAAAAGCAACATCTTCAGATTTGCACCGAGATACATGTTCGTTGCATCGCAGATTCACGTATAAAGATTTTTTACTTCCCAGTATGACGAGGAAGATTTTAAGAATTGTCATCCGGCATAACCGGCTTATTAGGGTTCTTGTGTGCGCCCCGAAGGACCCTTCACTGACGAGCTCTGTATATATTATGAAGCGGTTATTTGTGAAAGCGCTTTCATTAGCATTTGTGTACTTAAGCTGAGTACATCCCCATATGGAGGATGTTAATGGATACGACTTGCAAGTTGAGGAGACAGTTGATTGGATAAATATTTACAATTTAGTTCCAACGCATGAGAAAAAAAATGAATACGTCAACAAAAGGTACGAAGTTAATTAATTTGTGTTAGACATATCCGATAAAATCACGAATTTGAAATGGTTTTCTAAGCATTACGTTGATGTGAAGGGCTTGATAATAGTACGGGATAGCATTGTAGCATAAAGATATTTCTAGGGCACGTAGTATGTTTGTAAAAGGTTCTGAGGTAAGAAACGCGTGAATCACTTACTAGCTCAGTTATATGGGTGATGACTTTATAGGTGAGTAAGGCTTAGTATAATTCACATCACAGCAAAGGCGACCTGCCTAAGAAATATAATTTCTTTAGTGAGATCCCACACAAACACAGGATACACTTCTCGCCTCGTTGCTATAAGTTTTGTATGAAACACCACCCACCTCGTACAACTTGTGCATATAAGTGGTAAGTTGAAGGAAAAAACCCATGAATCCGTTAGCCTAGTGTGTTGTTGGTCTCTTTTATCTTCGCTTCTTTTCTCAAACACCACAATTCCTTCACGGATTTTGATCGTAAGTGAAATGGTTTATTATTACTATAGGGGCTAATTCTCCGCAGAGGTTCAGATGCCCTATACGTAGTATGTGCTGCATCCTTCATTTAGTGACCGGTAACATGGATAGGTCAGCAACAGGCTTACATATACATCTGTAGCAACATCGTCATCATCATCGGCACTACAACCGGAATTCTGCCTTGGGCTTATTTAACAAATCTCTCCACCGGTCCAGATTTCGAGCGATGTCATCCAGTTTGGTACTCCCAGGCTCTGGGCGTCCTGGTCTACGCCATCCCTCCATCGCAGACAAGGTCTCTCCGGCCAGCCCCGTTTTTCGCTCTTTCGAGCTAGGTGTCGCGCCCACACGAGTCTACCGAGCTTGATTTTTCTTACAACATTAGCTTCAAGGTAGATTGTGTACAACTCATGGTTGTAGCGTCTCCGGAATCGTCCTCCCTCACATCTTAGGCTAACAATTCTCCTTAAGACCTTCCTCTCGAACGCGGCTAAGAGTTCAGAGTGCCTTTTAATGAGCACCCAGGTCTCGGATGCATACATTAGTACTGGTACGACCATGGTCTTGTGCAGTAGCAGCTTGGATGTTGTGGATAAATTTCGGGATTTAAAGTGCCTTGATAGACCATAGTAGGCTTTGTTGGATTTAATCAGCCGTTCGCGTATTTCTTCTTCCATATTGTAATCGGCTGATACTATTGACCCAAACTAGTTAAAGGATTGCACTACTTCAAATTCGTGCTCCACTGCCCTGATAGTTTCACCAACGTTAGGTCTTCACACCTGTAGCATAACTTATCGAAAAATAGAATCATTTGATGTACTATTATGATGATAGCTGGGATGTCACCCTATATATCTCAAAGTATGTCGACAGAGTAGGGTGACCAGCTCCAACTTTGAAACTACGATACCCTCATTTAATGACTAAAAACTTGTCTTTTTGGTCTATAGCGTTTGCGACGATAGTGAAGAGCGTGTGATTCGAACCGACGCTAGCGAAAAACGAGCGAGCGAGAGAACGTCGGAGCAGGCGAGTGTGCCGGTGCTCTATGCGGAAGTCGTGATTGTTGTCGTGAAGTTCTGTTTACTATGGGAAAGTGTGTGCTGTCTGTACACAGATCACGTCGGCTTGTTACGTTAAGCAAGGATAGTGAAGACGGTGATTTTAACATACGATAAAACGGGTGAAAAGCGAAGCATTGAAGCATCAGGCTACTGGCCACGTGCACGAATTCGATTTCTAAACTCAATTTGCGGTATAGCTCTTCCAATTCCAAACTACAATATAGTAGAGTCTTTGCCCTGCGACTGAGTAGTAGGCTTTTTTGAAATCAACGAACAGTTGATGAACCGTCGCTCCGTATTCCCACTTCTTTTCCAGCAGTTACCCTACTGTGAACTTTTGGTCGCTTGTTGACCGGTCCCTACGGTATACGCACTGGTGGTCTCCCAGTATTTCTTCTGCGTACGATGTGATTCTCGCCAGTATGACATTTGTTAGTATTTTGTAGGTGGTTGGGAGCAATGATATTCCTCTATAGTTTTCGCAGTAAGATCTGTTGCCTTTTATGAAAACGGGAACGACTATTGAGGTTTTCTTTTCTTCCGGAGTGACTTCCTTATCCCATATTGTTTTGATGAGTTGGTGGATCTATAGCGTTAAGCAAGGATAGTGAAGAAGGTGAATTGAACACACGATGAAACGATTGAAAAGCGAAGCAGTGAAGCATCAGACTACTGACCGTGTTTAGAATTTGATTTCCAAACTCGACTATATTCCACTGGTGTGAATTATTTTAATTTATTGCTTGGTATACGGTTCTGATGTATTTTTCTTATTCGATTTTTCGTTCGGTGTTCTTCACTATTTTTGCTTGTGAATTGTGTGTGTATCTGTTAGAATCGCTACAGATCTTTTGAGCGGTTGCCTCTCCTCCATGCTTCTTCACAAGCTCTGTCGGTATGCAGTCGACTCCGGGAGCCTTCTTGTTTTTCAATCGATTTATTGCGTCTACAACTTCGTTGAAAGAAGGCTCTAGGATTTGAGGCTCGGCTGTATGTACGTATGTTAGGTGCGCACATTGAGCAGGTTTTCAAAGTACTGCTTCCATCTTGTCACGATATTGTTTGTTTCTGTGACCAGACAACCGTTAGTGTCTCGAACTATTTTGGCTCTCCTTCGGTAGCCATTTCTAATTGAATTTATGCCGGCATACATACCTTTGATGCTCTTTGTTCTGGCATTTTCTAGGATTTTTCCGATCCGAGTCTTCTTCTATTCGCGTTTTTTGCGTTTGAAGAGTCTCATTGTCTCCGTCCGAATTGTCGTGTGCCTTTCTGCGTTGACTTCATCATATCTTTGTGAGTGTATCAGTCTGAGGCGTTGACGTTGTTCGATCTTCGCCCTGCACTCATCGTCAAACCAAGGTTTGGAGTTAATTGTTTTCCTAAATCCTAATTTCTTTTGGGCTGGTTGTTTGATTGTGTCACTGATCGATATCCATTTAGTGTCGACATTATTGGCTTCCTCTTCCTCACTGCTCCCTTTTTCTAGGATGCTAAATTTATTCGTTAGTTCGTCTTGATATTCAGCCCTTTTGAGCAGGTCTTTTAGTTTATCAATGTCGAACTCTATGCTCGTCTCCGGTGACTGCCCATGTGGGTTTGCTGCGAGCCAACTTGTAATTTTACCCATCACTAGAAGATGATCGAAGTCGCAATCTGCTTCTCTCTACGATCTCTCCACCGGTATCCGGTCCATATCCGAGACTTGTTAAATTGTCCATAATAATTTGTATTTTCATGCAAGGTTATTAGCCTTGCGCCAATGATCTTACGACAAGGATATTCGAGTGGTGTCTTTTGTCTATGGTCTATTTGGTTTCGCGCTACGCCGTCGGGTGATATCCATGTGGCGTTATGGATTTGCTTGTGCTTGAACATCGTGTTTTTCACTATCAGATCTTTTGACGCTGCAACGTAATAATTCGAATTCCATTATCATTTGAAACGTCGTGTTTTTTCTTTACCTATAGTTGATTGGAAGATATTTTCCTTTCCAATTTTTGCATTCAGGTCGCCGAGGAGGATTTTAACATCGAATGATGAGATCCTATCAAATACTTCCTCTAGGGTCTCATAGAACGTGTCCTTCGTTTCTTCGTCGGTAGATTCCGTTAGGGCGTATGCGTTTATAAATACATAATTGTACCATGGGCCCTGTATTTGTAGCACCGACATGCGGTCATTAATAAATTTCACATCTTTTACATGGGGCGTAATCTTCTTGCTTACGATGAAGTCGGTTCCGAGATTATGTGTATCGGTACCTCCACACGCCAGTGTAAACCCATTGATTGCGATCACTCGATGTGGGATTCGGACTTCTTGAAGCGCTACGATGTCCATTTTATATTGTTTCGCGTTCTCTACGACAGTCTGTATCGCCCCTGGTTAAATATCACATTCGAACATTCCTCGTGCCGACGCGTATAACCCGCTTTTCCGTTTTTCCCTACGTCTTCTTTTTGCCGAGTCGGTGTTTTCGTGGTGATTTGTTCCCTTACGGTAGTGTCGGCTCATCACACCTACGCCTACCGGGTTTTTCGTGGGATTGGTTTTTGTATATTGATTATTCATTTTTGTTCTCACGATTCTTGTGGTTTCAGATAGTCCGCCATATTAGGGCTCCTCTTTGATATGATAAGGTCTGCTTATTGCTCTGATTCGACCCGGTGTCAGAGAGGCGCCGTTATAATACATATTTCCTGGCTGCGCTCCTCGATAGTATAGTGGTTAGTATACCCGTCTGTCACGCGGGAGACCGGGGTTCGATTCCCCGTCGGGGAGCCTCTGGCGCAAGACTGATGACCTTGCCCGGAAAAAACAAATCATTATGGAAAATTTAAGAAGCCTCAGGACTTGCTAAATAAGGCCAAGACCGGTTCCCGGTTGTAGTGCCGATGATGATGATGATACCCCTGGCTGCAAACCATCCAATGAGCACGGTGACGCGTAACACCCTGGATTAGGGGTGGTACATCTTTGTGTGTTACTCCTCGCTAGCCTGTCTGACATGGGTGGCCCTACTGGAAGCGTATGCTTCCGTCAGCATAACCTGAGTGATTCATTGTAGTATAAGCCTCCGCACCAAGTGGGGGGGCCTAAATAAGATGCTGTATACTATTTCTAATTGTTCCTATCATATTATCATATCATATTATAAAACTGCTTTTTTTAAAAAATCGATTTTTTGAATAAAAAATAGAAGACTTAAGGGGCTTGCTCCCCTTTATTCTGGCCGTCGACTGGTAACCATCTATTATTAAACATTACATAATTTTTTCACAAAATTCTGGTAGCCTTTTATTTGCTTGTTTTATTTTTATTTTGAACCCGTTAAATGGATTCCAAAAAAATTAAGGCGCCAGAAATTCAAAATACGATTGGTCGAAAAATGTAAAAATTCATATTTATTTTTCGTTTGACTTTCTTTTAATTGTATAGATCAGTGATGTAAACAATTAAATTACTTAAGGCTAGGTAATACTAGAAGTTTACTTTGAGTTGTATTTGCTGTGCAATACCAAGAACAAGATGCGCAAGTAAATTATTAACAGTGCATATTTTATAATTGAATACGAGGTGTTGATGCATTTACGCTATCCTCCATAATTTTAATCAATAAGGCCGAGTCCGGAATTATGACGCGGGACACATTCTCTTTCCATGGAGTAAAATTAAAGTTCTTGATTTCGTCGCAGTCTGTAAACATATTTTCGCCCACTGTGTCACGCTCCATAACCAATGTTTGCACACGATTAATAGCATCTGAGTTACGGCATATAATACTTGCTAAAGATGTCTTGTAAATTTCCTTTAATTGTCCTAAAGCGATAGAAAACAAAATATTTGCATGTCAGTGTTTTTTATCAAAAGGTTAGATTTTTGTAACACCAACACTAACATATACGAGGTACCTATTGAGAAGCAGCGTTTCGCCAGCCAATATAGTATTTATTAAATGAATCATATAAAGTTAAACAACAGGTGAAAATTAGTAAGACCTTACACACATTTAGAATTTTTGAAAAATCGATTTTTTTTAAGATTATTGTTTTCTACAGTTTTGACTCACTATCTCTTAGTTTCGAAGTTACAATAGAAAAAGCGACCGGCCGACCAAGCCTGCCGCGCGCACGCAGCCCTCATTTGTTATAACCGAGAGGTTTGTAAAGTGGAAAAGAAATAAAAAAAACTATTAATTTAAACGTAAACCCACAGAAAAGATATTTATGAAGTCCTTACCTTAGTTACATGCGTTTTGAATCCATAGTTTTTTATTGTATATTGTTTCTTATAAAATTGCATAAATTATAATAATTTAGAAATACTTCAAAGCATTTTTTAATTTTATTATTTCTAATTTTAATTCTATATACCAGGTGTACCGATCTGAAGTGAGCGTCAAGATACAAATATATCGATAGGGAACATTTATTGTGAACGAGCCCATATATTTTTTTTATTTGGTTGCTATGACAGCTGTCAAACATATTTAACATGTATCAAGTCATTTTACAAACAACATCATTTTTTTTAATCCTGTTAAAAATGTCGAATTTTGTACCAGAAAATGATGATTTGCGGAAAGCAATAATTTTTTGTTTTCATTTGAAGAAAAGTACTGCAGAGTCGCATCGAATGCTTGTCGAGGCTTATGGTGATCGTGCTCTATCGAAAGCAACATGCAAAAGATGGTTTAAGCGGTTCAGAGATAATGATCTTAATGTGCGAAATGAAGAACGTGGAAGACCACCAAAAAAGTTTGAAGACGCCGAATTGCAAGCAATATTGGATCAAGATGACACTTTAAGTCAAAAACAAATGGCACAAATGTTAAATGTTGCACAACAAACAATTTCTGACCGTTTAAAAGCCATAGGAAAGATCCAAAAGTGTGGAAATTGGGTGCCACATGAATTGAATGACAGGCAGATGGAAAAGCAAAACACCACATGTGAAAAGTTGCTTCTACGACACGAAAGGAAGTCAGTATTGCATCGAATTGTGACTGGTGATGAAAAATGGATTTATTTTAAAAATCCTAAACGCAAAAAATCGTAGGTACATCCAGGAGAAGCGTCAACATCGGCTGCAAAGCCTGATCGGTTCGGAAAAACACAATGCTCTGTGTTTGGTGGGACCAGAGGGGGGTGGTGTATCATGAACTTCTAAAACCTGGCGAAACTGTTGATGCGCAATGCTACCGACAACAAATGATCAATTTGAACCATGTATTGATCGAAAAACGGCCAGAATGAGCCGCAGGACACGGAAAGGTAATTTTGTTGCATGATAATGCTCCGAGTGATACAGCAAAACCCGTCAAAAAAACAATAAAAGCTCTCAGCTGGGAAGTGTTACCCCACCCGCCGTATTCACCAGACTTGGCTCCTTCCGACTACAATTTGTTTTCATCGATGGGACATGCATTGGCTGAGCAGCATTTCAATTCCTACGAAGACGTCGATAATTGGGTCTCCGAATGATTTGCCTCAAAAGACGACCGGTTTCATTGGCGTGGTATCCACAAATTGCCAGAAAGGTGGTCAAAATGTGTAGAAAGCAATGGTCAATACTTCGAATAAAATGTTTTTTACTTTAAAAAAAAAAATACGCTCACTCCATACGGGTACACCTTATTGTCAATATTTATGATACCGAATAACATTGGTGACCCCGACGTGATCTTATCATGCTCTTTTTGTTTTTCCCTATTGCATCCTGTCTCGCTATTGACATCTCGGTTGACTACGTCCACATACATTGAAGCAACAAACGATAAAAAAGGTTGATGGTCTTCCAATATAGACTTCCTCCCTTACTGGATAAGCTCTCGAAAATAAGGCAGCAATCGATAAAAGTATCGTAAAAGATGACCGGCCCGAAGGAGGCGCTTCAAAAGAAGGATGAGGCTAATAGGACGCTAGAAAAACTAACGGCACGGCAAGAAAACACAAGCGAAGGAGTTGAACAGCATCGCAGGGCAAAAAACTAGAGCGCGAAGAAGGAGAAAACCAAAGGGGTGTAGAACCTGGAAGGAGAGAGTTCGATGAAGCAGACACCACCATCCGTGGGAGTTCCGAAGAAAATATATGCCATCCATAGTTCACAATGAACAAATATGGAAATATGCAGAAGGGATAAGAGAAAGTCGATGAAGACATTACAACAAGGTTCAAAGGGGTATAATCGATGGATATGGTAGGAAGAGAGAAAGCTTCACCCTAGGTGAAGATGGGAGGCCAAAACATTCCGAGACATGAAATGGGCACGGTTCATCGAGCTATTCAACGAGCTAGTGCACAACAGAAAAATATCGAACTCTGAGAACATGCACTACACAGAAGCGGAAGGCCTGTTTTGACATCTACCATCCACAGGCGCCAACTACGAACCAAACTGAAACATGTTGACGAGCAGGCACGCCAACAAATGGTTTTCAGGTAATACAATACCTCACGGGATGTCAACCAACCACAACCGTTGCTAATGCCAGCTCAATTAAGGCACTCCATGTAAACCGCAAATGCACCACGCATTAGATGGCATTGACATCGACTCCAGCTCGTAGGATCTAATCATTGTTCACCTACTGACGAAGAAGCTGGACAGATCCAACCACACACTATGTAAGCAATCTTTAAAACACCTTTAGTCGTTATCATCTTTTAAATAACTGATGGGTACTGGTTGCACCTTTAAACATATCTGTCCAAGATAGAAAGGGTGTAACGAACTATGCCGTTGTCTTGAATTTGTTCAGATAGTTCTTAAAGAAAAGATGAACGCTGTGAAGAAGAAACATGTGTGCATCAACTGCCTGCAAACCAGACAAAGCTGTAGAAAACGCCAGTTTCGTGCATCCGTCAAATGCGATAGAAGACAACACACACTCCTTTTGCAGAACCGACAGTAAACTCACCAACGTCGGCACCCACTACAACAGCGACCGCCGACAAGGAAGTGACCCTGAGCCGTAGAGAAGTCAGCCCAGGACAGACTCCATTGGTGGGAACTGGAGTAATTCACTTCATTGACGCCAGTGATAAACCAGTACAGAGTGGAGATATACTGTATTCCGGCTCGCAAATAACTGTATTTCGTCCCTGATCGGTTGGCAAACGGTTGGGTCTAATGAAGCCCCGGAAAACATAAACATCCTGGGTGCTGACCAGAGTATACAGCGGTCTAGAGGCTTAATAAACCTCGAGGTACGATCGACAACACATTCCTTATCAACAAAAATCAAGTCACACTTTCTATCCAAGATTGTGTCACATCAACCAGCGGAGCCTATAAACAACCACTTGAGTAATGCCTAATAACACCCAGTTAGCAGACCCCGCATTCAACAAACCTGGCGCCATTGACATGTTTATCAATGGGTCAAATTCAATTGGGACCGCAGACATCCGTGCTGCAACAACACCGAGATCATCAAGAAAATTCCTATTTGCGGTATAATGACTTTCTATAATACCAACGAGCAGCAGAAGAAGAGATTCTCAAGGACTAAAAAACTAAAAAACAATCAAACAACAAAGAGATGACGGCGAACAACATTTACACCAAACTGCCACAAGAAACGGGGATGGTCAATCCAATGTGAGACTTTTGTTCAAACGAAACCTTCCCAGACAGCGGGAGTTCAAAGATATCGCCCGTCAACGTTTTGTAGCCCTCAAGGAAAGGGCCACCAAGACAGAGGATATAAGGAAGCAGCAACGAACATTCACATGGAAGATCGTGACTCCTACCAGTGAAATACAGAACTGTACACCTCCCGGGATGAATCAGACGCTAACACCAAGAATGAAATTACACGGAAGTACGGGACGTTAACCAAATAAATTGGTTAACTGACGCCGGAATACAGAGAGAAGGAAGCTGAGACGTCGCCGGAAAAGGCGCCGTCCCCAGAACAGTAGCAGTTTTTGGTCCAGCGAGCCGGATTTCGTCGATAAACGAGGATGCCGATAGCGAGGTCGACTAAAGCCAGGAGGACGCCGCCATCCCCTACGGGAGGACTGCCTACTCAACCTGGAGTGGGCAGCACCGGACCAGATCCAAACGCCACAGGAGTCTCCCACATGGCTTGGAGGAGATTACGGCGGATCTGTCGAAGTCCTCACCAGAAAAAGGAAATCACCACACGTGACTGAGGCGAAGGAGCGTCACTCTGAAACCCACAGCCCCGGGCGGGGGGTCATCCCAACGCACCAAAGGGGAGACAAGGGGGCCAGCGTCTCCGGGGAGGACAGAGCCCGAGACACCCGTGCCAAGGTCGAAGCGCAGCACGGAACACGAGGCATAGTCTCAAGAAGCAGCTCGGTCAGATCATCGAAGAGGGCAGAGGTCAAGACCGGATCGGAAGTCGCCAAGCGAGAGCTAGAAATCGCCGAGGCGAAGGCGAAAACGGCACGAGTGAGACTCGAATTGGTGGGAGCATATTCCGAGGACGAGACTAGCCAAAGCGAGGCTACTGAAGATGAGTACCAGCAGGGCCCCTGGCATTCATGGGAGAATATAATGAGGTTGCCCGAAGAAAGGCGAGAGAGGTTAACTCGCGAGAACACGTCGCCGCATCACGGAGTTGAAAGGGGGGACATCCAGGATCTGGCCCAAGACATAGCCAGGCTCTCGCGAGCACCCCCCGAAGCAATTACCTCGAGACAAATGATCGAGTTACCCCATTTCAACGGCGCCAGCGGGGGGTGGCTGGCTTTCAGGAGATCGTTCGAAGATACTTGGTGCGTCTCCGGAGAGTTCTTCGGGGAAGGGCGAGAGAAGCCCTTAGAAGTCTCCTATTTATTGCCGAGGACCCACAAGAGGCAATGAAGGGACTGGAAACTCGCTTTGGAAGACCGGGAGCGTTAAATCTGGCGGAGCTAATGAAATTTCCACCGAAGATGGCGCCAAGAAGAGAAGGAATTTCACGTTATGACACCTTTCCATGGAACAACGATCCCGAGCAAACCAGAGGAGAGATGGTTACTGCCATGCGCATCGTCAGTAGCACCAAATCATAACTGAAGATGGTTCCAATGGATCTCTTCGGACCTAAGGGATCGACCTGGGTATTGGTTCTACTTGATGAGGGATCCACCATTTCGCTGCTGGACTCGTCAATCTCCGAAAAGATCGGTGCGAAAGGTAAACTGGAAACGCTCGTTCTGGAGACAGTCGGTAGATTGGGCATCAAGAGGAACAACTCGCAACGAGTCCAAGTGCGAATCAAGGGAGCCCATAGCCGAACTAGAAGTTGGATCGAGGTAAAAACCATCCCCAATTTTAAACTTTCGAAGCAAGAGGCGAGGAAAGACACGACTGAAGGATGCAAGCACCTACGACATCTCGGAGACCAATTGACCTACACCCACCAAGAGCCTAAATTACTTATCGGTCAGGACAACTGGGGCCTGATAGTTACAAGGAGGCTGAGGAAAGGGAGAAGCACCAAACCAGTTGCTTCACTTACTAGATTGAGATGGGTCTTGCACGGGTCCCAGGCCAGGAACAGCCTGCCAGCGAGATTTGTCAACCACGGCAGAAAAAATGAAGACGAGGCGGAATTACTCATTAGATGTCACTTCGAAATCGAAGCAATAAGAAGTGAACCTAAACCGAAACCACCAACAGAAGAGCTCCAGACAGTCCCAGAAGGGGAAGAAAAAAGAAAGAATTGACAACTCCGCGTACAGTACATTCCACCGGAACATCAAATTGGCGAATCAAAGCTGAAAATGTATCCTACATCAGTACGGGAGTAGCTATTTACACCGATCTAACAACTCAGTATAAATACAAGTGGTGTGATATCGAAGAAAAGTGGCTGCCTTGGCAAGAACATGGTGGTAAACCCGACGACAGTGCCAATCAACTGATGAGTCTCTACGAAAACGAACACTATCGCTGGTACACGGAAACAAATCAGTGGATTCCCAAAAGTCTTGAAACGAATGCTGAACAATTCGAAACTGAATATTATCGTTGGGATGTTAGATTATACCTTGCCCGTAAAAATAAATTATTATGGAAAATTTAACAAGTCTCGAGACTTGCTAAGTAAGACCAACACCGGATCCCGGTTGTAGTGCCGATGATGATGATGATGATGATGTTAGCAAGAATCAGTAGATACCAAAGAATCAGATATCAGTTCCGTGGATTGGGTTACGTATGGTTTTGAAAATGGTGTATATATACAAGGATAGAGCTATATTCCTTTGGGACACCGAGAAAAAAGCATGGTTTTCGAAAATCGATGATGACTTTATGGCAAGGTATCAAATGAGTTATGGCTTTATTGACAACACAACACCAACAGCGGGACAGCATACAGAGAAACAAACAAAACCGCCAGACAAGGTGGTAAAGGAAGTGGTCAAAATTAGTGCACCTGTAGAGAGAGGGGCGGGTAAAAGAAAGACTTCTACAGAGCTTCTACAATGGTTCCCTTTGGATCCGAATGACGAAGAAAGCCTCACGCCCAACCATTTCCTACTGGGGCATTCTGGCAGTGCGATGGCACCCGATAAATTCGACGACCACGACCTTGTTGATAGGGCGCGCTGGAGAACAGTGCAGCGGCTGACAGACCATCTCTGGAGAAGATGGACTGAAAAATACCTACCAACCCTGATGCCAAGAAGGATCTCTGGAGGAGATACCACCAACCCACAAGATGGAGGCGTAGTCCTGGTGGTGGATTCTTCACCACCCCGCGGTACCTGGCCACGCAAAGAAGTACAAGCTGTGTATCCTGGACTCGACAGAAGGATCAGAGTCCTGGAGGTGAGTACGACATGGGGAGCACTGAGAAGACCCAATGTCAATTTATATTTGTGATCATTTTCATCAAGATATCATCAACTTTCCCTTTATTCATTCAAGGTTTATGGACAGGACAATTAATGATGGCCTCGAAAAAATGTTGTGACAGACACAGGATAATTCAAATTGATTTCAGTTTTCTAGATGAAATTAAATATCTTGAAGTTACAAAATCCCGCACATTCTCCTCGTCTTCCTCTTTATCTCTCTCACTCTCCCTCTCTCTCTCTCTCTTTCTCTCTCTTGCTCTCTCTCTCTCGCCATCTCTTTCTCTCTCTCTTTCCTTCTTTCTTTTTCTCTCTATCTCTTCAATCCATAAACGGGATGTCACCATCAAGAATTGCTTTCAAGCTTTTTATTCTCCACTTCTATTCGAAGTAAAAATTTCTTGTAGAAGATCTTTATGTCATCCCCTATTTGGTAAGACTACAGGTATTCCCCGACTTACGACCGAGATAGGTTCCTGGTCATCGGTCGTAAGTCGATTAAGCCTTAAGTCGAATTTCATATAAAAAAAAATTCAGACTTAGCTAATGTAATGTATTATTTATACTGAAATATGTATGTAAATCGATTTTTTTTACTTTGTTTTAATTTTTCTCATATATTTTAGGGATTCCCCGCAACTACATATTTGTCTTCTTTAAGTATTTTCTATGAAAAAATTGGAAAAAAAATGGTCGTAAGTGCGAATAGTCGTAAGTCGGGGACTACCTGTATATCTCAAAGTTCCAAAAAAAAACCCAATTAACAACTTTCAACAATTCATACATATTTTTTCATAAGTTACTTACGTGGAAGGAATTTTTGTGGGCCACTTTTGCGTTCATACCAGAATGCATCACCCCTTTTAAGTCTGAGAAATTGATCGGCAACAATACATGTTAAAACGGGTCCAAATATCGCTCCTTCGAGAGGCGGCTCACTTAAAGCACCGGTGTATAGATCCACATCTTCTGCAGACCTAGGAGAATAAAATAGTAAAAAAATGTCCAAACATCTTTTCATTTGTTAACAAGTTTACATGTAATGTTTGTCCCACTCCCCAGTTAATCCCGATGGAATTACACCTCGATCTGGATCAAAATCTTCTTTATTTGGTTAAGATTCTACAAAATGGCAGAATTTTAAAAGCTAAATGTAGCCAAGCTCACAGTTATGAGTTGAACCCGATCGTAGTATAGTATAGTATAGTGTAACCAATACGCCATGGAGTGGGGTGGAAATAATTTATCACTAATACCGCAAAAAGTTCAAAATATGGACAATTCTTTAAACGAAGTCAAATGAAGAGGCAAACACAGAGACAGCAAAATATTCTAAACGTAGTACGACCCCAGCCGAGGAGTGCTCATCGCTGTCCACGACAGCCTCGCACTTGTCGCTTAACCTACCTCCTTCAAGCTGGACTTTGTGACTGTCAAAATCACTCTTCCTCGGAAATCAATCTTTGTCATGTGCTTCTGTGAGGGTTCTCTATACCACACGGAGAACCAACCCACAATTCCTACCTAACTTCGATCGCTAACAGCGCGTCACCATAACCCAAACCTGCAATAGCACACATTCACCAACATGCAAAGAATACCCCCCCAATATGCAACAGCATCCGTTCCCAAATCCTCAAGCGCATACATCCCCAACTCGCAAGAACCCATTTCCCAATCCGTAACGAAATGCATTTTCAAATTTACAACGGAATATTAATCATCTCCCTCAACTACATCGAATCGCATACATTTTTCCCAAAAACCACTTCGGCCAATTTACCATTTAAACTATATCCCTCGCTTACTACCAAGCAGAACTATTTCGGTTCCTATTCTACCTAAAAGATGTAAAACCACATCAAATCCCTACAATCAAACCGCACGTATTTTCCCCAAAATCACTTCGGTTCATTTCCTCCTTAAACTATATTTCTCGCTTGTAGCCAAGCAACATTTAGTTTCCCCGAAAATCATTTCGGCTCCCATCCTACCCAATACCAATTTTCTTTACTGGTAACTCACCAGCAGGATGTGTTGCAGTTCCACGAAACAAGCACCGCAACGACCAAGACCCATATTCCCCTGTCTAACCGACAACTTATGCCCATACTTGGTGTTGTTTCCAAAACCAATTTCTCCGTATACATAGCGACAGAGGAATCCAATCCAGCCTGCACAGCAGTAATTCGTTGGAACTAAATTCCCTGTGCACGCATAGCTACCCTTTTCGAGTTCCTACTAAGTGGCAGTGAGTTAATTTTAGCTATGACTCAACCGCTACGACACGAATGAATGATTCCTTGCCTTTTCACAGTCAGTCGAGATTCATCCGCCGAACGGTGCACAACCACAGTCGAGTCACAACCGCAGTCGAGTCGCAACACAGTCGGGTTTGGTACGCCGCGGAGCACGCACGGTTAGTTTGATTTAGATCTTTTGCGCCAGAGAAAAATTACGGAGCTGGAAACTTTGTAAGCGTTCAGAGACCATTTAAATACCAATTAGGAATCAACGTAGAAGGTGCCAAGAACCGCCAGCGGACTTATAAACGTATGGAGAATTATTTAGTGTGAATTTAATTTAGAAACTATTTTAAGTGAAAACAAAATAAAGAAGAAAAAACTTAACATAAAGAAAAACGACCCCAGCGCGTTTTATTCCTTCTTCCCTTCGTCGTTGGTGAATTGTAATTGTGGGCGGACGTTGCGCAGAGCCCGTTGGTGCAGAAGGAAAGCCTTTAATGGATCGCTAAATAAGTGACCAATTCTGAATGAACAATAAGTGGGAAGCAAGCGAACCAAGTGCCGAGTCTTGGCACATACATACTTCTATATCCTGCCATCCCAGCCTACTGGGGTTTACGAGTTAGCTCTCAATGCTATCGACCATATAATCAAGCTGAGTAATTGCGAGGACGACATCATCATCTTCGGAGATTTTAATCTTCCACAACTCGATTGGGCTTTATCTGACGTTCATTCACACTTTACCTCCCACCCCACCTCGGCCAAGGAATGTCTTTTCATCGATCGACTAGATGATTCTTGTCTCTGTCAGATCAGCAACGTTCGAAACCTCTTGGGCGGGCAGCTTGACCTCATCTTTACAACATACCCTATCAATACATCTGACCCCTCCTCCTTACATCTATAGACAACCACCCCCCCCCCCCCCCCCCCGCCATTACTTCGCCCACGATTTCCATAAAGCTAATTTTCGCCTCTCTGGCGCAAGACTAATGACCTTGCCCGGAAAAAACAAATCATTATGGGAAATTTAACGAGCCTCAGGACTTGCTAAATGAGGCCAAGACCTGATCCCGGTTGTAGTGCCGATGATGATGACAATGAATTTGCCTCATCGACGACTACCTAGGCCGCCTTTCTTTCAACTACGATCACCTATCCGTTAAAGTTTCCATTACCCATTTATGTACCGAAATCGTTTACTCTATTTCCGTTCGTTCCCTACTCTAGACAATCACAAGCTTCGCTCCCTGCGTAATAAAAGGAATAACTTATGGATCATCAACTCTCGCAATCGAACTATACCTGACTACTCCAATTTTCTTGGCTGTTACCTCCAATTCTCGGAACTTTTCAACACCCTTTATCACAACTATCTTAACAAAACTCGGACCAATCTCAAAAATGACCCAAAAACATTCTTCCAGTTCGCCAATCATAAACGTAGATCCGACGGATACCCCCTTACCTAAAACTCTCATACCGCATCTGATCCTCTTACTATTGCTAACGTCTTCGCCACTCAATTCAAGCAGTCATTCACTAATGACTCCTTTGTTGCTGACCCGTCATACTTTAACTACCTACCCAACTTTTCCCTCGGGCCCCTTCTGCGCAACTCCTTTGATCCGACCTTAATTGAATCCAAACTACTAGAACTCAAAGACGAGCTTACACCGGATCCTGATGGAATCACTACAATCCTCCTCAAAAAATGCTCATCCATTCTCTCTGCTCCCCTCTCATCGTCATCACAATCATCATCTTCATCTTCATCATCATCATCATCATCATCAGTTATGGCCATTACAACAGACGGCGATAAAAACTGTATTGTTCACTTATAGGGTTAAAATCATCTTAATATATATATAAGCAGATAAATCATCAAGTTCATTTAAATTATTTTCTATTCAGGCTTCCATCAACGAAGCAGTGAACTGAAGGATTTCATCCGCACGCCCTAATGGTACTTCTAAGATGGGAGGTGTTATTTGACTTCAAAATTCGAAACAAAGCGGTTTGTGTGCTTTCTCGTGACCAAGTTGATTGCCACTGATGTTGTTACAACGTTCTCGCGATGATAGCGTAGAATGCGATTCGCACCAATGCCATAATGGTTAGAATCACAGCAAAAGTTATAACCAAAGCTTCGACGCATCAGACCATTATCACGTATGGCTAATAAAGTTTGTTCCTCGCTTACTATTTACCGCCGTGGGCTTATATTATTTGGTGGGGTATACTCTAGTGATCACTTATAGATTTTCTTTTGTTCTTCACTATGGGTTGCGTGTTCGTGTATCGTATCTGAATGAATTGTCACAGAGTTAGGGTACGCTACATACGATACAGGGGGAGTTATAATTAAATTGCAAATACGGTTACCGGTAGCATTCTCATGGTGTTAAAATAGTTTTTGACCGAACAGTATTTGCCCAGAAATGATACTGATGATTACAGGGATACTAACCACTTTAAAGACTTATCTGCAAGGGCGATGGCTGGTGCAGGATACTCCTATACATGGCTGTACAGACCCTGACATAGTTATGATGGGCAGGTGATTCAGGTGGCCAATATTCAGTCGAATAAAAGTTATAGTATGTGCCTAATAGACCCCCCCGCTTGGTAGAAACCTTGACGTGGTGCCGCGGTTTAAACTGCAATGAATCACTCAGGCTATGCTGACGGAAGCATACGCTTCCAGTAGGGCCACCCTTGTCAGACAGGCTAGCGAGGAGTAACATACAAAGATCTACCACCCCTAATCCAGGGTGTTACGCGTCACCGTGCCCATTGGATTGGTTGCAGCCAGCGAACTGTATTATATCGGCGCCTCTCTGACACCGCAACGAATCAGAGCAATAAGCAGACGTTACCATATCAAAGAGGGGCTCTAATATGGTGGACTATTTGAAACCCCAAGACTGTTCCCACGAAATGAATAATCAATATACAAAAAACAATCTCACGGAAAACCCGGTAGTAATAAGTGAGATAAGCCGACATTACCATTAGGGAACAAATCATCAAGAAAACACCGACTCGGCAAAAAGAAGACGTGGGGAAAAACGGAAAAGCGGGATATAATGCGAAACAATATAAAATGGACATTGTCACGATTCAGGAAGTCTGACTCTCACATCAAGTAATCGAAACCAACGGCGTGTGGAGGTACCGATACACATAACCTCGGAACCGGCTTCATCATAAGCAAGAAGATTACGCCTCATGTAAAAGGTGTGAGATTTATTATATTATTTGACCGAATGTCGGTGTTAAAAATACAGGGCTCATGGTACAATTATGTATTTATAAACGTACACGCCACAACAGATACCGACGAAGAAACGAAGGACACGTTCTTCTTAGATGTTAAAATCCTCCTCGGGGACCTCAATGCGAAAATTGGAAAGGAAAACATCTTTCAACCAACTATAGGTAAAGAAAGCCTACACGATGTTTCAAATGATAATTGAATTCGAATTATTACGTTCGCAGCGTCAAAAGATGTGATAGTGAAAAGCACGATGTTCAAGCACAAGTAAATCCATAAAGCCACATGGATATCACCCAACGGCGTAACGCATAACCAAATAGACCACTTCCTTATAGACAATACACACCATTCGAACATCCTTGATGTAAGATGATATAGCGGAGCAGATTGCGACTCCGATCATATTCTAGTGACATGGACAGTCACGGGAGACGAGAGAAAAGTTCGACATTAATAAACTAAAAGACCTGCGCAAAAGGGCTGAATATCAAGAAAAACTAACGAATAGATTTAGCATCCTAGAGAATGGGAGTGTGGGGATTCACAATGCCAACCAATCCTGACCGCTAACAGCGCGTCACCTTACCTTAACCTGTAACCCAACTCCCAATGCAAAATCCCCAATAGCATACATCCCAAACCCAGCAATAAAGCACACTCCAAACCTTCAACAGAATATAATTCAACAGAATATATTCTAATCATCCCCGCATTCATTTTCCCAAAATTGCTTCGGTCAATTCTCTACTCAAGTTATATTTTCTCATTGCAACCAAGCAATCTTAACTTCCCTGAAATTCATATGCTGTAACGAAACGCATATTCAAATCCATAACGGAACATCAACCATCGCCACCAACTATACCAAACCGCATACATTTCCCTGAAATTACTTCGGTTAATATTTTACCTAAATGATAATCCTTGCTTGCACCCAAGCAATTCCAATTTCCCCGAAAATTAATGCCGATACTTGCTCGCGTTCCCAAAGCCAATTGCCCGGTACACCCAACCAACGTATCCAACTTAGCTTACACGGCGAGAATTCGCTGGAACTGAATTCCTACCCGAGCATAGCAACTCTCCTCAAAATTCCTCGTAAGTGGCAACGAGTTTATGACACCACTGCCACGACACAATGAACTTTTGCTTACATTAGTCAGTCGCTATCCATCCGCCAAGCCGTACACAGTCAGTGGAATATCAACTCACCGAGGAGCCAAGTCGAGATCCAACCGCCACCAGTGCCACATCCCCCGCCTATAGGTATCTTGTTCGGTTTCCGGTATTTCCGTTCGGTCCACTCGGTCGGTGCCGCCGTGGTATCTCGGGAGTCCGTCGTCAGTGCGCGACATACAAATTTCGCGCAAGTAATATTCCGGACTGCTATTGCGTGTACCTAGGACAATTGTATATATGTACAGGAATATGTGTATAGAGAACTGTAGGGCCGAAGTCGTAGCACCGACACGGGCGCTGGGTTCCACTTCGTTCTCACAAAAAAAACAAGTTCCGCCGCGGCAAACTGTGCGCATGAAAACAACGTCACCAACGTAACAAAAACACGAATTGAAAGGTGATCACCGACATTTTATTGATTTAAATGGTTCTTGCAATATAGATTAATTTAAATTCACTTGATTACAATAAATTGCCCTTGCTCCTTAATACTGCTTAAAAGGGCAGAGTGAAAATTGACGCGGCGAACACTTGCGAAACGAAAAACTGATAATTAACTACAACCTCGAAGACTCTCGACTCTGTTTGGTTATCGCTCCCCTGTGCGCACCAGGGTAGCGATGGAGAAACGACCTGGTCGGGTCGAAGGATGGAATTTGACTCAGCGATCATCATCTCATGCAGAGATGATTTCGCTAAGGAAAAAAAAACGAAGAGAGAGAAAAACTTTTCTCTTAAGGGTGTGACCACTAAGAAAATGCGATCTTTTTGGTGCAGTGGTATATGTGCGCGATCGAACAGATTCAATGTAATTGCACGTGTTCGAAAGCAGGCAAGGACAATAGGGAAAAATGACCAAATGCGCCGTTGGTAATGCGGGTCATTGTTTACACGATGCCTCGTCGCTATTTTCGACGTTAGGAGAAAAAGGTGCTAAAAGCAAATTGGATGTTTATGGCATCTCTGGCTGCAGTAGAACCGCTACAGAACTGATATTGTTAACCAAATACTTGAGAAATCGAAGAAATAAAGTACTGAGTTCAACAAACCCGGGGTGTTTCATTTGTGGTGCTTCCTCCTTGTGGATAACGGTTTTGCATTAGGTTTTCAAGTGCTCGCAACGTACCCCAAGTGCGGTCCTCTAGTGGATGGCCGCCGGTGAATAACTTCGACGTATGACCCAATCAATCGAACTTTTGGGATAAATGCAAACAATCTAAACCGGCCCAGCGGTGACTCTTCCCTGGCTTGCCATTACCCGCAACTATTCGCCGTTCCCCAGATTCCTGTCGGTGGATGAGAGTGAACCCCGTGTCGTGAGCCGGCACACAAACACGAAACCCCCACATAAGCAATGAAGAAGAGGAAGCCAATAGTGTGGATACTAAATGGACATCGATTAGAGACACAATCCAACAAACAGCCCAAAAGGTATTAGGATTTAAGAAAACAATTAAGTCCAAACCTTCGTTTGATGATAAGTGCAGGGCGAAGATCGAAGAACGTAAACGCCTCAGAGCGATCCACAAAGATATGATAAAGTCAACGCGGAAAGATACGCGACCATTCGGAAAGAGACAATGAGACTCTTCAAACGCAAAAAACGCGAATGGGAGAAGACTCGAATCGAAAAAATCCTAGAAATTTCCAGAGCAAAGAACATCAGAGGTATGTGTGCCGGCATAAATTCAATTAGAAATGGCTACCGAGGGAGAGCCAAAGTAGTTCGAGACACAAACGGCTGTCTGGTCACAGAAACAAACAATATCGTGACAATATGGAAGCAGCACTTTGACAATCTGCTCAATGTGCGCACCCATTAACTACAAATAAACGCACCAGGCATACATACAGCCGAGCCTCAGATCCCTCCTTCAATGAAGTTGTAGACGCAATAAATCGATTGAAAAACAACAAGGCTCCCGGGAGTCGACTGCATACCGACAGAATTTATGAAGCATGAAGGAGAGGCAACCGCTCGAAAGATCTGTGGGGCTTTTCAGGGCCCGAAGAGCCATGCATCGCTCGATCCCCACCATTCCCAGCGATGCGACTTACCTTGAAGTCGAATCTTCAGCAAGATTATACAACCTTGCTACGGCATTAACCGCCAACCAATTCGCTGGAATTAATTCGGTTATCCCCAAGGATAACCGACATAAATATATATTAGGCAGCTTACCTTTTTTGGGGGCTTTTCCAAACCTCTTCCCCGCGGTCATTCCTGAAAGCATAATTCATGGCAAGATTATCATCTTGCCATGACATCAATTCATCAACCGAGCTTCCGCGACCGAACAATGGATGGCACATATCCACCAACACACGCTGATCTTTCCGTGTGTTATTTTCGTACCCATTCATTGACCTAGCATTATTTCGGGTTGCTTGCACATCTGCAAGCCAGATTTCCAACGGCATGTCTATGATCTATCTTCCCTAAAGTAAAGAAGATCAAATCAAACATTGGCCTTTCAGGCGCGCATATTTGCTTGGATCTTAGCATGACCGATTTTATGATCCGTTGCTGTTTCTTGGAACGATCACCAGCATCGGTCATGGCCACCAATTTTAGTTTACACAAAGTAAACATTCAAGCGGATACTTTCGCCTGACAGTGCCTTCAACGGGATTAACATATCCCTAAGATAACATGCATCGAATCGTACGACCGAAATTTGTTTATTCTAGATGATCTAACAACGGCCATGCCCAATGTTCGATTCATGTTTCCAAGATAGATTTCTGCCTTCGGCAAGGGTTTTATTGACTCACGTCAATCAAAGAATCTATCCCTTGCGTATGGCGGCAGTTTATCTTGCCCAAACATGTAGCAGCGGATTCGATCTGCTACATGAGTTTTTCTCTTTTCCTTTTTGTTTGGACCTTCGCCATAGGCGGCGAATCCTTTAGTTTGTTTTTTTTCGTTGGATGTCTAAAAAGAGACATCCAATGGAGAGTCAGATTGTATCTCTCTAACCAGGCAGACGTGTCGAGATTCGTGTGTGTCAGAGTTGAGTCCTATCAACGAATCAAGAGTTTTTCGGTCCATTTTCTCCGCGACAATTGCAAGTGCTAATTTAAGAGCTAGGCCGCTCCGCTCAGCGAACAGTATTCATCGTTTGAATTTACCATCAGATAAAAGTTAGACGGTACCAAAGTAAAGCGTTGTAGTTAAGGTGTAAACTTATCATCAATTGGAAGCCGAGCAGTACCGATGTGACGAACAGTGTTGAACGTTAAATTTGTCATCAAGCATCTATGTTTAAAATTAAAAACAGTATTCATGTTGTAATGTGATTGTAAGAAAGCTAATCAGTTAACGTAACGAACAGTGTCAACGTAACGAACACGATCTATGTTTAAAATTGAAAACAGTATTTATGTTTTAATGTGATTGTATGAAAGCTAATAAGTTAATGTAACGAGTAGAATTTTTAACGTTTACAATTGTCGCCGAACGAAACAACACAATTAAAAAATAATATCAATAAAGAAAACTCTTAAATAAAAAAGGTGTATAATTTTGTTGGACAATCATTAGTTTTCTCGAAGTAGTGAAGTGTAGAGGAGGTGTTGCTGAACCCACGCCCATGAAGGCGTACGAGCAACATACCCACATTGGTGACCGCGACTCGCGAACACGCGCCTGAGCACACCGTTAAACGTACATTAGTGCTATTTAGTGACTTTGGTATACTACCAACCAAGAACTTTGTAAGGGCAAGTAGAGCCCCACCTTATCGGTACGCAGCTAACCATCGCACCTTTAATCATCCAGAAGGTCATCCAACAGCGGCCGCAATTGTAATCAGGACACACGGACAACCCATCGCTGGACTCCAGGTTGTTTGTTTTTTCTATTTCATTGTTTATTTTTGTTTTCTGTTAAAGTGATTATTTGTTCAAACGCGAGCCCCTTCTGAGCCGCTAAACACGCTATTTTAATGACCGAAACAATCTAGTTTTTTTCTTATAAATTAAACCATACATGTTAATCTCTTCCATGAAGTCCCTTCAGGCAAACTTATAACGCAATCCACATCTAATAAGAATTTACAGTGTCTAAAAAGTACTCAATTTTGTTCCGCATACACATGCAGTTTTCGCTTGATTTTTTTCAAGCAGCTTATTTTAAAATACAAATATGCAAGTAGTTACTTTCCTTCAGACGAAATTTAAGTTATCCACCTATTTTTTTTTTATTTTATTAAAGTACATTTTTTATTACACGAAATATAAACTCCAAATACACGAGCGAAACTATAATAATCTATTTGTAATATTCAAACGTAAATACGAAAAATATTTAGTTCAGAAGCACGTACATTCTCACAAAACCTCTCATAACGAATTAAAATTACATACAAGCGCGCATTGTGTTTCTTTTAAATGAAAATTATTTAACATTGTCCGTGAGAGATTAGAGATTACATTTGATTACTATTATACATTTACACACATAAAAGTTTTTATTGATATACAGGAACGAAAAGTGAACACAAGACAGATTTTGAAGTAACGATGAACTCAATCACGAATAACTTAAAATTTGTTTCTTTTAATTGAGCAAAAGGCTATAAAAATTCATGTAATAAATGAGTATATCAGAGGCTTTTCCAATTATACATTATATACAAAAATTCGCTTTCTTTAAATATTGTATACTAAAACGTTACCTTAGTGAAAACCGTATCTTTGATAATATATGTGGATTCAGAACAACAATACTACTACAATTCGGTTCGTCTTAATTCAGAGTTCGAAATTGCACCGCTTAAACCTTGTTTTCCTTTCTTGTTGGATTTTAATTTTAATTTTTAATTATTCAAATTGAAGGTGGATTTTTTTTTTATTTTTGTTTTCTTTTGACTTCCGCGTTAATAGATCAAACTGAAGTAATCATTTTCGGATTAAGCTGTTTAACAATACAGTCCCTTCCGTTTTATCCGCGACCACCCGATCACACTCAACTCCGCACAACTCTCTTTAGATTCCGTTCAACTACACAGACCGACTCCTCGTGGTTAAGCATTTTTCCTGTTGTTCTTTGGTTTCGTTTGTTATTCGAGAACTAAACGGAGCCACTTAACAATACTCCTGTTGAGATAAACCTCGGTAATATTCCCAACCACAACTCGCCTTACACGACTATCCCGTGGCGACCTCTCTCATTTCTTCGCGTCCTCTTACGTTTTTAATCCCAGTTTCGCGTCATACAGCCCATAATGGTCAACACGCGAAGCACTTTGATCAAAAAGGCTCAGGAACAATCCGAGCCCCTTGAATTTCACGACGCCTCCAGCGTCGTCTTCCCGGCTGATCAACTCGACACCGATCAAGATCCACCTGAACTGCCTGCCCCCCTGGCACCACCAGTTACCCCCAGTGTCGTTAATCGACCCCAACCTGCTTCTGATAACGCACTCCCGACCTCTTCTAACACCCCTGGTGCCGGCCAATTGGTGGATTCTGGTATTATAATGCCCACAACTCATGCCGGTACCTCACAACAAGCTCATAGGCAATCAGAGCCCCAAGAGTTCCACGATGCTTCCAGCCTCGGGAATGGGACTCGTCATTCAAATATTGGGCTCCCCCCTTCGATGAGGAGGACCCAGACCTTTGGTTTGCAGTAACAGACCGCATCTTCCAGGCCTTTGACTTGCACGACGGACAACTTCGTGCAGTCGAACTGTTGAAAGTGCTTGACCGCACTCAGCGACCGCATGTTGCCCACATCATTAGGTCGGCCAACCGCAACGCTTATAGCAACATGCGTGAAGCTCTGCTCGACGCTTTGGATGAGCCTGGAAGTGTGCGGCAACAACGCTTAGCTGCCGTAACCAACCTGTCTGGGATGAGACCATCTCTTTTCCTGACCCATTTACGCTCTATAGCGGGGACCAGGATCGGGGACGACCTAATAAGGCCTCACTTTTTGAGGTGTCTTCCCCAACATGCCCGTTCGGCACTTATAGCCCCACCCAACCAGAGTTTGGGCTATTTATCCAAAATTGCGGACGCAATTATGGAAAGCTCAGATCAGTATTCTGAGCCTCCTGCGTACCAGGTAGCGGCGGTTTCTCAACACGCCGCCCAGCCTACACGGCACCCTCGTCTACCTTTTACAGCCCCTCAATTGGCTCCAGTTCACCTTTCTCCTCAAACCCAATTACCACATAGAAGCCCCGCATCAACCAATTTCCCACAGGGGAATCCAGAGGCAGGCCCCAACGTATTTAATCAAAGAAGTTCGCCACCACAATTAACTCCTGCTGACCTGCGGGCGCTCCAAACCTCACTCCTCCGCGAGATAAGTCAGTTTCGCGCGGAGGTGAGAAACAATCCTCGTAGCGCCCAGAATTGAGCCATGCCGAGCCGCCCTCTTAATCGGCAAAATTCCTTCCAAAATGCCCCTCAGAGGGCCTATATCCCTCAAAATGCCCCACATTGGGCCAATTCCTCTCAAAATGGCCCTCACCGGGCCAATTTTCAGCGAGCTTCGGCTCGGCCTCCCCGTAACGGCAATTCCAATAGGACAAATATAACTGATAATGCCGTTAGCCTCCCTTGGTGCCCCAATCACCAACGATATGGCGATCGCGCATTTAATTGCAAGGCGCCTTGTGGTTGGACAGAACCATCCACCACCCAAAGGCGCCCTTTAAACTAATTTTGCCCACCGACCCCTCGCGCAATCGGCCGGCACCCATACGATAAGTCGCCTAACCATCCGGGATTCTAAACTGAATATCGCTTTTACTGTCGATACCGGCGCCGATATTTCAGTCCTCCCGCGATCGTTTGCTCCGCGTAACCGCGTGCCTGCCGCACTTAAATTGTCAGCTGCGAATAATACGCCGATACTTACATGCGGACGTTAAAAGCTGACACTACAACTGGGTCTTCGACGTCCGATCACTTGGCGTTTCGTCATTGCGGACGTGAATGAATCCCTGATAGGCTCCGACCTATTAGGCGCACATAATCTGTTGGTCGATTCGACCCATAACAGACTAGTGGCTCCAACCGCACCCGCCTTGCCCATGACGGCATCTCCAGCGGCAACTTCAAGGGCCACAGAGTGCACAGACCCGTTTCAAGTCGTGGTACAGGAATTTGTTAGCACAACAATTCCTCTACCTAACCAACGCCGACACAAAGCCACGGTGTTTCATCATATAGAAACACGTGGTCCCCCGGTGAGCCAGCGTCCACGTCGACTGGCTCCTGAGAAATTACGTGCGGCGCGCGCGGAGTTCGAGCACATGATCGAACTAGGTATCTGCCAACCGTCGGACAGTCCCTGGGCAAGCCCACTTCACTTAGTGAAGAAACGTTCTGGTGAGTGGCGCCCATGCGGCGATTACAGGCTGTTGAACGCAGCAACTGTCCCGGACAGATACCCTATTGCACACCTCTATGATTTTTCATATAAACTACGAGGTTGTAATGTCTTCACCACCCTGGATCTCACCAGGGCGTACCACCAAATTCCGGTGGCACCAGAAGACATCCCCAAGACCGCAGTCATTACACCTTTCGGACTCTTCGAGTTCAAAGTGATGACTTTCGGCCTCAGGAATGCCGCACAGACATTCCAGCGTTATATCGACACGGCTTTACGTGGTCTTAATTGCTGCCATGCATATCTTGATGACATTCTCATCGCCTACAAAGACCATGCCGAACATAAACGCCACTTACGTCAGGTCCTCGAGCGACTCCGTGAATTCGGTCTTGTCATCAACCCAGATAAGTGTCAATGCGCCAAGGAGCAAATCACCTATCTGGGTTACGTCGTTGACAACCAGGGCATTCGCCCACTTCCAGACCGTGTGGAGGCCCTCATGAAGTATCCTCGACCTACTAACGTGAGTGAGCTTCGTCGATTTCTGGGCATGCTTAACTTCTATCGTCCAACACTGAAGAACGCTGCCCAAGTTCAAGCTCCCTTAAATGAATTTTTGAAAGGAGCTAAGCGCAATGATAAGCGCCCCATTAATTGGACAGAAGTCTCTGATAGAGCATTCCAACTGTCCAAAGAACAATTGGCAAATGCCACCTTACTCCGATACCCCTTCGAGGGAGCGGCACTTTCCATCCAATGCGACGCATCGGATACCGCAATCGGAGCCGTCCTTGAACAGGACATTGAAGGCCGACCGGAACCACTTGGTTTCTTTTCAAGGAAGCTGAGTCCCACTGAGCGACGTTACAGCGCCTACGACCGTGAATTACTCGCGATCTACAGCGCTGTTAAATACTTCCGTCATATGATAGAAGGACGCTCACTCTCCATCTTAACAGACCACAAGCCATTGGTCTATGCGTTCCGGAAGAAGTAGGGAAATGCCTCCCCCCGACAAGAGCGTCAATTAGACCTCATTGGGCAATATTCTACGGAGATCAGGCATATCTCCGGTAAACAGAATGTCACGGCGGACGCCCTTTCTCGGATCGATACGATTCACTTGCCTTCCGCCTTGAATAACGCTGATCTTGCCCTAGCTCAAGAGGAGGACGAACAGCTCAAGTCCCTCCTAACTGCCGATACGGCACTAGAGCTTAAGAAAATTACCCTTCGCGACCCCTTGGGCGAAATCTGGTGTGATGTCTCCACTGGAACTGCTAGACCTTACATTCCCGAGAAACTTCGTAAGGTCGTGTTCCAAGTTTACCACAACCCAGCCCACCCAGCGGCCGAGCAACAGCCGCTGCTGTCCGTCGCAAATTCATTTGGCCCCGGATGAACAAAGATCTCACCGGTTGGGACCGTGCTTGTCTCCAGAGCCAGCGCTGCAAAGTAGCGCGACATAATGTACTGGAGCCAGCGCAGTTCAAGCTTCCCACGGCACGCTTCGCCCATGTCCACATAGACATAGTGGGACCGCTTACTCCATCAAGAGGATTTTCTTATATCCTCACTATGATGGATCGCTGCACGCGATGGCCAGAGGCGACACCTCTCCGGGCAGTTACTGCCGAATCAGTCGCCAAGGCCTTTTACTCAACTTAGGTCACACGCTTCGGTGTACCAACCACCTTAACTTCGGACCGAGGTCCACAATTTGAGGCGACAATTTTTAGGCAGCTAACAAATCTTCTCGGCTGCCAAAGAAGTCGTACCACCGCCTACCACCCGCAATCAAATGGGATGATAGAGCGCTGGCATAGATCTCTAAAAACCTCACTCATGTGTCATAATGACACACAATGGTTTGACGCCCCTCCAACCGTCCTCCTCGGCCTGAGGACAAGTATTAAGGAGGACCTGGGTGCTTCGGCAGCAGGGCTTACCTACGGTACCAACCTCCTTCTTCCAGGAGAACTTTTCCTGAATGGCGAAACACCGCGTGACCAACTTCGTGAATTGGGACATCTCCGTGACCTGCTACGTAAGGTTAGGGCAACCCCTGTAACCAGGCACGGCTCCAAAAAACTTTTCGTCCACCCTGAACTGCACAACTGCACGCACGTCTTTGTCAGGGTGGATAAGGTCAAAAAACCCCTGGACCCACCATATGATGGCCCGTTCAAAGTCTTCCGCCGCATCAGTGACCGCGTCTTCGAGATCGACATTAGAGGCAAGCGATCCACGGTCAGCGTCGAAAGGCTTAAGCCCTGCTTTCTGGAAGCTTCCGCTCCAGAACCACCCCCATCTACTGACACCACTCCTACTCCACTACCACAACTTCCCCGCACTCGCGCTCAAGCGCGCGCCCATACCCAACTAACCTCCTCCTAATCTGCCTTACCTATTTCGTGACTACGTCACTGGGGAGGGAGTGAAGTGGGGCTTTTCAAGGCCCGAAGAGCCATGCATCGCTCGATCCCAACCATTCCCAGCGATGCGTCTTACCTTGAAGTCGAATCTTCAGCAAGATTATACAACCTTGCTACGGCATTAACCGCCAACCAATTCGCTGGAATTAATTCGGTTATACCCAAGGATAACCGACATAAATATATATTAGGCAGCTTACCTTTTTTGGGGGCTTTTCCAAACCTCTTCCCCGCGGTCATTCCTGAAAGCATAATTCATGGCAAGATTATCATCTTGCCATGACATCAATTCATCAACCGAGCTTCCGCGACCGAACAATGGATGGCACATATCCACCAACACACGCTGAACTTTCCGTGTGTTATTTTCGTACCCATTCATTGACCTAGCATTATTTCGGGTTGCTTGCACATCTGCAAGCCGGATTTCCAACGGCATGTCTACGATCTATCTTCCCTAAAGTAAAGAAGATCAAATCAAACATTGGCCTTTCAGGCGCGCATATTTGCTTGGATCTTAGCATGACCGATTTTATGATCCGTTGCCGTCTCTTGGAACGATCACCAGCATCGGTCATGGCCACCAATTTTAGTTTACACAAAGTAAACATTCAAGCGGATACTTTCGCCTGACAGTGCCTTCAACGGGATTAACATATCCCTAAGATAGCATGCATCGAATCGTACGACCGAAATTTGTTTATTCTAGATGATCTAACAACGGCCATGCCCAATGTTCGATTCATTTTTCCAAGATAGATTTCTGCCTTCGGCAAGGGTTTTATTGACTCACGTCAATCAAAGAATCTATCCCTTGCGTATGGCGGCAGTTTATCTTGCCCAAACATGTAGCAGCGGATTCGATCTGCTACATGAGTTTTTCTCTTTTCCTTTTTGTTTGGACCTTCGCCATAGGCGGCGAATCCTTTAGTTTGTTTTTTTTCGTTGGATGTCTAAAAAGAGACATCCAATGGAGAGTCAGATTGTATCTCTCTAACCAGGCAGACGTGTCGAGATTCGTGTGTGCCAGAGTTGAGTCCTATCAACGAATCAAGAGTTTTTCGGTCCATTTTCTCCGCGACAATTGCAAGTGCTAATTTAAGAGCTAGGCCGCTCCGCTCAGCGAACAGTATTCATCGTTTGAATTTACCATCAGATAAAAGTTAGACGGTACCAAAGTAAAGCGTTGTAGTTAAGGTGTAAACTTATCATCAATTGGAAGCCGAGCAGTACCGATGTGACGAACAGTGTTGAACGTTAAATTTGTCATCAAGCATCTATGTTTAAAATTAAAAACAGTATTCATGTTGTAATGTGATTGTAAGAAAGCTAATCAGTTAACGTAACGAACAGTGTCAACGTAACGAACACGATCTATGTTTAAAATTGAAAACAGTATTTATGTTTTAATGTGATTGTATGAAAGCTAATAAGTTAATGTAACGAGTAGAATTTTTAACGTTTACAATTGTCGCCGAACGAAACAACACAATTAAAAAATAATATCAATAAAGAAAACTCTTAAATAAAAAAGGTGTATAATTTTGTTGGACAATCATTAGTTTTCTCGAAGTAGTGAAGTGTAGAGGAGGTGTTGCTGAACCCACGCCCATGAAGGCGTACGAGCAACATGCCCACAGATCCACCAAATGATTACGGAAGAATGGGAAACCTCAATAGTCGTCCCCATTTTCAAAAAAGGCGACAGATCTGACTGCGAAAACTAGAAGAAATACTGGGAGACTACCAATGCGGATTCCGTAGAAACCGGTCAACAAGCGACCAAATGTTCACAATAAGGCAACTGGTGGAAAAGTAGTGGGAATACGGAGAGACGGTTCACCAACTGTTTGTTGACCTCAAAACAGTCTACGACTCAGTCGCAAGACAAAGACTCTACCATATTGTAGTTAAGCTGGGAATCCCGAAAAAATATGCCGCCCTCATTCAAATTTACATGAACGAAAACAAAGGGCGAGTTAGAATAGAAAACCACCTCTCAGAACCATTTGAAATCTGGGACGGACTAAAACAGGGAGATGGTCTATCACCGTGTCTTTTTAACCTTGTGCTCAAGTATGTCATCAGAAAGGTACAAGACGACAACATGACCGGATCATCCCTGAACGGGCTCACACAAGTGCTCGCATATGCGGATGACATAGCCGTTCTGGGCGATAATCCAGAAACTATAAGTAAAAACTGTGAAATCATCATGCAAGCGGCAGAAGAGATGGGTTTAAATATCTGGGAACGATACTGACGGCCAGTAACGAAATGTCGAAGGAAATTAACAAAAGACTGCATTCCGGCAACACTAGTTGGCACGCAGTCAGTAAACTGGTAAAATCCAAACTGCTGTCACGTAACATAAAGCTCCATGTTTATAGAACCATAATCATTCCTATATACGGATACGAAACGTGGGGTCTCACAAAACGGGAAGGAAACAAATTCCGCGTATGCGAGAATAAAGTTCTAAGGGGTATCTTTGCAGGTAAATATGACGAGGAGGCAGGACAATGGAGGAAACTCCACAACCACGAAATGGAAGAGCTATACCGCAAACCTACAATAGTGAGAGTAATCAGGTAGCGAAGATTAAGTTGGGCCGGATATGTGGCGCGAATGGGCAACGATAGGACCGTGCGTAGAATTCTTGACGGTAGACCAACGGGAAAGAGACCGATAGAACAGCCGCGACGGAGATGAGAGGACAATGTAAGGTATGACCTTGAGGAGATCGGATCAGATGGTCAAGCGTGGAAGGTCAGTGCACAGGACAGGGGACGAGGGCGGAGTCGACTCGGTGAGGTCATGAACTTCCGGGTTCCTACAGGTCAATAAATAGTAATAGCCTAATAGACAACCGGTCCTGCTGGTGGACCACGGACGAGGATGTTTTCATAGCACTCAAAAACAAAGCAACCGACTATTCTTACACAGAATAGTGGAACTTCGTCGAAGAATTTTATTTTAGTTTGATTCCGTTATCGTCAGCTACGTTTATATCTCAGGATCAGAGGTCGGCTAAAGAATTTAGAATTAATTTAAATGTAAGTATTGTCGAAAACTTGCACCTCTATTAAACCACATCAGCTTCGGGCAGAGGTTTGGTATTGCCGTGGGGAAAAAACCTTAATCTCAGACAGAGAGCGATAGCAACCATTACAAAAGTGAGAATGGGTTCTTTAACTATGAGATCCGTGGGGAAAAAACCTTAATCTCAGACAGAGAGCCATAGCAACCATTACAAAAGTGGCAATTGGTTCTATTAACTGTGAGATCCTTTTATTCACATTCTACGACGATGTCTGCTTTCTTAAAAGTCAACTACTTGTATAATATATACGAAAAATGTAATGTAAAGACTCTCGAATACTAAATACTAGATAAAATTCCAAGTACTTACTCATAAATAGCCTTAACACTCTTTAAGGATTCTGGTTCCAAGGCCGCCTCCATTTGATCCCATGTCCTCACTGGTGAGAGGCCACAATGTTCTCGAAATACAGAGTATCCCGGTAAACCATGATCTCGACCTCGTTGTATATTTAACGATACTAAGTCTAAACCACAAAATGGTAAAGGATCCGTATCGAAGTTCTGGAAAAGCTTCTCCGTCAGTTCAGTTGTAAAAAATCGATCAACATTCGATACAGGATTATTAATCGATGTCTCGATAGCCTGATCAAGCCCTTTCTCGGCCCACAATGAGAATGGATTAAAAAGCATTTTGTGCAGTGCTATTGATTGTGGGAGAATTTTATCGCTAGTCATTTGCATGAGACCCTGAAAATCGTAAATAGTATTACAATATTATTCAATCAATCTCAAAATTTCAAATATGATCATCTTGTAAATAGTTGTCTTCGAATTTCTTACCGGCAGTAGAGTGTGTGCGAACCGAAATGCTGCTGCTGCAAAACTGTTATCTATGGATGGGTCAACCCTCCCGTCATAAGTGTCGTCTTTCGATTGCGGATTCGAAGTTATTCCAATTTCCTTAGCTAATTGCTTACCCAACAGTATCGGAAGAAATTCATTATAAGCGACGTGTTGTATTTGAGCCCCAAGAATCTTGCGAGCTTCCTGATAAACAATTTCATCACTCCAATGCGGATTCGTGTTTTGAAGTCCGCGGGCCAAATAATTGTGATGGCGAGCAAATAACAAATGCATAGAAGTTAGCAAAAGATTCTCATTAGATCGATCGTCTCCGGATTCAAAACAATATTTGCCCTCGGCATTCATTTGCTCTTGATTGCAGCCATCGTCTGGGTTTGTCGAAATAGGAAGCAGTTCCCTGTTATCGGGTGTTCTAAACATTCTTAAAGTTCCATTAACTCTCGCGCGTAACGAGAGAATCTTTTCGTCCGTGCTGCCATATACCACAGATCCATCAATGAACGCTGTAGCCTGGTTAAGCTGCTGACGAGGACCATAAATCCCAGTTGGGGCAACAGCCGACCGGACGAAATTCATACAAGTAGTGTTGTATTGAATGTAGAATGGGTCATCCGCTTCAATAGGGACTGGAAAACACTCAGGATGTTTACTTAAAGGTACCGTACAACAGTTAATCGACTCGCCATCTTGTGAAGATGACAACGCTGTGGCTGTGATATCGTGATCTAAAAATTGGCCAAAAACTGCCAGCATAACGGTGAAATTTGAATCAGTCGCATACGAAGTCCGATGAACCTGTAGCGAAACCTTTCTGGCTGATGGTAATTCCTTTCCTGACTTTGAAACCCTTGGAGATGAAATACCGTCATCATAATCGGGTGCCACAGACCGTCGATAAGGTATCATAGCTGCTCCAAAATGTCTCTGGTGCCTTGGATTATTGCAGGTGCCGTTGGATCGGCGATATTTTTCATCAATCTTACACCGAGTATTCTGTGTCGGATCGTGGAGTTTAATAGGCGGACCATTTCCAATGTTGTTGCGTCCTTTCGGTTTTATATATTTAAGCCTTCGGGCTACATGTAGGGTAGCATGATTTTCCACATAACCACGGCGGGATATTTTTCTTGACTCTTGCGTTGTACTTATTGATCGATAGTGCCGAAACGATGGAGAATGCACCGGCGTAAGTGAAAGACTTTCTTCAAGCAGCTCTCTATCACCAAGCGCACGAATTCCATATTGTCTCGCTTCGTATGCCAACGTATTACTGACATTAGGCAAGGTCCAGTTTGTAGGTGGCTCATCGGGTATTGGTTCCATAAATAGTATAAACAAATCAGTGCCATTCAATGTGGTATTCCCTAGCGGTGTATTTGTATCAGGATCATTATCAGAACCAATGCTTGAGAAATTCAAAGCTATAATAAGAGCGGCGATAGTTATTCCCCTGCAAAAGAAAGCAATCTTCGGATTTATAAAAACAACAAACCGTACGGCATCTTACAAAATAATGACCCATAAACAATATTGAAATCGTTCCATTTTATAGCGTCGAGATCGAGGTGGTACTCCAGGAAACACATAAGAGGGGCCCGGTGACCGAATTGAAGGGGCCAATGGAGTTGTCTCTGTCGACATATTAATCGATTTAATTATGGAAGATGTGAAGTAAATCTATATGGAAGCGTATCGCCAACTTGAAGAGATTCAGATGTCTGTAGCCGCATCTATCCTAACATGTAACTAGCCCCGTAGCACGTAAATTCATTTTTTCTGTAAAAAAAAAAAAAAAAAAAGATAAGGTTTCCATATTATTCTCTTCAGAATTCACTTGTCTCTAAAAGCATCTCTTCACACAACAAAACCACGAAATTAACTGGTAATCGCTTCAACGCTAGTCTGTTTGCTGTCAGGTGAAATACTTGTGGTTTGAAAAAGAAATTAGATCTCGGATATGCGGTAGAAAAAGCATATGAAGTCGGAACATGTCCGGAAGAATGTGATATGTACCTAGAACAATACTACATCGATGAGATACATTGTATACAACAGTGGTTAACCTTTGTCTTATTTATGAGTTGTTCGATGGAATAACACTGGCTTTACCCCGACAAAGCAGTGATTTATCAACTGAATTGGACAATTGGGCAGTCAGGGAACTCTAGAACCGTGGACGTAGCCAAATGGCGGTCCTCAGAAGAGAGGGTACATTAATATTGATCCACTGTTACAACAAGGTTTATTATCCAAATACAAAATCAAATTTTCAGAAAATGCATGCTTTTTAAACACAGCTTAAACTTTTTTTATCAGCAGAGTAATTCAATTCAATTTTTATTACGTAGATAAATACATTTATGTTTTACAACTAGTATTTCAGAGTTTTAGGACAGCAATTCCTTTACAACTATAATCTTAAATCTGTGGGGCTTTTCAGGGCCCGAAGAGCCATGCATCGCTCGATCCCCACCATTTCCAGCAATGCGACTTACCTTAAAGTCGAATCTTCAGCAAGATTATACAACCTTGCTACGGCATTAACCGCCAACCAATTCGCTGGAATTAATTCGTTTATCCCAAAGGATAACCGACATAAATACCTTACAGCAGCTTACCTTTCTTTGGGGGTTTTTCCAAACCCCTTCTCCACGGTCATTCCTGAAAACATTAAGCCCACGGGAAGGATTATCACCTAGCCGTGGCATCAAAAAACCTTTCACCCTCGGGCATGCATTGCACCCAGTGCATCACGTCCCTATTATCTTATGCTACCCACGTCATGCCATGAAAACAAAATCAACACAGAGTTCCTAATGTGCTTGTTTTGTTTGCCCATGTCACCCCTAAGCGTGCGGCTCACCAGTTTGCCACCATCGACAAGGTTTCGGCCGACGCAAAGCAAACATTTCCCGCATTTTCAGCAATACCTAATTTTCCATTATCGGTTTCCACCGATCATGGACCGCAAACAAGCAACGAATTGGATGTGGCCATCAAGTGTTTACTTTTAACAACTGGCAACGGCCGCACCCTATATTCGTTTGTAATACCTAAACGTCGCATCCATATCTTCCGGATTGTTTATGGTACATCGGAATTTTCTATTAACGGCCGCCAACCGTCCGCGGACCTGGAAAACAGCATGTCCATCAACTGAATGTTGATTTATGGCCTCTCCTCGGGCGAGCAGATCTTTGGTATGTTTTTCACACCAGAAGGGTTTGTTGCCGGCAAGCATTACACAATCAATTGTGTACACAGCCGCAGACCCATGCAATGTTGGCGAACGCAAACAATGCATACCCATTACCCGATCATGGAAATAGCGTCTCTGTTGACATAAGATCGCAGAGACCTATCCCTTCGCTTAATGATCATTACGATGAGATGCAATAACGACGCCCGCATCTATCTATGTTCACCAGATGATCGTATGTGACGCATACACATACATGCGAAATTTACACTTTATTTTCCAATCCAATCACGATTGACTGCCTCGAGTTGATCGTGTAGCTCCTTCCCTTTTGAGGCTATTCTTTGCGATATCTTTCTGATCGTGGCGAACGGAAACCAGTCAGATCGTAATCACCGTGAAACGCACACGTACCAGGGACGTGGCGTTTGGTAGATTCAAAATTTATTCTCCCAACAACACAGACGTGTAGAGATCGCTGAGTGTCGGGTTCGAGTTAGATCGCGAGCGGAGGAAAAATCACGCACACTGTTCTCATTGTCGCAATCTTGTATTTGAATCTACGTTTAGAACAAACGAAAACCAAATTACGTGAAGTTAACGCCACAAACTGTGTTTCAAACATTAAATGATTGCCTTCCGCATTTTCACTTAAACATTTATTAACCATCCAGAAACATTTTATTCAACGGTCATCCTCAGCTGTTATGCCCTGTTAATTCACAAATAGTGTGTAGTGTGTTTACTTTGCAATCAGTGTATATATTATAGTCGAAAATTTATTGTCAAAACTCATAAAACGGATTTTGTATGTTATACTAAACTTGAGAGTGTTAAATAATCAAGATCAATAAAGTACCGAAATAAAAGCATTAACATTAAAATTACACCAGTGTGTTTTATTTGGAGAGCTATTGTGTTCGCTTTTGTGCTCTATTCCTTCCGAATAACAACATCCGCGCTTTTAATCTCCACTCACCGACGACCAGTTTTCTCCATCGAACCGAAACGTGGACTGGAGGTAGAACCAGCGTCCATGTCGACGCACCGACACCAGGACTACCACAAATCTATATAATGAAAATAGCACAATTTTAATGAATAATAAATGATTAAGGGAAAATTATAAGAAAAAACCCTTATTTGAATCTTAAGACTAATATTGCTCAGGTTTCCGGTTATTTTATGTAATAATGACCTCGATAGAATTTTCATAGACAGACTACATATGTAGTGATTTAGAAAACGCAAGACGGGAAACGAGAACATTGTCAGAAAAAGAACTACTGACGAAGAAGTTTCGATTGACTTTGTCAATAAGGAATTCTACCGGTTTAACGTTAGCGTTTTCAAGAAGTTTATGTGTCGAATAATGCCATGCCAAATTTAGCAAATTTTCAGTATTTTATTTTGACACCTTTGCAATTTTATTTTGTGTGTGCAAGCACAATTACACCATACAGAGGCGCAGGGTACAGGAGTATAGCTTGAAGAATGGTTTTAAAAATTATACTTTTATTTTCGAGGCTAAGCTTTGATTTTCTACACACTATTGGATACAGAACTCTTACGACTTTGTTTATTTTGTCAATTGTGGTAGTGATGTGTTTTTGGAAGATCAGTTTTTTATCTAGATATCTACAGTCTTCGGACCTATCAATTTCAACTGCACACATACTGAGTTTAGTGCCATTTGGTAGGTAGCAGAGTTTCCTACATCTCGAAAACCAGACAGCTTGTGTTTTATTACCATTTATTTTTATTTTCCATTTCCTGTAATACACTGCTAGTTTGTCAAAAGCTGCTTGCAAAGAGTTGTAGACTTTAGTGAATAAGGCAGCCGAAGAGAAAATGTCCGTATCATCGGCAAACATAGCTACCTGAATGTTTTAACCTAGACATGGTAAATCTGCGACAAACCATGTGAATAATATGGGACCAAGGACCGAGCCTTGGGGTACACCATAGTGGATTTGGTGAGTAGAGGGTCTGTCGGTTCTTATACTCACAACATATTTTCTCGAACGAAGAAAGCTCTGGATAATTTTGATAAGCGGTATTGGCTTAAGTTTTAGTAGCTTATAAATCAAGGCATCGTGCCATACCGTATCAAAAGTTTTTCCGATGTCTAGAAGAACCAGGTTCCCATAGTTTGCATGAGAACACTAATGACAATGGACTACGAGTCATCGAACTGGCAGCATCAAAACACTTGGTCGTTACCAGTACCAGGTTTCCGCGTAAAGATATCCAGAAAGCCATCTGGGTATCACCTGATGGAGCCACTCGTAACCAAATTGACCACGTGTTGATAGATCGCCGCCACTCCTCGAGTCTGATAACGGTACGAACGTACGGAGGTGCCAACGTCGACTCGGATCACTATCTTGTTGGTACAGTTTTCCGAGCGCGGATTGCCTTACGAAAACGTATTGCATCCGCGGATCAGGTTCGAATCGACACGGCTTCTCATGGAACGTCCGCTCACTATACAGAATTCGAGCTGCACAGCAGCTAGCCGATGCCCTGTCCGAATATAAGGCTGACATAACAGCATTACAATAAATAAGATGAACGCGGAGTGGTGTTATTCAAAGAAACGAGTATGACATTTATTACAGCTGTCATGTAAAACACCATGTGCTCGGGGTGGGCTTTCTAGTCAGCCAAAAACTGAAGCCTGCCATCAGCAGCTTTAATGCAATAAACGAAAGGCTATGCACTCTTCGCGTGTGAAGCAAATTTAAGAACATAAGCCTCATAAAAGTTCACGGATCTACAGAGGAGTCCCCTGACGACGAAAAGGAAGAATACTAGGAGGACGTCGAACGGGCCCTCAATGCCTGCCCAAGATATGATGTGAAAATCGTTCTTGGGGATTTGAATGCGAGAATAGATCGGGATCCGGTTTTCAGGCACTACACAGGTTCCCATAGTTTGTATGAGAACACTAATGACAATGGACTACGAGTCATCGAACTGGCAGCATCGAAAAACTTGGTCGTTGCAAGTACCAGGTTTCCGCGTAAAGATATCCACAAAGCCATCTGGGTATCACCTGATGGAGCCACTCGCAACCAAATTGACCACGTGTTGATAGATCGCCGCCACTCCTCGAGTCTGATAACGGTACGAATGTACCGAGGTGTCAACGTCTACTTGGAGCACTAACTTGTTGGTACAGTTTTCCGAGCGCGGATTGCCTTACGGAGATGTATAGCATTCGCATTCGGATCAGTTTCGAATCAACACGGTTGCCTTATGCAATGAGAATATCAGTAACACCTTTGGTCATGCGTTAAGACTCGCCCTTGAAGAGCTCGACGGAGGGAGAGTAAGTCCTGGGGCCAGAATGCCAGGCGTAGTAGAGAAATGGACACGCCTTAAGAATACTGTCATTAGTACTGCCAACTCGATCTTAGGCAGTAGTCGTAGAGATCGGAGGGACTGGTTTGATGATGAGTGCAAACTAGCGACTGAACGTAAGAATGCTGCATACCGGGCAATGCAGCAGTCTCATAGGACGTGGGTACGCGAGGAGAAATACAAAGAGCTCAGAATATCTGAAAAAAGGCTTCACAGACAAAAGAAAAGTGCCCGGAAAAAAAACCTTGTCTGTAAAATAGAGGCGCGGAAGTTCTATCAAATAATCCGCAGTATGGCGCGGTACACACCATGCTGCACTTACTGCAAGAATAAAGAGGGCAATCTGATCACCGATCCTGAAGGCATTCTAGAGCGATCGGAAGTGCACTTCAATGAATTGCTAAATGGTCAGCTCACAATAGAATTGGATGCTCCACCAATGCAATATCAAGACCAAATGCTGCCGTCACCAAGCATTGAGGTAACATTAACGCCATTACACAGCTCAAATCAAACAAAGCCTCTGGAGCTGATGGCATACGAGCTGAGCTGATCAAACAAGGAAGGAGAGCGTTACATCACGCAATTCATGAGATCGTAGTGCGCGTATGGGAGCAAGAGGAGATGCCGAAAGATTGGCGTCGTGGTATAATTTGCCCCATACATAAGAAGAGAGATATCAGACTGTGCAGCAACTATATGGATATAACATTGCTAAGTACCGCCTATAAGATACTATTCACTATCCTACAAGATCGGATAGCCCCATACGCTAAAGCCATCATTGGTCAATATCAGTGTGGCTTCATTCCAGGCAAATCAAATCGGGACCGGTGGAGAGATTTGTTAAATAAGGCCAAGACGGGATCCCGGTTGTAGTGCCGATGATGAGAAGAACTATTCCCGTTGAATCCTTGTTGATGAATTTTCTAGCTATGTGGTTTTTAATGCACAAGACTTGGTGGATTGTGCTGTGACCACTACGGAAACCGAACTGAAAGTTTGGTGGGATGTTATTGGCTTCCACTAAACGATCAATTTTTTCCTTAATGATTTATTCTAAGAACTTACTCAGACAGGTAAGTAGACTAATAGGTCTGTAGCTTTCGGGGTTGTTCTTCGGTTTGTCGGGCTTCGGGATAGGTATTACTTTTGCTGTTTTCAAACAGTCCGGAAAATAACAGTTCCTAAGACAAGCGTTGAAAATGAACGTTAAATAATTACTTGCAGCAGGTGAAAGTGCTTTAACTAATTTGTTGTTAATATTACCAAGACCATCAGAGTAAGTTTGGATGTATCCACATGTTTTTCATGTACAAATGTAAGTCGCTATAACACTGCTTTTGCAGCTTCCCAATTTGGCGTGAATCCACAAACGTTGACACAAAAAGCTTCACACATACACGGGTTGGCTGAAAAGTTTCCGATCCAACAAGGACACAAGACATATTTTCTACATAGTCTCTTTGTAACTCTACACACTTCTCCCAGCTATGCTCCCATCCCTCTAAAACGTCCAAATAGTACTCAGCGTTTTTCTCTGTACAATAACTGTTCACGAAGGTGATTGCCTCCTCATTTGACGAAAATCTCCTTCCTCCCAGCACGATTTTTAAATTAGGGAAGAAAGAGAAGTCGCTTGTAGCCGGATCTGGTGAGTAAGGCGGATGGTCAAGCAGTTCAAACCGTAATTCGTCGATTTTCCCCATGGCAACCGCTGAGGTGTGAGACGGCGCGTTGTCTTGGTGAAACAGAATTTTCTTTTTCTGCAAATGTGGCCGTTCTTCCGCAATTTCTGCGTTCAGTTGGTCGAGTAATGATGCGTAGTATGCTCCTGTAATGGTTTTTCCTTTTTGAAGATAGTCGATTAAGATAACTCCAAGACTATCTCAAAAAACAGTCGTCATCACTTTCCCAGCCGAAAAAACAGTTTTGCAGTCCACTGCTTTGACTGTATTTTTGTTTCGGGCGTATAATGGTGTATCCAAGTTTCATCGACAGTAATTAATCGGCGCCAAAACTAGGATTTATTGCGTATAAGCTATAAGCCAGCAGAGCGTTGGAAATGTTCATTCGAACGCGTTTTTGGTCTAACGTGAGCTAACGCGGCACCCAACGCGCGTACAGCTTTCTCATGCCTAAATCTTGATTTAATATGTGACAAACACGTTCTTTGTACATTCTCATAGCCTCTGCTATCTCTCTCAATTTAATTCGGCGGTCGTCTAGCATCATTTGGTGAACTTTAGCGATATTACCGTCAGTTGTTGCAGTTTTTGGACGTCCCGAACGTTCATCGTCTCCCAAGCTCTTACGGCCACGTTTACGCTGCCCAAAATTTCACTGTGGTAAATGATGATACAGAGTCTCTATACACAGAGTCCAACTCATTTCTGATTTGCGTAGGCGTATTGCCTTTCAAAAACAAAAATTTAATGACAGCTCGATACTAAATTTTGGCCATTTTCACAAAAATACTTACATCGACTCACTCAAACGAATGTCAAATAAAAACTACAACCCCAAAATGGCTGAAATTTTGGTGAGTAACTGTCAAAAAATGGAAATCTGCAGTAGTCCATCCCGCCCCCTAAAAGGGCACGGACAGGAGCAATCCAGCCAATCTTCGCTCGATTAGTTTGCTTCCGAGCATCAGCAAGCTATTCGAGAAAATTATAAATAAAGCATCAAATAACTGGTGTGAGGAAAATGGTATTATTCCGAATAACCAGTTTGGTTTCCGGCCGCAACATGACACAGTTTATGCTACGACAAAACTTGTTTCCGACATACAGTGGAACAAGGCGAAGCGACAATGCACAGGGGCGTGTTTGGTTGACTTTGAAAAGGCTTTCGACACCATATGTTTAGAAGGGCTGGTATATAAGTTATCAAATCTAGGTATGCCCGAATATATATTATACATTATCTACGATATGATAATGGGTAAACAATTTGTAGTGAAATGTGGAGATATAATCTCTAACAAAACTTTCCACATCAAGAACGGCATACAACAGGGAGAAGTGAATTCTCCCATTTTATTTAACATTTACACTAGTGATCTGGTGGGTTCTCTCAACCATGCAATTGCGTATGCTGACGACATTGTGGTGTATAGATCTGGAGAAAAGATTGATGTCATCAACAGGAATCTGCAAAATGATTTCAACAAAATCAAACGTTTTTGCGACGACTGGAAATTAAAAATAAATTTCCAAAAAACAGAGACCATCCTTTTCAGAACGCCACTGTCCAGTGCATCAAGGGATACAAAAGGGAATTGGAAAACATTTTCCGTTGCAGGAAGTAATAATCTTCCTCTCCGAGTAAAAACTGTAGTCAGATACCTTGGAATCTGGCTTGATCAGTATCTTTACTTTGATAAGCATACAGCAGCTGCTCTTACAGCAGCTAAAAACGCATATGCAATGACACGGAGTCTCTTTCGTAGTAGTCTTCTGGACCCCAAGGTGAGAATAATTTCATACTCGGCATTCATCCGACCAATGTTAGTGTATGGCTGCCTGGTATGGTACAACATATCCCCATTTTACATGGAGAAGTTTCGGGTGTTCGAGAAGCAGTGTTTGCGTTCCTGCCTCTCGATGTATAGAACCCCAGAGTCGCAGTATAAGAAATACTATCCCAATAAAGTCCTGTATGACAAATCAGGACTAAACAGAATAGATAACTTAATTATCAAGATTATTCGTGATCACACAACAAGGGCTGTGTGCAGTGAAAATGATATCATTTCGGGAGCATTCTATCCCAATGGTATGTATATGGAGAGTACTCTCCAGAATGGGTTCATTCCCCCAGAAGCGTTTCCTTTCTTGGATAAAAAAGGACTTATCCAAGACAAACGTGGAGTCCCTGTTATTTACCACGTTTTCCGTGGTGCCAGGGATAAACGAATTCTCCACGATAACGATATCTCTAATTTTCCAGATCGTCTGCGTTTTAGTATGGTGATCGGTGAAAGAGATAAATCAATAAGAGATCGATCCCATCCCAAATGGTGGATCAGCGAAGAAGAAAGGACTATACGTCCCCAAACATAGTATGCCTCTCAGGCGCACCGCTTTCGTTCCCCCTATCCCGAATTCCTAATTATTTTTAATTTTTTTTAATTCTTGCTTTTAATTTAAATTTAAATTTTAATTTTTTTTATTTTTATTTGTATTCCTTGTTTATGTTTGTCCGTTTTGTTTCGTTTTTTTTATTTTGCTTGTCAATCCCCTATATATGTAATTAAGAGAAAATTATAAATAATACATGATATAAAAAAAATATAATAAATTTTAAAAAGAAAACATAATTATTGTGACATGTTATAAAAACAGTTATTGTACGCCAAAGGCATAAGAAAAATGATAATGTATAATTTAGAGTGCTTGCGAAGAGCTAGTAAGTTAATGTAAGAACTATATTTATAAAATAGAAGTTAATATTTAGTCTTAAGTAAAATATGTAATTGAATTGTTAAACAAATGTGGATATAAAACAAAACAAAAATATTTGTCATCGATCAGTTAATCAAATGAAAATGTAATTATTGAGACCGGATAAAACTCGCTATTTTTTTAAATGCCTTCATCCTATAAGCTTTAAAAAATTTGCTCGACTAATAGTTTAGTAGTGAATAATTAAGGTTCACATACTAAAAAAAAAACAAGGAGAAAGCAATTGGGAAGTCACTGATTTACCAAACACATTTCTGTAAGTCCAGAATAACCCAAAACTTTTGATTAAACTGTGCAGAACATAAATCTGAATCAAAAAAACATATCTATTTTCTATTCGAAAAATCAAAGTCTTAAATTGCATACAATATTTAGTTATATAAAATAAAAGAGTTTATATAGTGATAATTAAAAATATCGTTAGGACAATAAACAACATATTTACATTCTGATTAATAAAACTAAAACTATAATAAAACAATATATTCACGTGCTTTTCAATAAACCATTGTAGAGTTTCAAATATTACCGAGTACATTCAAATGATGATTTTTTAACCCAAAAATGAACCTGTATCACTTTGGTGTATTGAATAAATCTATAGAAAATAATTGTTCTATCAGATGAAACATGAAATCAGTTAACATCAATGGAATTTCTCTACGAAGTCTCTCTTCACTTCACTTATTTTCTTAAGCTCTCATGTCTAGTATGAAACACTAAACCAATAAAATAGTTCACTGAAGCTTAACAATTCACTATCGATACCAATTTCAATAACACTATAACTTGTACAAGAAAACCTTTAAAACTAATATGATTTATCAATTTGAAATATCTGTAAATATATTCACACCTAGCCCAATCAAAATATGTACGTTGATCGCTACGGAGCAGCAAGGAATGTGTCGCACTGAAGATACAACTCCCGAGAAACTACTGACTCCAACAATGTTAGTAATTTTTACATAAACTTTATTGCACTTGTAGGGTTTCCTTCAGTTTTCTCTATGTTTACTATGAACACGGGTAGGTAACAGATAGAATTACTAAGCTTCTCTCTATTTAGCCTAGAAGCACCACGATGCTGAAGTCGTGGTAGAATGTGACATGGAAAGATAAATAAAATAAAAGCAAAAGTACATAACATATTGAAGGGAAAATATTTACTGTCCATGAAGAACGAATCTAATGAAGTTACTGACATTAATAATGAAGTCAGCAACATCTGGTGGGTCACCTATCAGGCTCATGAGGAAATAAATTAATTTTCCATCTTCTGTTCACTGAAGTCTTTAGTCAAAGATCAAAGATTCAGTACAATGGAAGAAAAGCACGTAAGATACAGTTGATAAAATAAAATATAATATATCTCCATCCATAGATGTGTATCACATAAAACAATATTTCGAAATAATTCCCATAATCTAGGAATAGTGATAAGATAAAATTATATTTCTAAAAATCCACTGGGTATATTATCCAAACCCTGGTTTACAATTGGTTGCTAAAAGACTATTGGCATAATACGACACAGGTGGTCATAAACTATTTAAACGATAATGCTAATTACCAATCCAACTTTGCGCAATATTTAAAAAGATTAGTATGTTTAAACAGGTAGAATACATCGCAAGTATGGTATTGTTGAAGTGTGGGTGTGAACAAATTCCTGATTATATCGGAAGTAATACGAGACACGTCAATTGATAACAGATTATGAGATGAATATTTAGTATTTTCGGAATCTTGTTTTTTAAATTCTTTACCAGAAAGAAAGAAATCCTTCTGAAAGAAGAATAACGTCACCTATACCAAAGAATATTGAAAGCGTGCCATATGGCTGGCACCATTCGATCAGTTTATAAAGATTAAAATCACCAAAGTTTTATATGGTAAAATTGACCATCTGGCATTATTTCAAATTTTCTCCTTTCTGCTGTGAAGCAAAGAACAGACGTTGAGCCGAACGTAATCTGCTTTATAAGAACACCGAAGTTCCATCTAAATCTGACACCACGAAAATATATTATTTTACAGAGAGTGGAGTCACTCCGTACTTTACGAAATCAAAGACTATTGCGCCGGATTTTAAACGCTTTCGGAATTTTGACATTGTCTTATCGGCCACTTAATTCAACTGGTTCCGGGTAGTATTAAATTTCCAACCTATCAAATTATTGTGATTAATACAAGTGTTCCCCAAGGAGGCGTTTGGCGGTTTTTTTAGTCGCCGGAGTGTTCCGCCGTTCACTGTTCACACACAAGGAAGAACACACTGGAGCAAATGCTGTCACCAGTAAAACACACGAATACTTTGTTTTGTTTTTTTTTAATTTTTATTTTAATTGTCCTTTTCTTTTAAAGTTACATTCAGTTAGTTAAACTACAAGTGGACTGTCACTGGGTGTTTTAGCACATCTACACCAAAGCAAGAAGGCGTTAATTTGCACAAAAAAAAAGAAAAATCGACACTATTACAATGGCACACAGGGATTCAAGTTATCTCGCGAAACTACGCTTGCGGACCGTTCAAAAATTAAAGTAATGGCGCGGCGCTGATATATCCGTAATATTCGATTAAGTATCATCATCATCATCATCGGCACTACAACCGGGAACCGGTCTTGGCCTTATTTAAGCAAGTCCTGAGGGCTTGTTAAATTTTCCATGATCATTTGTTTTTCCGGGCAAGGTCATTTAGTCTTACGCCAGAGACCCCCCGACGGGGAATCGAACCCCGGTCTCCCGCGTGTCAGGTGGGTATACTAGCCACTATACTATCGAGAAGCCCATTCGATTAAGTATGCAGCGCGGATATACCTCCTCTTCTGGTTCTCTCGCTATCCTCTCGTGCTCGATCAAGATTCGACTGTCCGTCCGCCCAAAAAGATATCCCCATTCAACTCTGGTATCTGTATCCTTACAGGAGAAATGTCCCTATTCGCTCTGCTAACAGAATTTCCGAATTTCTGTTAGCAGCATGTTATTAATGTCCATGGGTAATTTAGGTACCTGAAAAGGAGAAAGTCCATCGACGCACACATCCTTATATCATTATCACCATCCGTGGTGGTGATCGAAATTCCGATCGACGGTTGTCGATTGTGTGCCGCCTCTATTTGCATAGCACATCTGGCGCGCAGGCCGACGGATATCGTGCAATTTGGATGGGCGTACGGTCCATGGTTTTGTTTAACTTCTTTCGGTTAAAACTAACAATCCATTAGACCTTTCGAAAGGGACCATGGGATCGAATAGATCCTTTGTAGGTTTTTAGCCTCATACATTTTCCGAATTATCTCGTCGAGATAATTACGGTTGCCTGCAATTGGGTAGCGGCAGGCGATATGCTTTATTGAACTAGGTTGTCGCTGCCTTTGTTTGCTTGGCGGATTTGGGTGGTCTTTATGGCAGCTATCCGCACGTGCAGCCGCTGGTCGGCTAATTTACCGACGATAGCGATTCCTTGTAACATCGTGCCTATTGTGCAGAGCTGAGATGCGATGCATTTCGATCTTTTGGAATTTCTCTTGGAAGCCGGATGAATGTATGGTTTTTCTTTACCTTTGTTTCAGGTATGCTACAATCGACATGTTGAGCTTGAGATTGAAAGCTTTGGGACGTTCAGTTCCTTGCTTTTTCGTATCGGGCTCAACGTTGTGGTGAATGCTTCAGGGCGCTAGCGGGCTTAGTGGCACGCGTCTGTGGGTGCGTGTAACGTTTTCAAGTTAGGTATGTTCCTTGAAGGGTAGGAACCCTACCTGGGTGGAATTGTGGAACGCTACATCACTGCCCCCCCCCCCCCCCCGGTGACGTAGTCACGATATGAAGTAGGTTAGATGCTTGGGGGGTGCAGTTGTGTCCTATGGGCGTGCTCCCTTCCATATTGGGCGGTGTTTGGATGGTGGAGGAGCGGAAGCTATCGCGTTCGTCGGTTTTTTTCGTTTGTGAGTGGTTGGCGTTTCTGGTTGCCGTACATTGAGAATCTTCGCAGCGTCTTCTTGTGCGCGCAGATGTCGGGCGCGCTGCCGCGTTATTGGTCCGTATAGGATGTCCGACGCCCCGCGCGCGACCATTTCGCGAGGGTTGGGTTGATTCTCAACTATTGCCGTGTCTGGCATTTCGTGGGAGTCTGATGGGTGGCACACGGGGCAGGTTTCGGCTACCGCCTCCGGTTGTTGGTGTACTTCTCCCAGTACGGTATCTGATGGTAGTACCAGGTGGAACGGTTTCAATCTTTCGACACTGACGGTGTACGGCTTGCCGTCGATGTCAACGGAGAAAACTCGGTCGTTTATTCGATCCAGCACCTTGTATGGTCCTTCGTAGGGCGGTTCTAGAGGTTTCCTAACTTTGTCCACCCTGATGAAGACGTGCGTGCAGCTGTCCATCTCTAGGTGAACAAATATCCTCTTGGAACCGTGACTGGTGACCGGTGTTGCCCTGACCTTACGCATGAGTTTGCGTAGGTTTTCCAAATTCGGCAACTGTTCGAGCGAGGGTTCTCCATTGGCGAAGAACTCTCCTGGGAGGCGCAGATTGGTCCCGTAAGTCAGATCTGCTGCTGAGGCTGCCAGGTCTTCTTTTACGCTTGTGCGCAAGCCTAAAAGAACGGTCGGTAGTGCATCCAGCCATTGATTGTCGACATGACACATCAGTGAGGCTTTAAGGGGGCGATGCCATCGTTTGATCATCCCATTGGACTGGGGGTGATAAGCTGTCGTGTGGCTTTGTTGGCAGCCGAGTAGATCGGTCAGCTGCCTCGAACTGTGGTTCTCGATCGGCTGTGAGAGTAGCTGGGACGCCGAAACGTGTGACCCAAGTCGAGTAGAATGCTTTGGCTACATTCTCTGCGGTCACTGTTCGTAGTGGCCCTGTTTCTGGCCACCGAGTGAAGCGATCGATCATCCTCAGGAGGTACATGTAACCTCTCGACGGCGTAAGCGGTCCCACAATGTCGATGTGTACATGGGCGAATCGTGCCTCGGGCAACTTAAACTGTGACCGGTTGTAGCACGTTGTGTCGATCGACTTTGCAACGCTGACATTGCAAACAATTGCGTGCCCAATTTGTTATGTCTTTGGCCATATGTGGTCAAACGAATTTACGTCGGACGGCCGCAGCGGTTGCGCGTCCGCTTGGGTGGGCTGGGTTATGGAATGTTTCGCACACATTCCTTCGAAACTTCTCTGGGATGTATGGTCGAGCTGTCCCTGTCGATACATCACACCAGACTTCATCTTTGAGTCATTGAAAGGGAGTTTACGCAAAACTAGTGCTTTCTCCGCTTTCAATAGGGACTCGAGTTGATGGTCCTCTCCTTGCGCTTGTGCCAAGTCGGCATCGTCAATTTGCGCACGAAGTTTAATTGCATCGATACGCGAGAAAGCGTCTGCAATTACGTTGTCTGCACCTGGAACATATTCGATTTGGGTGCTAAATTGCCTGATGAAATCCAGGTGCCGTTCTTGTCGCGGGGTTGAACTTTCCGCTTTCTTTCGGATGGCGTACACCAGTGGTTTGTGATCAGTTTTGATCGTCAACTGGCGTCCTTCGACCATGTGCCGGAAGTACTTTACTGCGCAGTAAATTGCTAGTAACTCCCTGTCGTAGGCACTGTAGCGTCGCTGGGTCGGGCTCAATTTTTTTGAGAAAAAGCCCAGCAGTTCCCATTTACCATCGCACTCTTGTTCGAATACGGCCCCAATTGCAGTGTCGGAAGCGTCACACTGTATGGACAATGGGGCTCCTTCGATGGGATGTCGAAGTAATATTGCGTTCGCCAGCTGTTCTTTCGATAAGCGAAATGCTTGATCAGCTGACTCGATCCATTGAATCGGTCGTTTGACGTTTCGTTTGGCTCCTATTAGGTATTCGTTGAGAGGAGCCTGGACCTGTGCGGCGTTTCGGAGTGTTGGGCGATCACAGTTCAGCATGCCCAGATAACTCCTAAGTTCTCGCACATTCTTGGGGCGAGGAAACTGCATTAATGCATCCACCCTGTCTTGTAATGGGCGACGCCTTGGCCATTTATGCAATAGCCAAGGTACTTGACTTCCGCTTCTCCGATGTGGCACTTGTCTGAATTGATTACCAGGCCGAAACCTCGGAGGCGTTCGAACACTTGCTTCAAGTGGGAGCGATATTCAGTCACAGTTTTCGATGCTATGAGTATATCATCGATATACGCGTGCAACCATGTGATTGATACCGCGAAGAAGACTCACAACGACAGGGTGATCAATAAGCTCCTTCGGTGCCCAACTGATTCGCACTCCTTCTGGTCAATGGCAAAGGCTGTCAGCAGTAACTTTGCTTCCTCCTCTTTCCCTCCGTTGGTGACAGACAGCGGGACGTTAGTCACGAATCCAAAGGATAAAGCTTATGTGTTCGCGAATTTATTTTCCGCGAATTCAAACCTCGATCCCGGCCTTTTGGAGCCACCTGTGATCTCGCCGGTACAGTCTTCCATGCGGGATGTGAGATTTCGTCTGCGCACTATTCAACGCATTCTACTGGATTGTAGGAAGGCAACCGGCCCGGACGGAATACCAGCAATAGTCCTTAAGAACTGTGCTCCAGAACTATCGCCGGTTCTTGGCAGACTCTTCCGCTTATCTCATGCACGGAGGACCTTTCCAGCCTGCTGCAAAATCGCTCGAGTTTAGCCAATCCCAAAGACGTGAAAAAAGTGTCTCCCACAAAATTACTGTCCGATAGCATTACTGTCTATTTTATCTAAGGTAATGGAAAAAGTCATCAATACAGAGTTGGTTAAGTATTTGGAGTGCAACGGTCTTCTGAATGATCGTCTATACGGATTCCGTGGCAGGCGGTCCACAGGAGACCTTTTGACACTTATAACCGATATAAGGACATCTGCGATTGAACAGCATGGTGAGTCAAGGGCGGTCGCATTAGATATCTCCAAGGCTTTTGACCGCGTCTGGCACGGGGCATTGCTGAGCAAACTTCGTTCATATGGACTTTCCCAACAGCTTTGCGACTGGACGAGGAGCTTCCTCGAGAATCGATCAATCCGGGTTGTTGTGGGCGGCGAGTGTTCGGATCTGTATCCTGTTAATTCGGGGGTGCCCCAGGGTTCTATTTTAGCTCCAACCTTGTTCTTGCTTCACATAAACGATTTGTTGGAGACAACGGATAACAAAGTGTTCAGTTTTGCGGATGATAGTACGCTTGTTTCCTCCTTTTCGAGTGATCGGCCGATTGGTGCATCAACGTCACACCAGCTGAGATGTAGACAGATTGACTCTCTGAACCAGGATCTAGATAAAGTTTTGCAGTGGGGAAAGGCCAATCTTGTCGACTTCAACACAACGAAGACCCAGTATACAACATTCACAAAGAAAACTGGATCATCGGTTCCACAGCTGATGATGAATGGCCGGGCCCTCAAGGCTGGGGAAAGTTTGAAGTTGCTCAGCGTCACGGTCTGTGGGAATGTATCATGGCATAAACACGTGTCGAACATCGCCAGGTCAGCCTCAGGAAAACTGAGTTATCTTTTTAGAGCCAAGAAATATTTTACTCCGGCCCAACTTCTCCTCCTATATAAATCCCAGATTAGACCCGCGCTCGAATATTGCTCTCATGTTTGGAGCTCGGCTCCTAAACATACCCTCGACCTACTTGAGAGCGTACAAAGACGAGCGATCCGCCTGATCGGGGAATCGGCGCTGACGTCGGGACTACAGTCGCTATCACATCGAAGACGCGTGGCCGACCTCTGTCTGTTTTACAGATATTATCACGGGTGCTCTTCTTCGGAGATTCTTGGCATTGTTCCACGCAATTCGGTTTATATGCGCTCCACAAGACGATCCGACGGATCGCACCCGTTTGTGGTTCATCTCCCGACAGCGCGAACATCCCTGTATCAGAACTCGTTCCGTTACAGAGCGGGGATGCTGTGGAACTCCCTTCCCACGCGAGTGTTCCCGGAGCATTACAACCTGCAACTGTTCAAAAAGAACTGCAACAGTTATTTGATGACATCTCGGGGCGCCCACTCGACGCTATAGGTTCGCCTCTCCTGAGAGAAGTCTAATAAAAAAAAATAAAAAAAAGAAGTCAATACCGCGGAGAGCTGAATCGATGTAGCGCTGAAATGTTTGCGCTGCGTTCCGAAGACCGAATGTCATCACCTTGAACTCGAATAGTCCGAAAGGCGTGGTTACCGCGGTTTTGAGGATGTCTTCGGGAGCCACCGGGATTTGGTGGTATGCCCTCCTGAGGTCGAGGGTCGAGAAAATTTCGCAACCCTGCAGGCGTATGGTAACATATTCCATTCATCCATTGCTCATATCCATCAACAATTTTAATGATAATGCACATGACGTGTTTCTACCATTCGTCCCAATATATTCTTTCCAAAACCATTAAACTGCAGCAAAATTATTACGATTTCATAACAGATGCAAAAAAAAACCAGATTCTTCCCTTCCTGTTCTGCAAAGGCTACCACGAACATTGCTCAAGCGAACTCGGATATTACTTTTCTTCGTTTCAAGTAGTCACCCGAGACAGCCATCAATCAGTGCACAATGGTTCACAATATAGTTAAACACAAGGAATCGTTCTTCAGCCGAACTACACGAGTGGACGAGATTCGTAAAACGTGCTATAGCTACATCAGACTGGTGGCACTGCGTCGACGGGCTATGCAGAACCCTTCGAAACTTTTTGAGATACGCTTGGTTTCTCTTCTTTTTTTTTATTATTTATTACAATGTAAGTAAATTACATAGTAACTTAAATCTAGTAGCTCTAGCAACTAAGGCTTTCGGCTAGCTTTTGTAAGTATATGTCTGTACCTTTTGTATCTTTGTTTTCAAATCTTATTTTGTAACTTAACTGGGGTTAGTAATTTGTAGATTTTGTCAATGTTGGGTGAAGTTGGCTTGGAGATGATGTTGATGATGTCGTCTTGAAAATGTAGTTGACCCAGTGTTTTCATGCCCACGCATTCTAATAGTATGTGTTCGGATGTTAAACTAGAGTTGGAACTGCAAATATGGCAGGTGGGTGGGTTAGTTTTGTTGATGATATGTTGGTTGGTGATAAGCGTGTGTTCAAGGCGTAGACGCAGGAAGCATTTGATTTTTTGCACTGACGATGTTGTCGGGTAGATGGTTGGTTCTCTTTTGTTATTTACTGTTTTGTAGATGTGATTGTATTTTATCCATTCCAGTTTTTCTATCCTTTGTAATTCTTTTTTAAAGTACCTATCGATGTCTTTATTGTTGTGCACATAGGTGGTTAACGGTTCTCTTATAGCCGATTTGGCAGCGTTGTCGGCTGCTTCGTTGCCCCTTATACCACTGTGACTAGGAACCTAGAACATTTTGACTTTGGATTGCTTCTGGATTAGCTTATCCTGGATCAGATTGATTTTTTTTTTTGTTATTTGTGTTTTGGATTGCTTGGATGGTGGATAGGCTGTCGGTGCAAATTAGTGTCTTCTTTTTCTCAACTAGTTTGATTGCTTCGAGGACTGCTGTTGCTTCGGTTGAAAACATGGAACAAAATTCGAGTAACACCCCTTTTTTAGGACTGTATCATTATTGTTTACTATTGCGAATGATGTTCCTTCTTTTGTTTTGGAACCATCGGTGAAGAGTAACTCCCACTCCCGGTGTTGGTTCTTAATTGATTGGAAGTGTTGCTGGTATACCGTTGTTTTTTGTATTTTTGGGGAGCTGCGATAAGTCCTCTATGATACATTCTGTTGGTAATAGCCATGTCGAGTAATGCGTTCGTTGTCGTTGTGGTTTAGCTACCGCATGGAGCTGTTTAGCCAGTTCTATTGCCTCTCTTAGTGCCGAATTGAATTTCAGAGGACGTTTTCTCCTAAGTACCTGTTTGACATCGTCTAGGATGGGGGTTGAATATATTGCGGGAAATTTGCCAGCTAATTTCGTTAATAGCTTTTTTTCTGTTTTCTATGGATGGAAGACCGCTTTCAGCTAGTATATTGATATTTGGAGTGGTTCGAAATGCCCTTGTGCTTATACGGGCTGCTGCGTGGTAGGGAGATTTGATCGTCTGTAAGGTTGTTTTGCTGCAATGGGCGTATATAGGTAGACCCTAGTATATTTTAGATAGCAGGAGTGCTCTAGTGATTAGTGTGTTAGTATGAGCTGAGTCAATTTTACATGCCAGGTATTTAAGAATATTTAACCTTAAATCCAATTTTTCTTACGGGCTAAACAATAGTTCTTAAAATTGTATTTACAGTCCAATTGTAAGCCGAGTATTTTTAATGTGTTGACATTACTAATCATAGCGCTTTCAAAACCTACTATTAGATTCTTGTTACAATTTTTCTTTTTACATATGTGTAAGATTTTGCTTTTTTCCTTTGAAATTTTCGATCAGGAACGGTTACACCATATTTGAATGTCGCATAGAATGTTTTCGAATGTTTTACTAGCTACTTTTAAGTCTTTAATATTAGTGAAAATGCTAAGGTCATCGGCGTAGAGGCAATGTTTTACAATTTTATATTTCGAGAGTATGCTATTTAATTCTTCAAACGCTATTTTAAATAATACTACTGATAACGGTGACCCTTTAGGGATATCCGTTTTTACATTTGTTACGTGCGGCTTCCGCCATCCCCATGATTCCGTCGGCGCTGCCTTGGACGCTTTCCGCGCCTATTCCCTTCGCTCCCCCGAGTCTCCACCTGGGGGCCCTGCCATTCGCGCGCGGCTGCTGCTGAGAACCCCGTTGCTGTTCCCACCTCTGTTTGTATTCGCACCCGCGCATGCTATGGCCTTGTCGGCCACAAAACTCGCAGCAGCACCGGACGCTGAACACTCTGGGGCCCGACGTCGCCGGCCCGCCACCCGCAGAGGGGGGCTGCGGCTCCGCTAGGGCTCTCCTCTGAGCCTGCGGCCGCTGATGGGCCGGCCCATGCCCCGTGACTCCGCCCTGCTGTCCTCTACCCCTGTATGGAGTCTGGGGTTCGCGCGTCCGTGTCGGGAGATCCGGGCAGTCCACTATATCGTGGCCATACCGCCAGCATTCGCGACAGAAAGGAGTGTTCCGTCTTTTCAGACATTCGTCATATACGTGACCCTTTATTTTGCAAAAACTGCAGGTTGTCTGGGATTCCAGGGCCAGATTGGCCCGACCCGATCGATCCTGAGGCACATACGCCCCCTGAGCCAAGCTCTGCGACTCTCCACTACGGCTCGAGGAAGGCACGGCGTTTGACCACGCTCCCTCGCCAGAGGAGGCCAGAGCATAGGCACCAGCATCCCTTCGATAATCATGGGGCTCGTACGACCGAGTTAAACTATCGTTACCGCACGTAACAAATGTAAAGCTCGGGGTGCCCTCTCGGTCCTCCTTTTGCCGCTGCCTCGTCAGCATCAGCAGGCCGTCCAACCGAACTCACACGCTCCTTGAAACTAAAACAAAACCCGGAACCTCGCCAAGAGAGAGCAACTCCGTTCCCGACAGAACCAACCCGTACACGAACAGAGGGGGCGCGAAAAACAACAATGAACACGATCCCCACAACAGACGAACAAACGCTATCAAAGGGGACACTCACTCCACTCGCAGCAACAAAACGGCAGACCGCGCGAAAAGCGCTACAACACAAACAACCACGACATCGCCCGAGAAGAGAGAGAGAGAGAGAAAGGGGGAAAAAAAGAAAAACAATTAAACCCCACGAACCCAACGCCCAGCCAGAAAGGAAAGAAAAGAAGAATCCCGGTTCCAAACAAAAAACTTAGAGCTCGATTAAGGTTAACATTAAATATCACAGTTTTTAACCGAGAGAAAAAAATTTCCTATTGACATCTGTTACACAAGATGAATAAATAAATTAGTTAATAAATAAATAAATTAGTTAGATGATAAGAAATTAAACGCAATAATGAATAATCAATAAATAACATCGAAATAACAGCTTAAGACTAAAACAAAAACAATCCTACAACAATTAATATACAAATTCAAAGATTGTAAATCTTAACAACAGCAAAAGAAAATATTACACAAATCAAAAAAAAAAGATTTTGTTTTTTCCTTTATACGCCGGTCTCTCTGCTCACGTCCATAGGATCATCTCCAATGTCACACAACTGCCACTGATCTGCCAATGCCATGCACCAGTATGTAGTATTATTTTAGTGTTCTTTTCTGTCCATTTAGTACACTGTCGTTATAGGATGCAACTTGATGAAATTTATCAGGTTCCTGGATTCGGGCTTTTCAAGCGCTTACGAGTTTTAAACCTCAGGCTTCCTCGAATCCTGTCCGGAGCGCCACTGTAACGTTTTCCGCCACAGAAATTTATATATATCAAATGGGTTACCTGTCGTTCTTCCCGCTCCTTGCATTGGGCATCTAATACTTCGTCTACAGAGATTTCCTTTAACGGCAGCTTGGACTCTTCTTCTCGATCAATTTCGCTTAGAAGCACTGAATCCTCCCTATGGTCCGGTGTAAACTAAGTTGGCAAATTGTTCTTCGATAAGATTCTGGTTCTCCGGACAAATTGTTAAACACACGTCCTTTCAGGAAAGTTTCAATATTAATCTTGATTTATTATCTTTCTTTCTTCCTTAATTCTTTATTCTCCATTTTGGCACACAAATTCGTTGCTGAATTTTGTCGCGATGATCACAAACAACTTAAATGTTACTCCTTACAAAGTCGGAGTCCTTTTTCTGCAATCAATATGAATCAACTTTTTTACTTTTACAATTTTTATTTCTTACTTTTTACAACTTTAACTTTTTACTTTTTTTTCAATTTATCTAAAAAACGGGACATTTCAGTTCTTTTCCTTCTAACTGTTCACACTCAATTCCATGATCATCTCTTTCTTCAACGGAACAAACTGTCTGTTCTTATTTCCTGCTATGTACACTAAAAACCTTTCTCTCTCTCTATCTCCATCCACTCCGAAAAGGGATCCAGCTTCCACACGATCCACAATCGAACAAAAGTACGTTCGTACATTCAACATGTGGATCGTGTGTTTTTTCACCACCTTACCATCTATTATTATATTATATTTAAAACGAAGCAAACGATGGGGATGGCGGAAGCCGCACGTAACACATTATTGAGATCAGAAAATACGCCGTTAGCTTTGATTCTAAATGTTCTATTATTTAAAAAGGACCTAATAAAATTGTACATATTGCGTCCTATTTTCCATTTTTGTAGAGCTTGGAGGATAATGTGTGGACCGATGCGGTCGAAGGCTTTTTAGAAGTCTATTGATAGAATGGAAGTATGTTTTTTGCAGGAAAGAGCGGAGATAATGTACTTATCAATGTGGAGAAGTACGTCCATCATTCCCCTACTTTGTTTAAAGCCGACTTGTTGGATACTTATCAAGTTATATTTTTCCAGGTACCAGTTCAGTCTCTTAGCAACAATTTTTTCCAGTAATTTTCCTGGGCAAGGTAGTAGAGCAATGGGCGTAAACTGCTGATTGTGTCGGTTGTGGAGTTTGGCTTTGGCAGAGGAATAATAGTGGTTATTTTCCACATTTGAGGTATGATGCCTGTCATGAATATGGAATTAAATAGATTTAGGAGGCGGTCTTTCACAATCTGTGGACTATGTTTTGGCATTTGATAGTCGATTCTATCGAATCCTGGAGTTTTTCCTTTTGTGGTATGGAGACTGGAAGAACTAGAACTATATGGGTTATGGGGGCTTCGATAACTTTGTTACGGGGGTTTCTGGTGTTTCTCATAGGTGTTGGCTGCACTTCTATTTGGTTTTTGGCGGTATAGAAATCTGGGTGGAAATTGAAGTTGGTGGGCATATTTGTCCAAAACTCGGCCAAGTATTTGTCTATTTTGCAAGGACATGTAAGTATGTTGGATCCTGTGTTTCATCATCATCGGCACTACAACCGGGAACCCGTCTTGGCCTTATTTAACAAATCTCTCCGCCGGTCCCGATTTCGAGCCGATGTCATCCAGTTTAGCACTCCCAGGCTCTGGGCGTCCTGGTCTACGCCATCCCTCCATCGCAGACAAGGTCTGCCGCGCTGTCTCCTTCCATACATCCTGCCACAAAGGACTTCCCGGGCAGGCTCCTCTTCGCTCATTCGAGCTAGGTGTCCCGCCCACCGGAGTCTACCGAGCTTGATTTTTCTTACAATATGAGCGTCAAGGTAGATTGCGTACAACTCATGGTTGTAGCGTCTCCGGAATCGTCCTCCCCCACATACGGGGCCAACAGTTCTCCTTAAGACCTTTCTCTCGAACGCGGCTAAGAGTTCAGAGTGCCTTTTATTAAGCACCCAGGTCTCGCATCCATACATGAGTACTGGTAAGACCATGGTCTTGTACAGTAGTAGCTTGGATGTTCTGGAAAAATTTCGGGATTTAAAGAGCCTTGATAGACCATAGTAGGCTTTGTTGGATTTAATCAGCCGTTCGCGTATTTCTTCTTCCATATTGTTATCGGCTGATACTATTGACCCAAGATAGTTAAAGGATTGCACTACTTCAAATTCGTGCTCCACTACCCTGATAGTTTGACCAACGTTAGGTCTTCTCTTCGCAGAAGTTGCCACCATGTACTTGGTTTTTCCCTTATTAATGTGCAGGCCCAGTTTTTGTGCCGCCTGCTCGATCTGGGTGAAGGATTCCTGTACCGCCGATTCGGTTCTACCGATGATGTCGATGTCATCCGCGTAGGCAAGTATCTGGCTGGACTTGGTGACAATAGTCCCTCTTGTTGTAACGCCAGAGTCACGGATTGCTTTCTCCAACGCCAGGTTGAAGAGGAGGCAGGCCAGACCGCCCCCTTGTCGGAGTCCATTATAGATGTTTATTGGTTTGGACAGCAATCCCGCTACTTTTACTTGACTAGTTACGTTGGTCATGGTCAACCTACAAAGTCGTATCAATTTATTTGGAATGCCGAATTCTCTCATGGCATTATATAGTTCTACCCTGGCTATGCTGTCGTAGGCGGCCTTGAAGTCTATAAACAGATGATATAGCGGAATCTTAAATTCCTGACATTTTTCCATCGCCTGCCTAAGGGTGAATATCTGATCAATCGCTGATTTGCCTGGGATGAACCAACACTGATATTGACCAATGATGGCTTTAGCGTATGGGGCTATCCGATATTGTAGGATAGTGGAGAGTATCTTATAGGCGGTACTAAGCAATGTTATACCCCTATAGTTGCTGCACAGTGTGATATCTCCTTTCTTATGTATGGGGCAAATTATCCCACGACGCCAATCTTTCGGCATCTCCTCTTGCTCCCATACGTGCACCACGATCTCGTGAATTGCGTGATGTAACGCTGTCCCTCCTTGTTTGATCAGCTCAGCTGATATGCCATCAGCTCCAGGGGCTTTATTTGATTTGAGCTGTCTAATGGCTTTTAGTGTTTCCTCAATGTTTGGTGGCGGCAGCATTTGCTCTTGGTCTTGCATTGGTGGAGCCTCCAATTCTTCTGTGAGCTGACCATTTAGCAATTCATTGAAGTGCACTTCCCATCGCTCCAGAATACCTTCAGGATCGGTGATCAGATTACCCTCTTTATTCTTGCAGTAAGTGCAGCGCGGTGTGTACCGCGTCATACTGCGGATTATTTGATAGAACTTCCGCGCCTGGTGCGGACCTCGCCCTCTACTTTTCTCTATTTTACAGACAAGGTTTTTTTCCCGGGCAGTTTTCTTTTGTCTGTGAAGTGTTTTTTCAGATCTTCTGAGCTCTTTGTATTTCTCCTCGCGTCCTATGAGACTGCTGCATTGCCCGGTATGCAGCATTCTTACGTTCAGTCGCTAGTTTGCACTCATCATCAAACCAGTCGTTCCGATCTCTACGACTACTGCCTAAGATGGAGTTGGCAGTACTAATGACAGTATTCTTAAGGTGTGTCCATTTCTCTTCTACGCCCGGCATTCTGGCCCCAGGACTTACTCTCCCTCCGTCGAGCTCTTCGAGGGCGAGTCTTAACGCATGACCAAAGGTGTTGCTGGTGTTCTCATTGCGTAAGGCACCCGTGTTGATTCGAACCTGATCCGCGGATGCAATACGTCTCCGTAAGGCAATCCGCGCTCGGAAAATTGTACCAACAAGATAGTGATCCGAGTCGAAGTTGGCACCTCGGTACGTTCGTACCGTCATCAGGCTCGAAGAGTGGCGGCGATCTATCAGCACGTGGTCAATTTGGTTGCGAGTGGCTCCATCAAGTGATACCCAGGGGGCTTTGTGGATATCTTTACGCGGAAACCTGGTACTCGCAACGACCAAGTTTTTCGATGCTGCCAATTCGATGACTCGTAGTCCATTGTCATTAGTGTTCTCGTGGAAACTATGGGAACCTGCGTAGTGCCTGAAAACCGACTCCCGACCTACTTTCGCATTCAAATTCCCAAGAACAATTTTCACATCGTATCTTGGGCAGGCATCGAGCTCCCGCTCGACGTTCTCATAGTATTCTTCTTTTTCGTCGTCAGGGGACTCCTCTGTAGGTCCGTGAACGTTTATGAGGCTTATGTTCTTAAATTTGCCTCGCGCGCGAAGAGTGCATAGCCTTTCATTTATTGCATTAAAGCCGATGATGGTAGGCTTCAGTTTTTGGCTGACTAGAAAGCCTACCTCGAGCACATGGTGTTTTGCATGACAGCTGTAATAAATGTCATACTCGTTTCTTTGAATAACACCACTCCCCGTCCATCTTATTTCTTGTAATGCTGTTATGTCAGCCTTATATTCGGACAGGGCATCGGCTAGCTGCTGTGCATTTTTCATTCATTTTTACGGGCCTGGTTATTAGCCTTGCGCCAACCTTTCTCAGGATGTCGCTGTATGCATTGGTTCACTACTTGGCAGTTGTCAAAGTAGCTATCCAGGGGTGTCACGTGGAGACTGCATGTCAACTTGGATTGAACAGGGACAAGGATCGTCCTGGCCTTCGCCGGGTTGAAGGCAATCAGAGACTTTGCCCTGTATGTTCGCACCCATCGCCCCCTGGATCCTGTGTTTATTGATTTAATATTGGGTGGGCTGTAGCTGCCTGTCAGCGTTTTTATGTCGGTCCATATCTTTTTTGAGGTGGATGTTGCATTTAATTTTTCTGTGAAGGACTGGAAGGCTTTAGCCTTTTCAACTTTAGCTGTTCTTCGGAACAGGCCGTTAAGCTTTTTGTAGCGTATTAGGTGTTGGTCGGTTGGGTGTTTCTTAAAATGTTTCCATGCCGACTGCTTTTCTGTGCGTAGATTTGCCAGATCTGCATCCCACCATGGTACGACTGATTTATAGAATCTTTTTGTTGTCTGCGGGATGGAGCCATTGGGGGCTGTTCGAATGGCTTTTGTAATAATTGCTGTTTCTTGGTTTATGTTAGTTTTAGTGTTATGGAGTGTGTGAGTGATCGCTTCCATGTCTAATATTTCCCAGTTAGTTATGGGGGAAAGTTGGGCTGATATTATGGAAAGGTCTACGTTTGTAAAGGTTTTGTGTGTGGAAAAGTGGGTTGGCTTGCCGTTATTCAGTATTGCCAAGTGGGATGTAGCAAAAATTGTTCAACGATTTTCCCTCTTTTGTTTGTTGTTCGTGATCCCCATATTGGACTCCATGCATTGAAATCCCCCACTAGGAGGATTAATGTGTGCATGTTCTGAATTATGTTATTCAGATCCGCTAGATTAAATGGTTGGTTGTGTGGGATGTAAATTAAAATAGCAGTTAAACTTAATTTACCTGTAAGTTCGATTGCGGTAACTGAGAAAGGGGAAGCAATGTTGAGGTGTCTATGGTTAAGGGCCCTATGTATTAGTATACCGGACCCTTGTTTAGAGGAATTGTTTCCTATGTGGTTACTTATAAGGTTGTTGAAGTGGGCTATATATTCTCGGGGCACTTTAGCATTTGAGGACTGGGGTACGTGGATTTCTTGCAATGCTATGATTGCCGGTTTTAGTTCCTTTATGAGGACCTGTAGTTCGTGGTAGTTATTGTGGAACCCATTCAGGTTCAACTGGAGCATTAAAAGATCGTTTGGATTGTTGTTAGTGTTTCTTGTGGTGTTCAAGGTGGGGGAGTCAATATAACGGTGTTTGGTTATCTGACTCCGCGCCACACAGCTCGTTTCACTCAGTTGTCCAATCCGCTCGGATTGGTTTGAGTGAAAGTCGCTCTGTGTCGCGGAGTCAATGTGTTGGTGACAGAGATTAGGATCATATCTTTCCTTGATCAGGTAAAGGGAAATATTCCGTTGAGTCCAAACGGGATTTTTGCATTTCTGCTGGAGTGCATTTCGATTTGTTTGTGTGTGTTTGAGTTTGTGTGGGAGCAGCGTTTTGTATTTTGTTTTTTATTGTGTTTTGTTGTCCGATAGGGTGTTTTCTCTTTTTAATTTCCTTTAAAGTTGCGTAAGAGGTGGAGTGTTCCCTGTATGACGGTTCGCGGTTTACTGAATGACAAGATATATTAAGGGATTGAATTCTCGACAATGTTAACGATTTCAGCTTTCGTATTCTAGAACAAACGACACTTTGTTCCTCCATGGTTGTTCCCTTTTTTCTCTTGAACTAATTTTGGTGCCAAGGATCATCCAAGAACATCATTTATGAGAACATTGTTTTTAAAGCAAAAATTGACAGGCACTTTACCCAATTTACATGCAATCCGTTAGCGTAAAATCCATTACGCCAATAAGAAAAGGTACATTGGTATCGTACAAAAAAATACTTTTTTAATAAATACTAAATATTGAATACTAAAACAACGCAAAGCAACTTAACGATTATTACAATTTTTGGACAGAACTTCTGCGATATGCTCGTAAGCCAACTTAAGCAAATACTGGAAAGTTTTCTCCCGCACCAGATCCTCCAAAAGCGTGCTTTGCAACAATTCATCTAATGGAGGTAAGAACACTTCGGCATCCCCATCTAAAAGAGAAGGAGGAAATTAAACCACATTCAATATATAAAAGAAGCCGTTTTGAAGAAACGTTACCCATTTGTATGCATAGTTCAACTAATTGAAGGAAAATTGTACTGCGTAAAAACTCTAGAGCTAAATTGGGATCAACGCCAGTCCAAATATCCCTTTTAATTGCTTGACACCAAATTCTGTGCTTCGTTTCAAAGGGTTCTTCTAGGTACTGCAAAAGTTCCAAAGCTTTTCTAAAGTCAGTCGCATCCGCAGAATCATTCTCTGCACAAATGAAGAGCTACATGAATGAGTAAAAAAAAAAGTTAGATATACTTAAAGGAAATATTTAAATTAATTTTTGAAAGTAATAATATAGTAAGTTATAATCAGATTTCAGGTCTATTGGAACACAGATTATCATGACTTCATTCTTACGGTTAACGTTGTATATTGTGCTCAGATCTGGGTCGATATTTTAAAACACAATTACTTGTTTAAACACAAACTATTATGTGCAGTGTAGGCCCCTCGATAGTATAGTGGTTAGTATACCCGCCTGTCACGCGGGAGACCGGGGTTCGATTCCCCGTCGGGGAGCCTCTGGCGCAAGACTAATGACCTTGCCCGGAAAAAACAAATCATTATGGAAAATTTAACAATGCCTCAGGACTTGCTTAAATAAGGCCAAGACCGGTTCCCGGTTGTAGTGCCGATGATGATGATGATGATGATTATTTGCAGTGGAATACGCAAATAGACCACCGGAAACAAACATATAGAATACCTTAAAGATAATAGCGCTAAGAATGGGAAACGCCCAAAGGCAACTTTACGGTTTTTGAGTGATGTAAAAGGGAACGATTTCTTATATCTCGGACCCATCCGATTATTAAGCAACAATTAATTAACTAATCTCTCCGCCGTCCCAATTTCGAGCCGATGTCATCCAGTTTGGCAGTCCCAGGCTCTGGGCGTCCTGGTCCACGCCATCCTTTCATCGCAGACAAGGTCTGCCGCGTTGTCTCCTTCCATACATCCTGCCGCAAAGGACTTTCCGGGCAGGCTCCTCTTCGCTCATTCGAGCTAGGTATCCCGCCCACCGGAGTCTACCGAGCTTGATTTTTCTTACAACATTAGCTTCAACGGAGGATCCCGTACAACTCATGGTTATAGCGTCTCCGGAATCGTCCTCCCTCACATACGGGGTCAACAATTCTCCTAAGATCTTTCTCTCGAACGCGGCTAAGAGTTCAGAGTGCCTTTTATTGAGCACCCAGGTCTCGAATCCATACATGAGTACTGGTAAGACCGTGGTCTTGTAGAGTAGCAGCTTGGATGTTCTGGATAAATTTCGGGATTTAAAGAGCCTTGATAGACCATAGTAAGCTTTGTTGGATTTGATCAGCCGTTCGCGTATTTCTTCTTCCATATTGTTATCGGCTGATACTATTGACTGAAAGTAGTTAAAGGATTGCACTACTTCAAATTCGTGCTCCACTACCCTGATAGTCTCATGAATTGCGTGATGTAACGCTGTCCGTCCTTGTTTGATCACTTCAGCTGATATGCCATCAGCACCGGGGGCTTTATTTGATTTGAGCTGTCTTATGGCGTTTAATGTTTCCTCAATGCTTGGTGACGGCAACATTTGGTCTTGATCTTGCATTGGTGGAGCCTCCAATTCTTCTGTGAGCTGATAATTTAGCAATTCATTGAAGCGCACTTCCCATCGCTCCAGAATACCTTCAGGATCGGTGATCACATTACCCTCTTTATTCTTGCAGTAAGTGCAGCGTGGTGTGTACCGCGTCATACTGCGGATTATTTGATAGAACTTCCGCGCCTGGTGCGGGCCTCGCTCTCTACTTTTCTCTATTTCACAGACAAAGTTTTTTTCCCGGGCAGTTTTCTTTTGTCTGTGAAGTGTTTTTTTAAGATCTTCTGAGCTCTTTGTATTTATCATTACAAGTACAGTTTTTTTTTCTAGGAATTGTTTACCATGCCGTCAACAGTTTAAATTCGAACCCTCTTCGTTTATGAGTTTAAAATGGGACATAATGCATCATTGGCAATGAAGAACATTAATGACGCATTTGAGGATGTAGCGGTAAACGAACGCCCTATACTACGTTGGTTTGGAAAGTTCCATTCGGGAGATTTCAGCCTCGAAAATGAACCACGTGAGGAGCCGGAAACGTTAGTTGACAACGATGTATTAAGAGCAACGGTGGATGCGGACCCAACGAAATCGGTGCGGGAGATTGCACAAGGCATGGGAGTATCCCCAATGACAATAACTCGACACCTTTCTCTCATAGGAAAGGTAAAGAAACTCGATAAGTGGGTACCCCATGAACTGAACGAGTCCCAAAAACTACGGCACCTGTAAATCTCCGCATCGCTTAGATTAAGAAACCAAACTGAACCGTTTTTGCACCGGATAGTCATCTGTGATGAAAAGTGGATTCTGTATGATAACCGTAAAAGACCAGAGCAGTGGTTGGGTGCAAGTGAAAAACCAAAATACCATCAAGCAAATTTGACAATTTGGTGGACATCGAAAGGACCATTCCACTTTTCATTTCTTCAACCAGGAGAAACGATAAACGCTATCAAATATTGTGAGGAAATCGACATATAGCATGCGGAATTGGGTGAAAAGCAACCTGCGTTGGTCAATATGCACGGTCCGATCCTTTTGGATCATACACCCCATACCTCACAAGTAACGGTGCAAAAGCTGTTACAGTTAGGATTTTAAATCCTTCCGCATCCACCGTACTCTTCTGACATATCCCCAACGAACTACCATATTTTCCGCAATCTGGATTCATTTTGCCGGCAGAAGGTTTTCCGGAACCAAGCAGAGGTCATAAAAGCCTTTGAAGATTTCATTGCCTCAAAAAGTCAGCACTTCTTCGAAAAATGATTATTTGACCTTGTATCACGTTGGAAGAATGTAATAGATGCCAGCGGATCCTATTTTCATTGAATAAAAATTTATAGAAAAATAATATTGGCTTTTAATTTTTTACTATAAAATCATAAAATAAATTTCATGTGGTACAACCCAATATTTAAAGCCTTGCACTAGAATAACGACAACCTTTAACTTCTTTTTTAGCCTGAGGACATAAGAGTTGTGGCGTTTCTAACAGATACACACACAATATACAAGCAAATAGTGAAGAACACCGAAAGGAAATTCGAATAAGCAAAAAGCATCAGAGCCGTATACCATAGCGATAACATAACAATTCCACATCAGTTGAGTGTACTTGAGTTTGGAAATCGAATTCGTACACGCGGCAGTGGCCTGATGCGTTGAGCTTTGGTTCTATCATTTAGTGATTCTAACCGCGATAGCTTCGGTTCGAATCACACGCTCTTCACTATCACCGCAAACGCTATAACTGGTGACCCCGACGTGATCTGTATACACAACACACAATCTCCCATAGGTAAACAGGACTTTACTACTACAATCACGACTCCGACGTTCTCTCGCTGGCTCGTTCCTCGCTCCGTCATTCGCACACGAAGTTGATCGTAACAAAGTTACTGAGGAGGGAGTAGTGTGGCGTTTCTAACAAATACACACACACAGACAATATGCAAGAACACCGAAAGGAAATTCGAATAAGCAAAGCGTCAGAGCCGTATACCATAGCGATAACATAACAATTCCACATCAGTGGGGTGTACTTGAGTTTAGAAGACGAATTCGTACACGCGGCAGTGGCCTGATAGGTTGAGCATTGATTCAATTTTTAGTGATTCTAACTGTCATAGCGTCAGTTCGAATCACACGTTCTCCACTATCATCGTAGCAAACGCTATAGTCATTCGGAGCTAGATCTAGACTATACCAGATGTAGTGCAAGGAGGCTTTTTTTTACGTTCGGATTTCACAACGTGCGCCACAACTGTCCCTACTCTTTCGTGATGCAATTTCCAGTGCTTAATGAGATCTGATCGCTTTTTCGGAATGTAATCATTTAGTAGCTGTTTAGTACGAGCGTCTTATCGTTAAACGTGATTCGGTGCGTACCATTGTGGAAATGTCGCTCAGTACGCCTTCATGGGCGTGGGTTCGGCAACACCTCCGATACACTTCACTTACTTCGAGAAAACTAATGATTGTCCAACAAAAGTATACACCTTTTTTTATTTAAGAGTTTTCTTTATTGATATTATTTTTAATTGTGTTGTTTCGTTTGGCGACAATTGTAAACGTTAAAAATTCTACTCGTTACATTAACTTATTAGCTTTCATACAATCACATTAAAACATAAATAATGTTTTCAATGTTACACATAGATCGTGTTCGTTACGTTGACACTGTTCGTTACGTTAACTGGTTAGCTTTCTTACAATCACATTAAAACATGAATACTGTTTTTAATTTTAAACATGTTGATGCTTGATGACAAATTTAACGTTCAACACTGTTCGTCACATTAACTGAATAGCTTCCTTACAATCACACTACAACATGGATACTAATTTTAAACATAGATGCTTGATGACAAATTTAACGTTCAATACTGTTCGTCACATCGGTACTGCTCGGCTTCCAATTGATGATAAGTTTACACCTTAACTACAACGCTTTACTTTGGTACCGTCTAACTTTTATCTGATGGTAAATTCAAACGATGAATAGTGATCGTTGAGCGGAGCGGCCCAGCTCTTAAATTAGCACTTGCAATTGTCGCGGAGAAAATGGACCGAAAAACTCTTGATTCGTTGATAGGACTCAACTCTGACACACACGAATCTCGACACGTCTGGTAGGTTAGAGAGATACAATCTGACTCCCTTTTGGATGTCTCTTTACAGACATCCAAAAAAAAAAAACTAAAGGATTCGCCGCCAATGGCGAAGGTCCAAACAAAAAGGAAAAGAGAAAAACTCATGTAGCAGATCGAATCCGCTGCTACATGTTTGGGCAAGATAAACTGCCGCCATACGCAAGGGATAGATTCTTTTGATTAACGTGAGTCAATAAAACCCTTGCCGAAGGCAGAAATCTATCTCGGAAAAATGAATCGAACATTGGGCATGGCCGTTGTTAGATCATCTAGAATAAACAAATTTCGGTCGTACGATTCGATGCATGTTATCTTAGGGATATGTTAATCCCGTTGAAGGCACTGTCAGGCGAAAGTATCCGCTTGAATGTTTACTTTGTGTAAACTAAAATTGGTGGCCATGACCGATGCTGGTGATCGTTCCAAGAAACGGCAACGGATCATAAAATCGGTCATGCTAAGATCCAAGCAAATATGCGCGCCTGAAAGGCCCATGTTTGATTTGATCTTCTTTACTTTAGGAAAGATAGATCGTAGACATGCCGTTGGAAATCTGGCTTGCAGATGTGCAAGCAACCCGAAATAATGCTAGGTCAATGAATGGGTACGAAAATAACACACGGAAAGGTCAGCGTGTGTTGGTGGATATGTGCCATCCATTGTTCGGTCGCGGAAGCTCGGTTGATGAATTGATGTCATGGCAAGATGATAATCTTGCCATGAATTATGCTTTCAGGAAAGACCATGGGGAAGAGGTTTGGAAAAGCCCCCAAAAAAGGTAAGCTGCCTAATATATATTTATGTCGGTTATCCTTGGGGATAACCGAATTAATTCCAGCGAATTAGTTGGCGGGGTAATGCCGTAGCAAGGTTGTATAATCTTGCTTAAGATTCGACTTCAAAGTAAGTCGCATCGCTGGGAAAGGCGGGGATCGAGCGATGCATGGCTCTTCGGGCCCTGAAAAGCCCCACAGCATCACAGCCCGATGTAGCTCCTTTGGTACGAGCGGTGAAAAGTTGGGGGCTTTCTTCCAACTCATACCATTCCCTGGGCCTTCGAAATGATTTCTGTCATCGAAAGCATGTTCTCCTACTCATTGTAACCATGTCAAATGCCGTAGCCAACTCTTGACAAATGTTGATAGACGGTAAAACATGTAAAACACAATATTTTATCGTACACCGTTACCCGTGTAACGCAGCCATTACTCTCTAAACTTGAAAGGCGAAATAACATGTATTCTTTATAAGCTAACTGTCATAGCGTCAGTTCGAATCACACGTTCTTCACTATCATTCCAAACGCTATAGCACGTATTTGCCTACAATGACAATAGTGTCATTGGACACGCCACGTATACTAGGTGTATACATAAGTTACGTAATTTTCTAGGGATATTAATTTTTTTTATTCAAAATATTGTCCATCAGCTTCTACACATTTCACCCATCTTTCGAGTAATTTATGAATAGCATGTCAGAAAAACTGCTTGTCTTTCGCGGCAAACCATTCAACGAGCTATTTTCCAACTTCCTCGCGTGCTCCTTTGATGCGAAGAGGTGACAGTCAGATGGCACCAAGTCTGGGGAGTACGGCGGGTGCAGAAGGATGTCCCATCCAAGCGATTCCAAGGTGTCTTTCACTAGTTTTGCTGTGTGCTACGTACTTTTCACTGGCGCCAACCTTAGTTAAACCAGAAAAAAACGTATGCATACACCTGGTATTGATCTTCCCCATTGCTGATAAACGTCTGCTAATTATTTCTTATGGTACATGTAATGCTTCTGCTAATTTCCGTTGTTTGAGTTGGGTCGTCATCCAATAACTCTTGCAATTGTTCGTCTTCACATTTTTATGGTTTACCAGAGCGCTCACTGTCTTTCACATTGAAATCACCACTTTTAAATTGTCACATGTTCTAATTGATGAAGCGTGTTCACCATATGTTTATACCAGCAAACGATGACTTCCAATTGCCTTTTTCTTTTGATTAAATATGAAAAGCAATGCGTGCCGTAAATGTTCTTTTCCAGGCACAAAACTCGACATGATCACTGAACGATAAAACAAACACGCTAATTTTTGGCGGGCTCAACTTGTGTGTGTTTATAGTTATATCTCAGACGAACAAAATAACGTGTGTGTCAAATTAATCCCCTGCGTACTTTTCGCTGGCGGCATCTCTTAGTTAAGCCACCTAGTACATGGGTGGCCTGAAAGGTTTCCGACCTCAACGTCAATAAAAGCTAGTGAATGGAGTTGTGCATCTTTTGACAATTACGCACCAAAATTTCAGCAATTTGGGACGCGTAGTTTTTACTTGACAGTCGTTTGAGTGAGTCGATGTGTGTTTTTGTGAAAATGGATAAAATTGAGCATCAAGCTGTCATTAATTTTTTGTTTTTGAAAGGCAATACGCCTACGCGAATCAAAGATGAGTTGTACTCTGTGTATGGGGACTCTGCACCATCATTTACCACAGTAAAATTTTGGGCAGCTGAATTTAAACATGGCGCCAAATGGTGCTAGACGACCGCCGAATTAAAGTGAGAGAGATAGCAGAGGCGCGGGGGGGGGGGGCGAACATACAGGGCAAAGTTAGTAGTGAACCAATGCTTGCAGCGACATCCTGAGAAAGGTCGGCGCAAGGCTAATAACCATGCCCGTAAAAACGAATTATTATGGCAAATTTAACAAGCCTCGGATATGGACCAAATACACAACGACAACCACGCAAACGAAAATGGCTAAACTATTTAAGAATTTTTTCATGGAACGTCAGCTCACTATACAGAGCTCGAGCTGCACAGTAGCTAGCCGATGCCCTGTGCGAATATAAGGCTGACATAACAGCATTACAAGAAATAAGATGGACGGGGAGTGGTGTTATTCAAAGAAACGAGTATGACATTTATTACAGCTGTCATGTAAAACACCATGTGGTTGGAGTAGGCTTTCTAGTCAGCCAAAAATTGAAGCCTGTCATCATGGGCTTTAATGCAATAAACGAAAGGCTATGCACTCTTCGCGTACGAGGCAAGTTTAAGAACATAAGCCTCATAAACGATCACGGACCTACAGAGGAGTCCCCTGACGACGAAAAGGGAGAATACTACAAGAACGTCGAACGGGCCCTCAATGCCTGCCCAAGATACGATGTGAAAATCGTTCTTGGTGATTTGAATGCGAAAATAGGTCGGAAGCCGGTTTTCAGGCACTACGCAGGTTCCCATAGTTTGTATGAGAACACTAATGACAATGGACTACGAGTCATCGAACTGGCAGCATCGAAAAACTTGGTCGTTGCAAGTACCAGGTTTCCGCGTAAAGATATCCACAAAGCCATCTGGGTATCACCTGATGGAGCCACTCGCAACCAAATTGACCACGTGTTGATAGATCGCCGCCACTCCTCGAGTTTGATAACGGTACGAATGTACCGAGGTGCCAAGGTCGGCTCGGATCACAATCTTGTTGGTACAGTTTTCCGAGCGCGGATTGCCTTACGGAGACGTATAGCATTCGCATTCGGATCAGATTCGAATCAACACGGTTGCCTTATGCAATGAGAATATCAGTAACACCTTTGGTCATGCGTTAAGACTCGCCCTCGAAGAGCTCGACGGAGGGAGAGTAAGTCCTGGGGCCAGAATGCCGGGCGTAGTAGAGAAATGGACACGCCTTAAAAATATTGTCAGTACTGTCAACTCCATCTCATGCAGTAGTCGTAGAGATCGGAACGACTGGTTTGATGATGTGTGCAAACTAGCGACTGAACGTAAGAATGCTGCATACCGGGCAATGCAGCAGTCGCATAGGACGCGGGTGCGCGAGGAGAAATACAAAGAGCTCAGAAGATCTGAAAAAACACTTCACAGACAAAAGAAAACTGCCCGGGAAAAAAACCTTGTCTGTAAAATAAAGAAAAGTAGAGAGCGAGGTCCGCACCAGGCGCGGAAGTTCTATCAAATAATCCGCAGTATGACGCGGTACACACCGCGCTGAACTTACGGCAAGAATAAATAGGGTAATCTGATCACCGATCCTGCAGGCATTCTGGAGCGATGGGAAGTGCACTTCAATGAATTGCTAAATGGTCAGCTCACAGAAGAATTGGAGGCTCCACCAATGCAAGATCAAGAGCAAATGTTGCCGCCACCAAGCATTGAAGAAACATTAAAAGCCATTAGACACCTCAAATCAAATAAAGCCCCTGGAGCTGATGGCATATCAGCTGAGCTGATCAAACAAGGAGGGGCAGCGTTACATCACACAATTCATGAGATCGTGGTGCACGTATGGGAGCAAGAGGAGATGCCGAAAGATTGGCGTCGTGGTATAATTTGCCCCATACATAAGAAGGAAGATATCACACTGTGCAAAAACTATAGGGGTATACAATTGCTGAGTACCACCTATAAGATACTCTCCACTATCCTTCAAGATCGGATAGCCCCATACACTAAAGTCATTATTGGTCAATATCAGTGTGGCTTCATCCCAGGCAAATCAGCGATTGATCAGATATTCACCCTTACGCAGGCGATGGAAAAATGTCAGGAATTTAAGATTCCATTATATCAACTATTTATAGAATTTAAGGCCGCCTATGACAGCATAGCCAGGGTAGAACTATATAATGCCATGAGAGAGTTCGGCAACCCAAACAAATTGATACGACTTTGTAGGTTGACCATGACAAACGTAATTGTCAAGTAAAAATAATGGGATTGTTGTCCAAACCAATAAACATCTTTAATGGACTCCGACAAGAGGACGGTCTGGTCTGCTTCCTCTTCAACCTGGCGTTGGAGAAAGCAATCCGTGACTCTAGCGTTACAACTAGAGGGACTATTATCACCAAGTCCAGCCAGATACTTGCCTTCGCAGATGACATCGACATCATCGGTAGAACCGAATCGGGTGTACAGGACTCCTTCAGCCAGATCGAGCAGGCGGCACAAAAACTGGGACCGCACATTAATGAGGGGAAAACTAAGCACATGGTGGCAACTTCTGCGAAGAGAAGACCTAACGTTGGTCAAACTATCAGGGTAGTGGAGGACGAATTTGAAGAAGTACAATCCTTTAACTACTTTGGGTAAATAGTATCAGCCGACAACAACATGGAAGAAGAAATACGCGAACGGCTGATCAAATCCAACAAAGCCTACTATGGTCTATCAAGGCTCTTTAAATCCCGAAATGTATTCAGAACATCCAAACTACTACTGTACAAGGCCATGGTCTTACCAGTACTCATGTATGGATCCGAGACCTGGGTGCTCAATAAAAGGCACTCTGATCTCTTAGCGGCGTTCGAGAGGGAAGTCTTAAGGAGAATTGTTGACCCCGTATGTGAGAGAGGACGATTCCGGAGACGCTACAATCATGAGTTGTACGCAATCTACCTTGAAGCTAATGTTGTAAGAAAAAGCAATGTCGGTAGACTCCGGTGGGCGGGACACCTAGCTCGAATGAGCGAAGAGGAGCCTGCCCGGAAAGTCCTTTGTTGCAGGATGTATGGAATGAGACAGCGCGGCAGACCTTGTCTGCGATGGAAAGATGGCGTAGACCAGGACGACCAGAGCCTGGGAGTGCCAAACTGGATGACATCGGCTCGAAATCGGGACCGGTGGAGAGATTCGTTAAATAAGGCCCAGACCGGATCGCGGTTATAGTGCCGATGATGATGATGATTATAGCAAAGGCTATGAACATGTCCAAAAAACGTGTTTGTCACATATTAAAGATTTAGGCATGAGAAAGCTGTCCGCGCGTTGGGTGCCGCGTTTGCCCACGTTAGACCAAAAACGTGTTCAAATGAACTTTTCCAACGCTCTGTTGGCGCGGTTTAGGCACAATAAATCCGAGTTTTGGGGTCGATTAATTACTGTCGATGAAACTTGGATACACCATTATACGCCCGAAACAAAAATACAGTCAAAACAGTGGACTGCAAAGGGGGAATCGACTCCAAAAAAAAAAACTGTTTTTTTGGCTGGAAAAGTGATGGCGACTCTTGTTTAGGATAGTCATGGAGTTATCTTAATCGATTATCTTCAAAAGGAAAAACCAGGAGCATGCTACGCATCATTACTTGACCAACTGAACGCAGAAATTGCGGAAAAACGGCCACATTTGCAGAAAAATAAAATCCTGTTTCACCAAAACAACGCGCCGTCTCACACCTCAGCGGTTGCCATAGCGCAAATCCACGCATTACGGTTTGAACTGTTTGACCATCCGGCTTACTCACCAGATCTAGCCCCAAGAGACTTCGTTTTGTTTCCTAATCTTAAAATTGCGCTCGGAGGACAGAGATTTTCGTCAAATGAAGAGGCAATCACCTTCGTGAACAGGTATTTTGCAGAGAAAAATTCCGAGTACTATTTGGACGGGTTAAAGATATGGGAGAAGTGTGTAGAGTTACAAGGAGACTATGTAGAAAAATAAAAATAAATTTTAAGAAAAAATGTCTTGTATCTTTGTTAGGTAGGAAACTTTTCAAGCCACCCTCGTATATACAATATAAACTTTTAGATCAGTTTGAATTATGCATATAGTTTCACTTCTTCCGTGAACTTACGTAAGGGTAACTCATTCGTTTTGTCTTACAAGTTGTCACTGAAGTACCACGGCAGTCAAGTGACAACTAAAGAGGTTTCATGAAAAGTTTGACATTTATATCCTTTATCATGTATTACATATTATGAGCATGTGGTGGATTATGTTATGGGACACGTTGTTAAACACCTTGTGAGACATGCTGTGTAACATGGTGTGGGACATGCTAGCGCCATGTTTGAAGAGTCATTGGGAGATGTTTCGAACTTATCTGAGACATACTCGTATTTTGGGGCATCCATGGGACAGCTTTGGTATATATTTCGGACATCCTTGCGACATCTTTGGGACATCTGAGGCATTTCTCCGATATCTTTGAGACATTCATGGGACATCTTTGGGACATGTGGACAACGTGGAAAATCTTGTGGGACATGTGAAGCATGTTGTTTTCATGTTTGCAACTTTTTTTTAAATTCATTTCATAGCTCATCTTCAACCACGAGACTGCAGCGTATAATAATAGAAGCATGTTGTGTAACATCTGGAACATATCGTGGAACGTGTAGTGGAACATGTTGTGGGATATGATATGGGACAAAATGTTGAACTTCTTGCGGTACCCTATTAGTAGTCTCCTGACTGTCGTCCACCAAGGAAATCTCATGAGGATTGAAAATTTGTCAAAACACTATAATTATTTTTATTTCTTAACAAATTGTATTGAAAAAACCAAAGACTTTCAATATATACCCAGGTTTAATAATTTATATTAAATTTTCTCTATGGCCTCCTTTGGGGCAGACTGTGGTTATAAATCTGTCGAACAATGTATCGCATTTTGCCCGAATGTGAGCCTGTGGAGATTTACTCCATTGACGAAGAAGTGTTGTGTTGAAACATCCGCACAGGAATCGGGAAGAAAGGATTAAAAATGTGCAATGTATTCACCAAATTTAGTTTAGCAGCGTCCGTTCTTTCGTAATTTGCGTAAACGCGACGACTCAATGGGTACGAGGGTTGCCTCTTATGTTTCGGGATTTGGCAACCCTAGTGTTGCAATCCGGCAATTGACAGCTCTGTCGTAAAGTTGGACATTTTTGAGGTTATACGCACTCAGAACGTTTTGACATTCGAGCGCTATTTGTGTTGTTTACAGTAACTTAAAAGATTCATCTCGGCCCAAAAATGGAATTAAATCGTCAACATTTTCGTGCGATTATTTTTTACAACTTTCGGCGTGGATTAACTCAGCAACAGTGCATGGATGAACTTAATTCAATTTTTGGCGATGAAGCTCCATCAAGGGCCAGTGTTTATCGATGGTATGGTGAATTCAATCGTGGTCGTAGTTCACTCCAAGATGAATTTCGTGAAGGTCGTCCAAAATCAGTTGTTGTTCCGAAAACCATTGATGCTGTGCGCGAACTGATATTGGAAGATCGTCATGTGACCTATCGTGAGATTGAGACAACCTCAGGCGTTAGTGGGACCAGCATACATTCAATATTGCATAAACATTTGACTGTCAAAAAAATTTGTTCGCGTTGGATCCCACACAATTTGTCAATCGCCCAAAAAAAGGCTCGTGTCAATTGGTCGAAAGAAATGCTCAAAAAATACGGTAGCGGTGCTTCGAAAGACGTCTATGACATCGTGACGTGATGAATCGTGGATTTACGCGTATGAGCCCGAAAGTAAACAGCAGTCGACAGTCTGGGTGTTTCAAGATGAGCCAAATCCAACAAAACTTGTTCGCGCACGAAGCACTTCCAAGCAAATGGTCGCCTGTTTTTTCGGAAAAACTGGACATGTCGCAACCGTACCACTAGAACAACGCAGAACAGTCAATTCTGAGTAGTACGCAACCATTTGTTCGCCAGTTGTCTTCCAAGAAATCAGGAAAACCAACCGCCGAAGACGGATCACTCTTCACCACGACAATGCGAGCTCTCACACATCGGCTGCGACAACTGCATTTTTGAGCACCCAAAACATCGATTTGATGGGTCATCCGCCGTATAGTCCTGACTTGGCACCGGATGACTTCTTTTTATTCCCGTACGTAAAAAACAAACTGCGAGGTCAACGTTTTTCGACACCTGAAGAAGCGGTTGCTGCATTCAGAATGCATGTGTTGGAGATACCTCAATCAGAGTGGCAAAAGTGCTTCAACAATTGGTTCAAACGCATGCAAAAGTGTATAGATCTTCATGGGGAATATTTTGAAAAACAATAAAGTGATTTTCGATGATCAATATTTGTTTTTGTTCTCTAATCCCGAAATATAAAAGGCAACCCTCGTATAAGTGACTTTCTTTACTCAAAAACATATTAAAACATCCGTCCCTCCCGCACAACCTCACCTGTATTAAGTGTTACAATCACGACCTAGATAAAGATGTTGAACATAATGTCATTGATGCACTTAAACCAAAAAACGCCAGCCGATTTTAAACCCGTATAACCCCCGGAGCGATAATGCAATTAATTGCCCCACATTTCGCGACAACCGTTGAAATCGAAATTGAGTAATTGCACATTAAAATTTTTTAGGTGTCACTTTGCAATTGCGGAAGTTGAACTGTGACGCAAACCGATAGAGGTATATGGGCTGACGTCGCAGTTCAACGTAATCGCAAATCGGAATTGCAAATCGGAAATTGGGTTGTCGTCATCGGGTGCTGTTGACCCCAAGGTAACAACAACGGGTAAAGACAGAATAGGAAGTAGTCTGTATTGAGGAGAGTCTGTGTCCGGGGTAAAATAACCAAGGTTGACGATAAGTAATGGCGCAAGGCTAATAACCTTGCCGGGAAAAACAAATTATTATGAACAATTTAACAAGTCTCGGATAAGGACCGAATACCGGTGGAGAGACTTGCTAAATAAGGCCGAGACCGGATCCCGGTTGTAGTGCCGGTGATAATGATGATGACGATAAGTAAAGAATCGGTCAGAATTAAGAATGAAGTAAAAAAGTAATAATGTTGTAAAATTGTATCGCGGGAAGAGTGGAAGATAATGAATAGTAAGGATATACGAGATAGTAGCGGCCTGAATAGAAAGATTGTGTTTAGCTCTTACGTCGAGTGGCTTTGAGTGACTAAGAATTGTAAGCTAAGAGTTATAAGTGAAGATTGTGATGTCGCTAAAAATAACATTAGACAGAGAATCGTGATTCAAAATTTATGTTAGACTAAGAATTGTAAATAAAAATTGGCATGAAGTTAAAAGTTAAAAGTGAAGATTGTGGCGTCGCTAGATTTAACGTTAAACAGAAAATTGTGAATTAAAATTGATGTTAGACTAAGAATTGTAAATTAAGACTGACATCAAGTTAAAAGTTATAAGTGGAGATTGTGTGAATTAAAATTGATGTTAGACTAAGAATTCCGGATTAAGACGGTAGTGTTCTGAAAATTGACTTTAATGAACAAAAAAAAAATATCGAAAAAGAAAACATTTCGACCCTGTTTTATTTTTTGGGGACGTTTCAGTGTCGGGAGACATCCAATAACCTTAACTCCCGCTACGCTAAGAAATATTTTAAACCGGCGTAAGACTATAGAAATAGTATTCAAATGATTGTATTAGATTAAGGGTAAACTGAATGAATAAATAAATAAATTTTACAAATCAAACAGACAGTTGGAAGCAGCGTAGTATTATTGGAGTAAGACAAGCTGCCATTTTAAAGCACCCACTCACTTCCCCCAGATTCATCCAAAATGATTATAAACGTTTACTTAAAATAGTATTAAAACAATTATCTCACATTGATCATTTCCTCCACCTTTAGTACCTTGGGGTTGTCGGTATTGAACCCGAAATGCGCTAGTACTTTATTATTGATCTGTTCCTGATATTCGACTACATCGAGTTCTCCAGTGATGTCAGATATTTGATTTGTTAGATCTGAATCAGCGGCTAGGGATGACAATTTAGCAAGGGACAGGATTGTCTAGGAATAGTATTATAAGTAATAAGCAATTAATTTGAATATAAATTGCATTACTCGTTTTCTTGCTACGAATTCCTCCTCGTCAAGGCCTAATTTGAAAAGAACCTTACTGGCTCTATCGAATTCCCCATTAAAAATCAATTGGATCCAACCCAATGAGGGATGATCTTCCATGAACTGTGACAATGCTGCTTGGTTTCCCTTAAATCGTTCGAACACCTCCGCTTGTCGGTTTTGTCGGAGATGCCAATTAATCGCGAACTGGGAAAAGTCATATTCTTGATACTTTTCGATATATCCATCCAATCGGTCTTGGTCCCTGGTCTTGTCGCAAATCATAACCAAACTGTGGAAGTCTAAATATTTCTCGGCTAGTTTTGCAGCTAATGTATATTTTTCATCTTCGACTGGAAGTGAATTTAATTTATCAAATGATTTAATTTGTTTGTTATTGAAATGTCATACTTAGTATTCCGATTAAATTTCTTCTTTGGGTTTCATATTGCTGAAGGAGAACGCCATACTTGTCGTTATCCTTAACACTCTCAAGATAACTCTTTCTGCCATCTAAGATGTAATCGATAAGTGCCAAGATTTGTGTGTACAATTGTGACTTTAATTCCGGTTCGCCAGTGGATCGGATGCCATATTTCACAGAAATATTAACCAAATGAGCAAGACAATCACGCACACCATCCGAGCCAGAAATAGCCGTCCAAGGCAAATATTCATAGATATTTAGTTTATCAGCCGGCAAGGTGTACTTAGCTGTGTTTAGATCTCGAAATTTCATCACTTCCTTGAGAATTGATATTACAATTGAATTTACATCTGACAAGAATGCTGCGGTAAGTGATTGTGGATGAAGAGACACAATCTTGGCGTCGGCCACCTCACAAAGAGCTTGAAATATCCTTTCGAAAGAATTAAGTTTTACATAAAACACATCCTGTGCTGTTAGGTTTCCCAGTTTATATTCTTTTTTAAGTGAAGTCGCCTTCTCAATCGCTTCGTCAACCAGTTTACTGAGCCTACAAAAGATCACAATTCAAACATGACCATCAACGACGGAAAACCATTGATTCATCTTACTTCGCTGGAACTAATTTAAGTGTTATGGCAGCTACAATTTTCTCGTTTATGTCAGACACAACATAGCATGTAGGCTTAATGACACCATGGTACGTAACAGCGTTCATCTGAAAGTAAATAAATGGGGATGGTATTTGGAGCAGGGTTTGGATTTCATCTTTTTGATACCTTATCCCACAATCCGGTGGAATGTAAAAAGTCAACAAACAAATTCAGAGCCGAATTCTTTTCCTTCAGCTGAGTTAATGTTTGTAATGATGATGAACTGCCCAAAGAGTACTTGGAGTTATTTCCATATTGTTCCCATCTTGGATCAGTGGCGGGAATATCCTCAGCTAGGCCCTCTACAATCGTCACAATAGTTCTAAGTTAAAATAAAAATATTTGTGTTAACATACAATATCCTTCAAGGGTGTCTTTACTGTATAGCTTACCTATCCAACTGGCTGTCGAGTTCGTCCAAACCAATATCATCCGGAACGAGACCTTTTAAAACATTTGCACACATTGCCGATTGCTTTTGGATGTGGTAAATGAAAGCAGCCTTTAATTTGTATACTTCATCGTTGCCAGCATTGAATATCTCATCAGGATTTAGGTTATACATCGGCAGGTTATTCATTGTTATGTTTTGGGCAATAGCTGAGTGATTATATGTTTCTGAGAAGGGATGCGCAAGGCTATCCATGGAGTACGTCGCATTATGAAGTTCATTGCTGTCGAAATCCTGTGAGGTAATGCACAACAATCCATTATTCCGACTGAAAAATAGGGGAAGATGTCCACAAACAGCTGCACAAAGTATTTCATCATCTTGCGCTTGGAGTTCAATTTTCTCAGCTTCCACATCTCCAGACGATATATTGGCAATGCTTATAAGATAAATACTCCTTTCACCATATATATAAATATGTGATCGGCAAAATATAAAACGAAAGCTAAGGCAGCTTTGCTCAGTGTTGGGGCTGTAGAACTGGTACAACTTTAAAGGCATAAACGTCTCAACATGAAAAGAGTCGGTCTCGCGTTTTAGAACGACTGAAAGCAGAGAGGGTAAATCGCTGTTAATTAATTGAGTTAATTACTCTAATAGTCGTAATTTAATTAGGATGTAGAGATATATTTTTTTTTTTGCATGGGGCACAACGATTCTCAATCACCGAACAAGATGAGATAAGAAACGTTATCATCTTGAGACAACTATTATCATATCACTCATTATGAAAACGGAGTAACACTAATGATCTTACCTCTGTCGAGGATTTTTCTCAACTATTTTATGGGTCCTACACCTTCCTGAAGTGGTATTGGAGTAGTATTTTACCGCGCAGTCGAGCATTGGGATCCAGGATACCACTCAATAATTGCGCCGAACTATCATAATAGCAAAAATCACCAATTGAACCTACCTCTGCACAACAAAATTAATGACACAACCTCTTTATCAACTCAGTAATTGTGTCACAAAAGCAAGACTCATCAGCTGAACGTGTGGCGGTTCTGCCAAACACCGCTGACTACTTACCTAAAGAACCCCCATCCCTACAACCAAGTCTGTATAAGTTTCTGCTAATGCAATCGCATTAAGCACCTGTAAATGCTTCACGCATCAAATAGATCAAATTTATTTAACTAAAAGCCCCTGTAAAAGAATTCTTACCTTTCATGCATATCTTCGCATACAAATTCCCTACAAGAGTTCTTTCCATTATACAGGAGCATAAAACCAAAACCTATTCGGTACCTTCGGTTGCCAGGCAAATTCCAACCTTCCCACACCTGCACCGCAATCTCCCCGGAGCAAAAACATTTCCTTCCCAAGGATAATTATTGCTTTCAATGCATTATCTGGAAATGCCTGTAAAGAATTTTTTCTACAAGGGCATTCATACATGTATCAATGCATCTCTGCATTAGCGACCAAGAACCGAATTTCCAATTAGTGTAGACATTCACACTAGAGTTCGATCCTGGCGTCGCCATAGATGCCATGCATAATTGACACAGATGGTATACACAACCGTCATTGTGTAACCATCTAAATTACTTTCCCAAGACTTGCAACTATTGATTCAGCTGCAAGCACTTCTCTCGGAAATACTTCTTTGTGTGAATCTTCAAACAATCACCAACGTCGCGCTTAGCCGCCGGATTGGATTCAATAGCATAAACATCTGCAAACAAAAGAATCCGATTCTTCCAGTCGGCAGAGATACGATGTACGATCTCCATTGTATAAAGTATCGCACAATCCCTTTTAGCATCTAATGAGTGGCTGCTATTTACTCAGCTGGCCCTCATTACCGGACGACGCCTTAGGTCGTTTCTTCCTTTGTTCTGCATCCCTTGTCTAGGTTTCGTTTCGCTTTGACCTGCAAGCGTTAGTAAACAATCTGATCTCAACGATCGACTTCATGCACACCACTACAGGACCTCACCAGTGAGAACCTCTTTCCTCGTTTTCCCAACGAGAGGAACACTTTCGCTCTCGGGGAAACTCACCCCATTAGCGAGTCGGCTCTGCATGAGTCTCTCGCCCATGCAGGCGTCACGACATCGGCCCCCACAAACCTGGGTATACATAATCAAATGTATGGCTTTACTAATTCCGTTATTTGGGCGACTGATGTTGAATTTTGGATCCTAATAGCAATCTCATGCCCTCAGTTCTGGTAACCAGGGCTGTGGTGTCGTGAAGGTACTATGTGCAACTGTATGAAATAGCCCATATCTCGCGGAGGTGTTTCTTTTAGAAATTCCCTTTGTTCCATTTATTTCAATTTTATTTTATTTTAGTTCAATCTTTTTATATTTTTTTCTAGTTTAGATGGTTATGTGGGGGTTCTCTATATCACACGGAGAACCAACCCACAATTCCTACCTAATTTCGACCGCCAACAGCGCGTCACCATAGCCCAACGCCCCATTCAACTTGCAAAAATACATTCCCCAATCTGCAACAGCATCCATTCCCAAATCTGCAATAGCATACATTCCCAATCTATAAGAGAATGCATTTTTAAAACCTACAACAGAATACATTCCAATCATCTCCCTCATCTACACCAAATCGCATTTAGTTTTCCCCGAAAACCATTCCGACTCACCTCTTACTTAAACCATTGTTCTCGCTTGCAACCAAGCAGCATTAATTCTCCCCAAAAACCATTCCGACTCACTTCCTACTTAAACCATTGTTCTCGCTTGCAACCAAGCAGCATTAAGTTTCGCCGAAAACCATTCGGCTCTCATCCTACCTAAACCATCTGAAATAATACCAATTCTCCTCACTGGTAAGTCACCAGCACGATGCGTTGCATTTCCACGAAACAACCATCGCAACGACCAAGACCCATGTTCCTTTGTCTAAACGACAACTCATGCCCATACTTGGTTATTCCTCCGAAACCGATTTCTCCGTATACATAGCGACAAAGGAATCTAATTCAGCCTGTACGGCAGAAATTCCCTGGAACTAAATTTTCTACGTCGCCAGAGCAACCCTTCCCCATGTTCCTAGTAAGTGGCAGTGAGTTCGCTTAGCAATGACTGCACTGCTACGACACCCGGAATGGATTTGTGGCGTCTCTAACCGATGCACACACAGAACACAAAGTAAATAGTGAAGAACACCGAACGAAAATCGAATAAGAAAATACATCAGAGCCGTATACCATAGCGATAACAAAACAATTCACATCAGTGGAATATATTTGAGTTTTAAAATCGAATTCTAAAATCGGCCAGTAGCCTGATGTGTTACGCTTAGGTTCAATTTTTGGTGATTCTAACTGTCATAGCGTCGTTCGAATCACACGTTCTTCACTATTATTTCAAACGCTATAATTGGTGGCGGTGCGAAGCACGCACACCCCGGGTCGAGTAGGGAATCCGCGCCATTATATTAATCAAAAGAAAGAGAATTCAGGAAACGAATTCAGCCTCGGTAGTGTATGTTGTATTCCAGAATACTACCCTTATTAAATTTAACACTGAATCTCCTAACACATCCTTAAAAACTTCACTTAACATATATTACATTCTCACTTAATACATACCATTCATAAACATTCACAATATTACCAGTTACAGCACACTTAATAACCTGCACCTTTTTATTTATTGAAAACATAGCAACTTGGATTTTCGTTCGAATTGAATGTGAAAAGTCACAGAAGAAAAAACAGAATAGAGAAAAAATTGAGTTCAAAAAGTTCAGTTGGATTTAGCAGTTGTAGTTAGAAGTTTGATTTATAAGTGGAATATTGTAAGAAGAAGTTTTAATTAAGAATTGTAAAAGCAGTTAAGTTTTTAGTGTTTAAAATAAATGCGTAACTAATAACAAGAGAGAAGGAAAAGTTTTTCTTTGACCATTGATTCTATCGGAGCTACTCAACAATGAAACGAGACTTGATGAAAGAAACAGAACTAAAGATAAAATAAAAGGTCCCCGCTCTTCCCTCATACCGAGGAAGCACGGCGTCCGGACATCAACATGTACACGTGAACAATAATAATAAAGTCGGAAATTAACAGAGATCGATAGCCTTCTATACGAAGGTTTGTGTATAAAACTACTCTTTATACTCCATGTGCCTAAGTGCTACTGACTTGTAAATTGGGGTAATGGCGCAATATTTTCATATTGTACAGAATATTGAAGAAATAAAAAACTAAGTTCAACGAAGCCCGGCTGTTTCATTTGTGGTGTTTCAGATCTCCAAGTGCTCGTGACGTGCCCGAAGTGCGGTCTTCAAGCGGGTGGCTACCAGTGAATAACCTCGATTAATCAAAGTTTTAAAATAGTTGCGAACGATCCAAACTGACTCAGTGGTGACTGTTCCTTGGCTGTGAGTTCTGAGTAGGAAAAAGCAAGGTACGAACGAGCTTACCATTGCCAGTGCTATTAGCGACTATTTGTCGTTCCTGGGATTTCCGTCGGTGGGTGATAGTGAACCCGTGCCGTACGTCGGCACCCACACCTCACCCCCACAGTTATCCTAAATATTGTTTGGGGAGGCTCATAGAGTCGCCACACTTTCGCCCCACTCATAGTATTGAAAAACACACTATAGAAACTTTATAATACATTAAGTAATTATTATACTATTCTTCTAATTGATTCCTAATAATCTCTATTGGATAGGGCAAAGAATTTGTGACAACTCTTGGAGGTCTCACAAGTTCGGTGGGACAAGCAACGGAAAATTGCATGATGCGCAGATAAGATGCAACTCTACGTGTCACTCGTACTTCGAGGAACCGTGCCGAAAGGCCGGAAGAATATAATGTTGACGAGACAATATTATCCTTACATTGTTACATTCTAATTTTGAGTACTGCCCGGTTTAGGTTCAGTGTATCGCGGCATAGCGCTCGGTGTTGAACGGGATTGTGGATCCAACGCCATTTGAAAAGTTAATCAAATATAAATTAACGTGAATTGTTTGTGTATGTTATAACGCCGATAGCTTCCTGTAAAATGGCAACCTAATGAAGAGTTAAAGTTGGATAATTATGGTAATAATTATGCATATTTCGGACCGTTGAACTATTGATGTTGGTGATGCATTCACGTCGACCCGAATTCCTAGGAAAGGCAAGGCAAGCGCCAGCACACAAGTTCCTGGGAAACAATGATCAGCGATGCACCGATTCCAAGAAGCCACTAAGGAAAGCAGCAGCCAGGAAACGAGCGAACGGTAGGGCGGCTGCGGGCATATATAAGGCGGGTACATCGGCAGAGCAGGAGGAGTTCGACGAGTACTTGATTCAATTAGCATACAAGTACCTCGAAAGCATTCAGAACAGCGAGTACCCACTTGTACGGGACTCTTGCGTTCTTGACCCTTCTCTCTCTCTCGATCTCTTCGAATCAAACCCCCACAATTTCTTCTTCAGTACAAAACTGAAGAAAGCACCCTTCCCAACAACATCCCCCTCTATAATAGAGGATTCCTGGATCCACCCCATAGAGTCTACTGCTAACAAACCACACACACACGAACGCACAGTACAAGACGGCACAAACATACACACCGACCAAAGCGCAGATTATCAGACGCCAAAGACGTGATCTGCGTTTACTACCGCACCCAAGACCTACCGGCCTTGTACGATTTCTTTCCCACCATCCCTCTATACAAGTAGTTAGAGGACACCTGGACTAACACTCCACACTATCCTTGGATACCCCCTTTTTGCTTTTCTTTTCAGATATCGCGAGACCGAGCCCAGCATCCTCACGGATGTGGGTGATTCTGGTTATCGCAAGATGACCAGAAGTCAGAGACAAGATGAAGGACACATCTGTCCTTGTCTCGCTAAAGTCGGCCCTCTCGCCACCCATTTTTTTTTTTTTTTTTTTTAGAGCAGGAGGATTTGCCACGGGAACTCCGAGTTGTAAAGAGATAAGTTTTGGTGCACATGATTTACTGTAGTGCGTTCCATAAGGCTTTGGCGGAATTATTATTGGGTATGGTAGGTTGACACTTTGGCGAAAGTTTGTTGTCCTTCGGTTAAAGGTTTTGGTTGCAGCGTTCCGCCGGACACTGCTTACACACAGAACAATACGAAGCGAACAGCACATGAAACAAGAAAAACTGTTTGTTTATTTGTATGGTGACTTTTATTATTTCGTCTGCCTTGTTTTTACACTTATCGTCTAGAGTCTATTTTAAATCTAGTTTCACAGTATCTAACTCCACATGTTAAGGAACTGTCTTATGGTTACAATTGTAGTTACCACACACGAAAGAAAACGCACGTTACTCGGTTAATCTTTAACACGGTTAAGACACACTTCAGAACACAAGTTACTTGTTTTAAATTTCAGCACACGTACGACTCGACCTTCTCGATTAATTTCATGCACCCGGATTTGATTATCTTCATTAGAATCTCTTCGTTAGAGATCCTCGCAGTTCGATGATCTACGTTAGCACTCAATCCTTCGACTTTTCTCTGCCACTCTTCGATATAGGCTGTTCGATAAAGACTGATGCTCTAAGTCGACTAACTGTATTCGCATCCCCCATCGTAAGGGAAATCTTCCCACCGCATCTCTGTACCGAATTTCCCGTCCTGTCCGCTACCAGAATTTCCCAAAGTTAGCTGCATTACTCATAGTCTCTGTAAAAAGGAGAAATCTTCCTGATGATCATTATCATCATCATTACCATTAGTTGCTGGTGGTCGGTATCTCGTCCCTTTGTGTGTTGATCGGATGCCGCCGCTTATTCTCCGATCATTCCGTAGTTTATTTGCACTACACATGTGGCATGCGGGCAAAGGATCGCACGCACTTCGGATGGGTGCACGGACTATGGGATATGTTTAGGTTAGCCATCTGGCATGAAGAAAAGGGTCCCATGCAATTCGGATGGGATAGGATACCATGAAATGTAATGCTTTTGTTTGCCTTTCACTCATAAACATCTATCTCGGATAGTGTTTAGAGTTTATGGCTCTATGGCTGCTAATCAGCGGCGCAACGAATCATTTGTTTGCGCAAGTGTGCCTTAGCATTAAATTATGCGAGGGGTTTAGGTGCTAATTGAATTTAGCTACCCGGGAATGTATCCCTTGTTCGGTTTACTTACCGACATGGTATTTCATGGAAACATCGTGCAGCTGTTCGGAATTGAAGATTGGGCATTTCTGGACTTTTCAATTGTTTTTGAATATGATGAATGAAACGTTGAACTCGATATTGGAAGCTTTTGGAACGTTAAGTTCCTTGCTTTTTTATAATCTTTGTTACAGGTATGATCACCGACTATTGGGAGACGTGTCTGTGGGCACGTGTAATGAATACAGGTAAGTACATTCCTTGGCGGAAAGGACTTCTCAACCTATAGTTGGTTGTGGTGGTTCGTAGAACCGCTACAAGGCCACAATAAAAATCAGTGCATAACAAGTAGTAAAAAGTGAACAAGTGACTATAGGAGCAGTGTTTTATTTGAAGAATACAACGATAGTAGTGGGCAAGACAACAGCGCCCTTCGTCCAGAGCAGAGTCCGGTTGTGGAAGTACGGTACGTTAGCTAATTTCTGACGCCGGAATACAGTATACGCAGTGAGAAGGGAGCTGAGACGTCGCCGAAGAAGGCGGCGTCCCCAGAGCAGTAACAATTGAACTCTTCCCAAAAACGACAATGGGAAAGAAAAATCCTCAATTTACTGCTTGTTGCGGATTCGCACTGGACACAACCAACGAATTCGCAACTGAATGCTACCCTTAGCAACAACATAACAAATGTCAGCAATCAGCTGACGTAATCGTATAAATTCTGTTGGTTGTCAAACAACAACCAAAATAAAGCTCTCTTACCTTTTAGCTGTTGGCGACCACAGAACCTAATCTTTGTACATCATATCAATCCGTAGAAATAAAAGTAATTTTAATAACTAAAAATCTAGCACCAACAAGGTCTTTTGTTAAGAAGAAGACATCTGAGGGATTTTCGAACGTCTACATAACTGAGGTAACAATTTATTTTCTATAACATTGTAACTCGATTGAATTCAGTCCTCGACCGAATCCTCGTTGCACGGCAAGGGAATTCCGCATTGTTCCTGACGCCATTGTGTTACCCATCACAACAATACCGTGAGCTGGTGGAAAGTACAGACATTATATCCCCACGGCCCACCACAAGATACCGTTGTTGGTGGAAGTTGCGTACAGATTTGTAAAACGCACATATTTGCATTTCGCAGTAATTTTACGTGTTGGCCGAACGAGTGCCAATACGCTGCTCCTTTCATAGAGCTCATCAATGAATCAGTAAAGTACTCTCAGAGTACAGATGATGGACTTTTAACGTTGTCAAACTAGTCTTCTTATTGAAGAATTCAACAAGCTTAGAAACATACCCGCCATTGGATCCCACTGGACCATGTAAAAGCTTTCTAAAAATCGTAGAACAGGAGTGGGAAATATGGGTCTTTCATCATCATCATCGGCACTACAACCGGGAGCCGGTCTTGGCCTTATTTAGCAAGTCCTGGGGCTTGTTAAATTTTCCATAATGATTTTTTTTTCCGGGCAAGGTCATTAGTCTTGCGCCAGAGGCTCCCCGACGAATATGGGTCTTTGGTGAACCATAATTATTAAATTATATTATTACGTATTGTGCAAGTAGCCGCAAGAAAGTTGAACACCGTGATTTGGAAATAGAAGGACGAAGGAAAACGGGTGAAAAGACGGCAAGAGTATGCAAAGTTTTGGCGAGACTGCTACCCAATGTTGGTGGACCCCGGCCCCACATAAGGCAACTGATAACAAGTGTCAATACATCTATTATAATGTATGCAGCTCACATATGGGCAGGCGCCGCACGGTATAAGTCGTACATGAGGGCAGTGAACTCAGCGCATAGACTGGCATCACTAAGAGTATGCTGTTCATTCCGAACGGTATCCGAAGATGCCATAAATGTTTTGGTCGGGAGGACACGACTTAGCATTGCAGCTAAAGAAAATGCTGCATTGCATGAGGACTCAATTAGAGCTCTCAAGCCTAACAGAATGGCAACGAAGGTGGGATTCTTCCACCAAAGGAAGATGGACCCACACCATGATACCTAATATAGAAACATGGGTGAAAAGAAAACATGGCGAGCTGAATTAACACTTGACTCAGCTAATATCAGGACATGGATGCTTTCGGTAATAGTTGCACAAGTATAAGCATGTGAATCACCCATACTGCTTGTATTGCGAAGACAAAATAGAGAATGCGGAACACGTACTCACAGAGTGTGTGATTCGAGACCCCACGAACGATTTTGGAGAGACATATGAGACGGACAGTTACTCCGTGACGAATGGTGTGGGGGGCGAAGGTCTTGGTTCCGGCGTACGACATGGTGTTCTGCCTCGTCCCCACTAGTTCCAGAAGGTCCACCGTAAAATAAACTGTTCACCAAGAAAACCAAACGAGTATATCGTCACGGCACACCGTCCACCAGAAGTAAATACGTAAAACACACTTTTGTTGATTCTGGAGAGGCTCTTTTTATTTAAAACAAATCTTGCTACATTTAATTAGTTTACAGTTTACAGATGCAATTACACCGACGACAAACGGATGCACAAAAAGAAATATACGACAGTGTACACTACTGGTATGACAAAATTACATTTTACTTAATAGCTTGATCACTCTACTCGACTTAGAATATCTACGTGAGGGGGGGCGGAAGACAGGCCAACCGGCTCGGTCGGGTGATGGTAAACGACTCCGTGATGTCAATTCTCTGGCAAAGGAAATTCGGCCAGTGGTACTGGCTCTCTTAGTTAAGGGGGCGTTTCCTATCCCAAGAGAAACGTGAAGTCTCTCTTTGGGGGTAGGTAACCGGATCTCATACCGAAGACTATAGTGGTATGCATGTATGTGTGAACATTGGTTCTTTCATGGGACAAGGCCATGAGAACAAATCAGAAAAATCGAAAGGGATAATGGGCATCAATGAGGTGTGAGTTCGGCTAAGTAAATAAGCCGGATCTCATTGGGTGCTAATTGGATTTCTGTTTGCTTTGAAACGGATCCGGAAAATTAAAAGACATAAAGGAATTTATGAGCTGAGATCTCAACTGAGTAAACAACTTGCAACTAATTAGCTGCTAGATGCATTTGAGATACTTGAAACAATTTGAATTGTTTGTCGTATCGCCGGAATGCCTGCTGAAGAACAGCGATCTTTTGTTTGCAGATGGTGCGTGCTAAGGAAATTGGTGTTAGCGTCTATTGCGCTAATTGTATGCAGTTGCGTTGGATTGTTTATCGTTGGGTGAAAAGGTCGCCAGCCAATGTGTATGTAAGGGAATTTATTGGACACATTGTGAGGCTGGGAATAGGCGACGCAATGTTTATTCGCCCTAGTTATGATGCTTACATTATGTGTGAATCAAATTGTTTCTTAACAGGAATTCATTTAGGGAAAATGCATATGGTAAGATTGGGATTTGCCTGGCAACCGAAGGTGCCGAATTGGGTTTTGGATTTATGATCCGATAAGATGGACAGAATTCTTGTAGGAAATTTTGAATGCAAATTGATGCATGAAGGTAAGAATTCTCTTACAGGAACTTTTAGGTTATACGATAGATAACCTTGATGCGTGAAGCTTTTACAGGTGCTAATGCAATTGCATTAGCGGGAAATAATAGGAGTTGGGTTGTAGTTATGGGGGTGTAGCGATCCTAAATCGCTACTCCTATCCAAATCCCCAATAGTATTAAATCATAACCCAAAGCCTAAATTTCCTAATTTCATATTGAATCATATGAGCAAAAATTAACCCATAGCTAATTTATCGCTCATTAATTCAATTCCACATAATAAACCCAAATCCCAAATCTTCCATTGCTTCATATTCAAATCCCATATTGAGTCACATGTACAACGAATTTAACCAAAAGTTAATTCATCATACATTGACTCAATTCCTAAAAACCCTGACATCATGAAATGCTAAATTCAAAACGCTTTTCATGATTTCCCTTCCTAGAACCCATCCAACTAAAGCCTCTAACAAATTCCCAAAACACAACTCAAATTGAAACGCACCAAGTCGTTATGTGTGCTTCTGGGAATTTCAACAAAAATTAGTTGACAATTCTCAACTAGAAAATTTATAAAAGGGTGGTGAATTTGAATTTCGAGATCAGTTGAAGTTCAGAGGCCGAACCCCTGGCCGCGCGCATAATGCAATTATAAAACCAAATTCCCAAAAATAAAATAAGCACCTCTTAACAAAGCAAAGTTGTCTTTTCGTTTCGGTGTCATCCACATTCGGTCGCAGTTTCCGAGGATAGCTTGGTTTCGGGGTTTTAACAGTTTTTACAGTGAGTTGTGTAATTAATCAACCAAGTATCAGTGACATCAAATGATAAAAGCTCATACAAATAACTAATCTCGGGCCGAACAAAGTGTTGCAGTGCTGGGTGAACGACAGTGGATGTGCGAACTCGTCTGTGGCCTAATCCGACACGTCACCACTATTCAGTGCGCGGCTCAAAAAGTGAACTGCCCCTCCTGCCCAAGAACAGTCCGAGGTCCAGAAGACGTCCACCCCAAGAGGTAAGCCATCTAAGCGTTATAATGTTTCCGGTGATACCTCAACATAAAATGGCGCAGCCGGTAGGATTTAGGTAAAGCCATAGAACGGACGGTTCTAATAAGAGCTACTAAATCCTAAATCCTACAAACCTACAAAAAACCATTCAACCAAAATTATCCATAAAATAAATAAAAAAGTAAATAAATAAAAAGACAATCATCTTTAACGAACGTACTGGGCAAGACACCCTTCCCCTTCCATCCGAGGCTGAGCCTGGCCCTGGAAGTACGATTCATAAACCAACAAAAAGGAAACTCCTACAAAAAAAAACAAACAAGCCACAAAACAACAACAGCTACGCAGCAGCTCCACCGAGTAACAGTTCCAACAGCAGCGGACCAAGAGGAGCAGCAGTTAACAACTAAATCTAAGTAAGCATTTTTTTCTATATTAACAATCTCATAAAGATTTTATTTTTTATTTTTATTAAAAAACATAATATATAATCTTAATTTGCTCCCACCCCAAAAATAATAATTGTAACAAAACGAAACCAATTTTTAAGATTCGGTCGTCTCCATCTCCGTCTATACTGCGCACCTACCTATTCTAGGGAAGAATTTTGGAAACAAATAAATAATTTTAACACTCGCCCTTGGGATAGCAAACATCTAAAACACACACAGCTGTCCCTCCCTTTCCCCGTTTATATTACCACTACCACTTTATTTTCCTTTTGGTCTATGGAACAAACACCCACTTCAAGCCCTAGCACGCCCCACGACCTTGTGCTTCCTTCACCCAAGAAACTCCGTAGCGGAACTATAATCGAAATAACCCCTCCGATCAAAACTCGCGACCCCAGCCCAAACCTATCAGAAATGTCAGCTCCTCGGCACCAAAAGGATCTCGTAACCTTTGAAACAATGGCTATTGATTATACAAAGGTTGCGAAGCTATCAGCACAGCTAATCCCCATCTTCTCCGGGGAATTAATTCCGCATATAGGTGCAGAGCTGGAAACATTCTTGGATTGTTGCAAGAGGGTCTTAAACTGCCTCAGGACCGAAGAACACGAGGCTTTTCTACAGATATTCCCCACTAGACTGTGGGGAAAAGCTTCTGCCCTATTCGCGTCCACTCCGTTCGCAAGCTTTCAGGAAGCCGAGGACGTGTTGAGAAAAGTTTATTTGCCGGTAGAAAATTACCAAGACCTGGTAAATAAACTTTTAGCCATTCGACAAAACCCAGCAGAAGCTATTATTCTCTTCCAATTACGATTGAAAAAATCATTAATGGAATGCAAAAAAGCCGCGGAGCTAAAATATGGTCCCACACTGTCTGAGGCAGTAAAAACGCAACTAGATGACTTCGCTAAAAGCATCTACTTGAAGGGGTTGATAAACCCGTACCATCGGCAATTCTTAATATTAACGAGCGACGCACCGATGGAAACGTTAATGGAAAAAACATTGAAGTTGGAACTAATCCAACAACCTCAGCTGCCGTTAATCTCTTCACTTGTCAAAGAATTTAAATATCTGGGAACGATACTGACGAGCAGAAACGAAACGTCAAAGGAAATTAACAAAAGACTACATTCCGGCAACGCTAGTTGGCATGCAGCCAGTAAACTCTTAAAATCCAAACTGCTATCACGTAATATAAAGCTCCGTGTCTATAGAACCATAATCATGCCGATTGCTCTATACGGATGCGAAACATGGGCTCTCACAAAACGGGAAGAGAACAAATTCCGCGTATTCGAGAATAAAGTTTTAAGGGGTATATTTGGCGGTAAATATGACGAGGAGTCAGGACAATGGAGGAAACTGCACAACCACGAATTGGAAGAGCTATACCACAAACCTACAATAGTGAGGGTAATCAAGTCGCGAAGATTAAGATGGGCCGGACACGTAGCGCGAATGGGCGATGATAGGACCGTGCATAGAATTCTTGACGGTAAACTAACGGGAAAGAGACCGACAGGACGGCCGCGACGGAGATGGGAGGACAATGTTAGATTGGACCTCGAGGAGATCGGATCGAATGATCGAACGTGGAAGGAGAGCGCACAGGACAAGGAACAATGGCGGAACCGAGTCGGTGAGGTCATGAACTTCCGGATTCCTACAGGCCAGTAAATAAATTTAAAAAAAATGTCACTTAATTCTCCTTCATCTTATTTATCAATAGCACCTCCAATGCCCTATAAACCAATTTTAGATACCCAACTGGATCGGCCTATGGCACAAATAATGTCCAACACCCCAGATGTGGAAACAACACCACACACACAACTAATAGCACAGGGGATTCCACACCTAGAGGCGCAAATACCGCCAGCTGACCAACCACACAGGGGAACCGAAGGAATAACGAAACCAGACCCCCTCAGCATACCCCTCACGCATGCAGACCCTCTCAGCAGAATAACCTGCAGTTACTGCAACAAAAGGGGGCATGCCTATGAGGATTGTGTGAAAAGGAAGAACACACCCTTTTGCACACACTGCCAGCAATTAAATCACGACATCCGCGATTGCCGGCAATTAAGGGAGATAAAAAGAGTTCTGCACGTAAGGCAGACTTGCGACTTCTGTGGCCAACAAGGTCACAATCTAGGATCCTGTCAGCAAAAGCTGAAATGGGAGTCGCGAGTTCAATGTCAACCTGCAGAGAAATCCTCTACTTCCAACCAAAAAAGGTCAAAACCCTCGGTGGCAAAAAGGAGCTACCACATCAGGACCCCACGCGCGCCGTTAACCAGCGCCCCAATTGTCCAACTACCTATAGATGTAGGTGTTAACAAGAACACAACGCTAGTAGTGGACACCAGCGCTGAAATCAGTCTGATCAACCAAAATTGCCTTAGCAAAACAGACTGCAAAATAAATCGCCGAGAAGCCTGCACCTTAGAGACGCCATTTGGAAGCATTAGGACCTTGGGAACCTGCAAGGTCAACTCCCAACTAAAAGGTAAGCCCAAACTCCCATGCACATTCCAAGTAGTGAGCAATATGCCCGATCTTCCAGAAGACGGTCTACTGGGAAATTACTTCCTGTCAAGGGATTGCAATGTGGAAGGCCCAAAACAACGCGTCACTTTTCCTCGCACGAAAAGAAACCCTAGCGTATTTAGCGTGCCAATAAAATTCTCACACCTCGAGAAAAAGGCACCTGAAAATAAATACGCCAAAGGAAAACAGGAGCAAGCCTAAGGTAAGCGCAAAATTCTCAGGTTAAAAAGGAACCCCAAGGAGCCAAGTGGCAATAGCAAGGGTATTAATCAAATAACAAACTCTTCATCAATTAACTTAACAAACCCATGCCCTAACTCCTCTCAAAATAAAAAGTTATTGCAAAAGCCCACAACGCCTGAAAAAATAATAAACCTCAATGAGATCGCGGAAATACTCAGGGTTTATCATAATTCCCCTTCCGGTGAACATCTGAGCATCACCAAGTCGTATACTAAAATACGACAAAGATACTGGTGGCCGTCCATGCTCTCCGACATTCGGAAATATAGAGAGCAATGCGAAGAATGCCGTTCTTCAAAGGCAATCGCATGCCCCGGAATTAAAACAAAACCGCAATTGTTCCAAGTAGGAAACATGATATTGGTAAGGCATAAAAACCGAAGGGCAAAGAAATACCCATCTGGAAGGGCCCTTTCCTCATTACAGGAATAAATAAGGCAAACAATACGGTCATCAAAATATGCCAAAGATCCGTGGTAACCCATAACAATAGACTAAAACCTTATTTCTAAACCCTTCACCCTAGTTCCAAATTCCCCTCCACTATTAACCCTAGACGTATGCTATCCCCAAGGTGTACCACAGTCCAATAACCTACCAGTCAAAAATATTTATAAATACACAATATGGACAGAAATAAAAGACGACACAAAAAATTGTCAAAAATATTAAAACTAATAAATATTATACAAAAAATATTAAAACAAATGTAACATATAAACAAAACAAAACAGACATTAACCCTCAATGAGGAAGGCAATTTATAAATAACAAACAAAATTGTAACTATTTCAAACACATGTATTACCAAAATAAGACCCTTTTTAAACGTAATTACATTTATACAAAAAAAAAACCAACAACCAAATAAAGTTAATATTAACGGTTTAAATATATATACTAGAAAAAATAACTTCACCATTAATAAAAAACCAAATTGAAATAAAAATATTTACTTTGACCTTTTATACCTTAATTTAAAACTTATTTACTGTAAAATTTACTTTCACTTTAAACAAAACCTGTAAATAACATAAACCAAATTAATTAATACTATACCTAAAAACAAACAAATAAGAAAAATACCCCTAAGTTAACTACCAAATAAACTTACACTACATATAATACACAAATAAAACTAAGATTGACATAGGAAAACAATCAAGTACAAAAAGAATTCACGTACAAACATTAACCCTCAACGAGGAAGATAGTTTATAAACTAAATTATAAAAAGAAAAAGAAAGGGGGATAGCTAAACAAACGATCCTAAATCGCTACTCCTATCCAAATCCCCAATAGTATTAAATCATAACCCAAAGCCTAAATTTCCTAATTTCATATTGAATCATATGAGCAATAAATTAACCCATAGCTAATTTATCGCTCATTGATTCAATTCCGCATAATAAACCCAAATCCCAAACCTTCCATTGCTTCATATTCAAATCCCACATTGAGTCACATGTACAAGGAATTTAACCAAAAGTTAATTCATCATACATTGGCTCAATTCCTAAAAACCCTGACATCATGAAATGCTAAATTCAAAACGCATTTCATGATTACCCTTGCTAGAACCCATCCAACTAAACCCTCTAACAAATTCCCAGAACACGACTCAAATTGAAACGCACCAAGTCGTTATGTGTGCTTCTGGGAATTTCAACAAAAATTAGTTGACAATTCTCAACTAGAAAAACTATAAAAGGGCGATGAATTTGAATTTCGAGATCAGTTGAAGTTCAGAGGCCGAACCCCTGGCCGCGCGCATAATGCAATTATAAAACCAAATTCCCAAAAATAAAATAAGCACCTCTTAACAAAGCAAAGTTGTCTTTTCGTTTCGGTGTCATCCACATTCGATCGCAGTTTCCGAGGATAGCTTGGTTTCGGGGCTTTAACAGTTTTTACAGTGAGTTGTGTAATTAATCAACCAAGTATCAGTGACATCAAATGATAAAAACTCATACAAATAACTAATCTCGGGCCGAACAATGTGTTGCAGTGCTGGGTGAACGACAGTGGATGTGCGAACTCGTCTGTGGCCTAATTCGACACGTCACCACTATTCAGTGCGCGGCTCAAAAAGTGAACTGCCCCTCCTGCCCAACAACCACCACCATCCGAGGGCCGCCCAAGCGACAGACGGCCCCTCCTGCCCAAGAACAGTCCGAGGTCCAGAAGACGTCCACCCCAAGAGGTAAGCCATCCAAGCTTTATAATGTTTCTGGTGATACCTCAACAGGGGGTTCTTCGGGTAAGCTAAAAAGAACCTCCACATAAGCATGTGAATCATCCATACTGCTTGTATTGCGAATGCAAAATAGAAAATGCGGAACACGTACTCACAGAGTGTGTGAGATTCGAGACCGCACGGACGTTTAGAGACATATGAGACGGACAGTTACTCCGGGAGGAGTAATAGAATACATGCTTAGTTCAAAACAGGCATGGTGCGTAACAAATGGTATTCTCTGTGAAATGATGCAGCAGTTGCGACGCGACGAGCGGAGTAACAGGTAAACTCCGTCCCGCCCCGCGATGGAATATCTAAAAGAAAGTTCCGCGGGGATCAACGGGAATATGAGCATGGCGGGAGATGGTTTTAGTCGGTAAAAACCCAGCATGCCTCTGGACCGGTCCAGAGGTATCTTTTGAAGATTTCCACCTTCCTACCGAGAAAAAAAAACCATTGCACTGTTCCCTTAACCTGCCCCCGGTATTTGTGTCACAACAAAACCTAATAGATATTGAGTTCTAAGGATGCGACACAAGCTAACATGCAGAGTGTGGAATGTGGGGATATACTCAAGAAAGTATTACAATGAATACTTTCTCGTAATACCTAGTTGCAAACAGGAACAGACAGCTTGTCACGTTTCTACAATTTTTAATATAGATTCATTCCTATTGGTAAATCCTTTATTTCTAGAGCGCAACAATTTGCAACTCTCCAAAACAGCTAACTAATTAAAACATCAAAATATAGAATGCAAAGCTGTTAAACAATTCATTTCGTTTGTAAGATACTTATAAATATAATTAAAGGCATTATAGTCTACGCGACGTAAATGAATCCATTGCCCTACTTAATAATGTGATTTATAATTACTATTAATTTATTTCCGGCTACTTATTTAGAATTAAATCCACTCAAAATAGATTCGCCGCACTATTAAAACTTTGATTCATATTATTACTATTATTATTATTATTAACAAGCGAAGATTAATCTTTTAACGGCTCTGGCATTCATTGCTCGGCGTAAGTTGATTTTTTGTAATTTGAACTATAATACTACACTACTAATATGTTACCTACCTTGTGGATGTTACGACTCGAGTCACTTCATGCTTCTTTCACAAAGCGTTGCAATATTGGCATTTATTGTAAAAGATGTTGATCACAATACCAGGAGAGAAAAAATCATCGACTGTAAATTTCCAAAAACTCAATAAGAACAATCCACACAAATCCAAAATGTATGCCTACACATTTTCATGCGTGAATAGTCAATACGGAAAAATGACATTCGAGCTGAGATAACATTTCGGTTCTTGCTCTTTCACGTGAGAAAAACAAAACATTCCCAACCAACACATCACAATGCCAACAATAAGTAGTGTATATATATAGGAACAATTTGTATCCGACCAAATGCGCACACAACTGAACAAAACTCTCGCGTCAACTGAACAGGAACTGATTCATCAAATTCACTCTTTCAATAGTCATTCAGTGTGTGCTGTCACGTCAATATTAACAGTGAAGTTTGTTTAATCAGTTTCGGTGGAACTTTTTTTATATCATAATTTTTAACTCTCTTCAAATTCGTAAAAAAAAAAATGTACAAATGGCGGGATATTGATACCAAGAAATTTTTACAATTATACAGGAAGCATGAATTCCTTTGGGATAACACGAATCCATTATACAAGGATCGGTTAGCGCGTGAAGTTGCCTACATCGACATCACAACACATATGAATATTCCTGCGCTAACGGTGCGCGACGTCAAAAGCAAGATTAAAACAATTCGCACTAATTACAAATTCGAACTGAACAAAGTACTTCGATCCGAACAGAACGAAACTGAATCCGCAAGATTGTATGTGCCGCACTTGTTCTGGTTCAAGACGGCAGACAAATTTCTGAGGAATGTCACCGTAGCACGTGCGGTGAACCAAGTGAACGCGGTAAGTTGCTGCTGCAACAAACTGAGTGAACGTAAATTATGCTTCGAAAGTGTTATTCATTTCAAAGGTTCGTTTGGCTGATTTGTTTTCAAATAATTCGCATCCAACTCATTTCTGAATCATTCGTCGAACGCTTACGCATATGACGTATAATCAAATGAAGAAATAGTATTTTCAGAAAAGATATATTTCAGTTACCTGCTTTCAAGTAGGGCTTAGAAAATATTCATTTACTCATTGCAATAACATTAACAGTGATTAGTTGGTAATGTAGCGTGTTTGGAGGCTTTGTTTTTTTAACCAAAAATGGAATGAAATTAATGTAATATCTTATGATGTGTTATGGATCATTTGTGGCTATTCGCTTGGTTGGACCATATGTACTATTTTTGCGCGGTTTCTCTTATTCAAAAAAAAACTAATTTACTAATATCATTTTCTCGATGATCCTTTAAAGTGTTTGTAGAATATATTTGTAAATTGTATATTATATAATATATTTACAGATTGTATATTATATAATATATGTATAGATTGTATATTACATAATATATTTATAAATGGTTTATTACATAATATATTTATAAAAATAATAATTTTTTTTGTCACATAGTGCACATTTCATCAATTTCAAATTTTCGATGATTAAATACTAATATTTTTGGCATACTATTGTGACTCACAGGTGGCTCCTCGATAGTATAGTGGTTAGTATACCCACCTGTCACTCGGAAGACTGGGATTCGATTCCCCGTCGGGGAGCCTCTGGCGCAAGACTAATGACCTTGCCCGGAAAAAACAAATCATTATGGAAAATTTAACAAGGCTCAGGACTTGCTAAATAAGGCCAAGACCGGTTCCCGGTTGTAGTGCCGATGACGATGATGATTGTAACTCACAGGTACACACTCCCATTAACACTCCCTTTGAGTTATTTGTATCATCAAGGCTGATGTTAGCACAATAATGAGATAGAAAAACAACCGCTGAAGAATAAACAGAATCAAGTTTCAGATTGTAAAAACCGCTAGCACTGGTGCATCTAAGGGGAATTACTTTGAGAACGAAAAAATTGATCAAGTTATTAAAACAGTGTACCGGTGACTGTTGAAGAAAGGTGTTAGCGGGTACTGAAGTGTTTTGGAATTGTTTGTGTTATGTGCTTCATTAGCCAAGAGTCAGATCGTGCCAATTCTTAGAATCCCGTGTTCTTGTTCCTCGAGTAGTTTCTTCTTGACTTTATATCCATTAGTTTGATTCCTAAGTCAAAAACCTTCTCATCATCAATCGACGTATTCTCGGTTGTCTTTATTGTATTCTAACGGGACAACTTATGTCTAAAGATATTGGGTTGTACCACATGAAGTGTCCGATTTTATAGTAAAAATGTAAAAGCCAATATTATTTTTTCATGAATTTTTATTCAATCAAAATAGGATCCGTTGACATCTATGACATCCGTCCAGCGTGATACGGGGTCAAATATTCCTTTTTCGTAGAAGTGCTGACTTTTTGAGGCAATGAAATCTTCAAAAGCTTTTATGACCTCTGGTCGATTCCGGAATATCTTCTGCCGGCAAATTGAATCCAGATTGCGGAAAAGATGGTAGTGCGTTGGGGAAATGTCAGGAGAGTATGGTGGATGCGGAAGAATTTTAAATCCCAACTGCAACAGTTTTAGCACCGTTACTTGTGAGGTACGGGGTTTAGCATTGTCATGCAAAAGGTCACGCTTTTCAGCCAATTTGGTATGCAATATGTCGATTTCCTCACAATGTTTGATAGCGTTTATCGTTTCTCCTGGTTGAAGAAATGAAAAGTGGATTGATCCTTTCGATGTCCACCAAATTGTCACCATAACCTTTTTTGGGTGAAGATCGGGGTGTTTTCGTTTTTCATCTGCATCCAACCATTGCCCAGGTCTTTTACGGACGTGATAGCGGTTGTAGTCGCGAAGTCAGCGCCGAGTCCCCGATCAGGCGGATCGCTCGTCTCTGTATGCTCTCAAGTAGGTCGAGGGTATGTTTAGGAGTCGAGCTCCAAACATAAGAGCAATATTCGAGCGCGGGTCTAATTTGGGATTTATATAGAAGAAGTTGGGCCGGAGTAAATTATTTCTTGGCTCTAAAAAGATAGCTTCGTTTTCCTGAGGCTGACCTGGCGATGCTCGACATGTGTTTATGCCATGATACATTCCCACAGACCGTGACGCCGAGCAGTTTCAAGCTTTCCCCAGCCTCGAGGGCCCGGCCACTCATCATAACCTGTGGAACCGATGATCCACTTTTCTTTGTGAATGTTGTATATTGTGTCTTCGCTGCATTGAAGTCACGAGATTGGTCCTTCCCCACTGCAGGACCTTATCTAGATCCTGATTCAGAGAGTCAATCTGTCTGCATCTCAGCTGATGCGACGCAGACCGAACATTCGAAAAGGAGGAAACAAGCGTACTGTCATCCGCAAAACTGAACACTTTATTATCCGTTGTTTCCAACAAATCCTTTATGTGAAGCTAAAACAAGGTTGGAGCCAAACTAGAACCTTGAGGCACCCCCGAATTAACAGGATATAGATCCGAACACTCGCCGTCCACAACAACCTGGATCGGTCGATTTTCAAGGAAGCTCTTCGTCCAGTCTCAAAGCAGTTGGGAAAGTCCATAGTTTGCTCAGCAATGCCCCGTGCCAGACACGGTCAAAAGCCTTGGAGATATCCAATGCGACCGCCCTTGACTCACCATGCCGTTCAATCGCAGATGTCTATATGTCGGTTATAAGTGTCAAAGGGTCTCGCCTGCCACGGAATCCGTATTGACGATCATTCAGAAGTCCGTTGCACTCCAAATACTTAACTAACTCTGTATTGATGACTTTTTCCATTTCCTTAGATAATATAGACAGTAATGCTATCGGACGGTAATTTTGTGGGAGACACTTTTTTCCCGTCTTTGGGATTGGCTGAACTCCAACGATTTTCCAGCAGGAAGGACAGGTCCTCCGTGCATAAGATAAGCGGAAGAGTCCAACAAGAACCGGCGATAGTTCTGGAGCACAGTTCTTAAGGACTATTACTGGTATTCCGTCCGAGCCGGTTGCCTTCCTACAGCCCAGTTTTCGTGGAATGCGTTGAATAGTACGCGGGCGAAATCTCACATCCCGCATGGAAGACTGTACCGGCGCGATCACAGGTGGCTCCAAAAGACCGGGATCGAGGTTTGAATTGGCGGAAAATAAATTCGCGAACACATTAGCTTTATCCTTTGAATTTGTGACTAACGTCCCGCTGTCTGTCACCAACGGGGGAAAAGAGGAGGATGCGAAGTTACCACTGACAGCTTTTGCCATTGACCAGAAGGAGCGCGAACCCGCCGGGCACCGAAGGAGTTTATTGATCACACTGTCGTTGTGAGCTCTCTTCGCGGTATCAATCGTCTGGTTGCACGCGTTTCTGATTCTAGCACAATTCGTTCTGTTAACATCGGTGGGATTGGAGCGCCATTGCTTAAAAGCTCTATTTTTTGCCGCTGTAATCTGCTCGCATTTTTTGTCAAACCAAGGTTTATCAGACGAAATTCGTTTGATGGAATGTGGAATATACATCTCCATCCCCAGAAGAATAATCTCTGATACCGACTCCGCGCAAGCGTTAACATCGGAGTCTTCGAAGCACACCTCCGACCATGGAAGGGATGCGAAGAAATCTCGCAAATCGTCCCAGTTAGCAGCCCCATACTTCCATACATGGCGAAGCTGCCTAGGTCGGTTATTCGCTTGATATGCAAGTGCTTGCGCAACAGATACCAAGCAGTGATCTGAGTTTCCCAGTGGCGCAGAAACCTCCACGGTATAAATACTCGGTTCGGATGTCAAAAACAGATCCAGGGTGTTCGCATAATCGCCTCGGGTATCCAGCATTCGCGTTGGTTCCTCCACGAGTTGAGTCAAGTTGTGGCTAACAGCAAACATCTCCGCCAGCCTTCCAGCCTCGTCGGTTCTGTTAGAATGTACCAACCAGCCGGAATTGTGCACATTAAAATCGCCAAGGACAACATCTATCTACACTACTTTGCCAAACGCAATAACGGTATCAACTTTCAAAAGCCATATAGAACATTCCATGCTTCTGTAGTTCAACTAAATAACGAATCGCCGTGTTACTCTATAAATTAAAAGTGCTTGACAAGTCAGTAATTTCCAAATGGTTGGGCGTTAAAATCGCTACCTTCCTTTTCTATTTGATATGTACATCCTAGTCTACTTATTTTTTAAGTAAGTACGTCTAAGTAATTCATGCAAAGGAGGAAGCAGTCTGCCAGGTTCGTGCCACACTTGGGGATCGCGTAAACATTACAAAACCGGGTGCCGGCACGTTTAAGCGCAATCAAAGGATGTAACAATGGATAAAATCTAAATCCATTATTATACTCCTTAAACCAAAAACCAATCAAAATAATTAATTGGTCCTAAGGGAAACTAATACCGATATTTGTCGATTTCATTGGACAGGCTAGCAATTCTTTTCCTCCGCTACCAATGTATAGGCGCTCTTTGTCGTGCTAACACATGTTGTTGCTGGATTATCAAAAACTGGACACTTTCCAGGACTTCACTTGAACCTCCACAAGATACAATGGACTTACGTTCACCACAGTAAATTCATTTCCATTCTAGTACAACCTACCTACTTCTAGTGTCAACTGATCAGTTTTTATTAAAAGGTATTGTATATTCATGACGGATTAGAAGTTATTTTTCACTAGAATAATAGACCGTGAGTATTCCGGTCCCTTTCTCACTTCTCCGGCACAACAGACGGTTAGCCGAAACTCGCCTTTAATATTAGATAGCCTGCTCGGTCGCAGACACGCGAGCACCCTCGTCACTGCCTATAAGGGTCACCCGCCCTTGTTCCTAAGCTAGTTAGTTTAGGTGATCACAATGTACCCAAAATTGTTGGAAATTACTTGAACTCTTATCGCCCAATTTTGGAAATATGACCCAAGCGGAACGTTAACAATGTAAAGATCGTATCAAATAAATTTTAATCTACAATTTCAATTGTCTGATGAATCTGGCAGAAAGGAAAAGCATTTCAGAGCGCCCACGTACTTTCGCCTTTCCTGAGAGAACTAAATAAAAAAAAATGATAAAATGTATATTGGTTCAAAACTGGAATGTATTCATTACATCCGCGATACTCATGAATCCGAATAGTGTGCTTCAGTTCAGGTTATAAACGAACTTCAGACTTTCAGATAGACGAGAAAATCGATATTTAGCCGAACCACACATTCAACACCGACATATATCGAAACCTCCATTGATTTTCATCCATCTCTTCTAACATTCGCACAGTTATTTAAAATGTAAAGATAACTCCAAATGCTGTTTGTGCACGTTTCTCATATAAAAATAACACTTCAAGCATATCTCGTTTCTTTATCGTAATTAACTTGATCAGGCTAATAATTTTATTTTATCATTTCATTTTAGGCAAACATTGTAGACGAGACAAGTTGTAGAGGTGAAACTTCCAGCAATTCTCTCTTGGATTCAACGGATGTAGAAATTAAATTCGAAGAACCAGAACAAATCGAGCAACAGAAACCACATTGCGAATCAAACTCAACACCCGATGATATATTTTCTAATGGATCAATAAGTCCAAGCGCTGAGCTCAGTGCAGAACCCCCAAGAATTTTATCACCAAGAAGCACAACTCCAATTATGACACCACAACGAGTGAGATCGCCTCCAAGAACTCAAGTTTTACAGAGCACAAAAGAAATTCCTTCAGCGTTCTTGAATTTATCTGCCCGACAGCTCAACAGCCTTGGATTGGGCGGTAAACGAAAACGCGATTCATGCTTTGTCTCTTTAAATAGAAGCATAAATTCATTACAAACCTCAATCGAGGATTTACGGAATGGGCCCCAGGACGACGAATTTGATTTATTCGGTAAAAGTATTGCTCTACAATTGAAGCGCATGCCATTGGAAAGGGCTCTCACATGTCAAGAGAATATTCAACGGGTCATGACACAGGAAAGGATACGCCAGGGAATTTAGAATCTCAACTTCTGGATAGAAGCACTTGTCCATGTAGCATGTTAAAAGTACATTCTTGTAAAGGTTTAAATAAAAACATAAAACATTTTTGTGATGATTGTAAATTGTTTGCAGAATACCGTTATACAAAAAACAAGGGAGAGTAAGAATAGGGATATGTTTCCGATCTGGACGCATCAGTAGCAAGAGTTACTAAGACCGTAATTTATAAGCGGACATTTCTTCTCACTCTTTCCCAGAGTGGTATTACGATACACCCGCTCGGTGGCAGAAGTCGTAAGAAGATTTAGGCTCTTGGTGGGTGTGGGTCAACTGGTCTCCGAGATGTCGTAGGTGCTTGCATCCTTCAGTCGTCTCTTTCCTCACCTCCTGCTTCGAAAGTTTAAAATTGGGGATGGTTTTTACCTCGATCCAACTTGCAGTTCGGCTATGGGCTCCCTTGATTCGCGCTTGGACTCTTTGCGAGTCGTTCCTCTTGATGCCCAATCTACCGATTGTCTCCAGAAGGAGCGCTTCCTGTTTACCTTTCGCACCCATCTTTTCGGAGATTGACGAGTCCAGCAGCGAAATGGTGGATCCCTCATCAAGCAGAGCCAATACCCGGGTCGATCCCTTAGGTCAGAACAGATCCACTGGAACCATCTTTAGATATGATTTGGTGTCACTGACGGTGCGCATGGAAGTAAACATCTCTCCTCTGGTTTGCTCGGGATCGTTGTTCCATGGAAAGTTGTCATAACGTGAAATCCGGTGGAAATTTCGTTAGCTCTACCAGGGTTAACGCTCCCGGTCTTCCAAAGCGAGTCTCCAGTCCCTTTTTGCCTCTTGTGGGTCCTCGGCAATAAATAGGAGACTTCTAAGGGCTTCTCTCGCCCTTCCCCGAAAAGCTCTCCGGAGACGCACCAAGTATCTTCGAACGATCTCCCGAAAGCCAGCCACCCTCCGCTGGCGCCGTTGGAATGGGGTAACTCGATCATTTGTCTCGAAGTAATTGCCTCGGGGGGTGCTCGCGAGAGCCTGGCTATGTCTTGGGCCAGATCCTGGATGTCGCTCTTTTCCTCTCCGTGATGCGGCGATCTGTCCTCGTGAGTTAGCCCGCCTCGCCTTTCTTCGGACAGCCTCGTTAGATTGTCCAATGGATCGCAAGGGCCCTGCTGGTACTCATCTTCAGTAGCTTCACTTTTGCTAGTCTCGTCCTCGGAACTTGCTCCTGTGGGGGGGGGGCGAAGTCGTAGTGCCTGCGTACGGCACAGGGTTCTACTTCGTCCTCACAAATTAGAAGTTCCGCCGCAGCAAACTGTTCACCAGAAAGAGGAAAATCCAAAAATGATAGCAAGACACACAGATGCCGGCCGAGAGTAATAAAACACTCTGGTTCACTTTGTCTTTATCGTTTATTATTTATTGCGTATTATTCTTTTGAACATTTGATTTGAATGGTATTAGAATTAGAACAATGGTTTTTCACTTCCGGACTTTACACTCTGACAATGAACATCTAATTTAATAAAGGCTCACGACCGCGGAGGTGCAATTGGGGAGGAAAACGACTCCTAGAACCCACCGGCGGCGGTACGGTGGTTGGCGAGCGACCCGATCACTTGGAAGATTGCATTGCGACTCAGCGATAATCCTCTCGTGCAGAGATGATTCGCTTAGCAAGGGAAATTTTTGGGTACAATTCCCCTTCACTAGGGAAAATAATTTCCTACCACAAGAGAAAAGTAAAGTCTCTCTTGGTAGAACAGACAACCAGATCTCGTACAGAAGATCGCCACAGCACACATGTATGTGTGTACACTGGTTATTTTATGGATCAAAGCAATGGGAAAGAATCTAAACAAAGAAAAGGGCATAGAGTGTATTCATGGGATGCTAATTCGGTAAAGCAAACAAACCGAATCTCCTTGGATGATAATTGGTTTTCTGTTTGCTCTTGCCGCTGCTGATGAAAAGCAGATCCCGAAATATAAGAAGACAAGGGGATCGGATAGATCATTGTCTAACCTATGCATTGCAGTTGTAACGATAGCCGCCATGCCCATGCACATGGTGCTAATTGGTTTTAGCGTATTCACAGGGAATTGGTGTTCATAGCATCGCTGCCAAAGGTAAGCATACCATACCTATTTGCATTGTTTATGCTTTGAATTCAATCCGGGGGCTATGCGCAAAGTCGATGCTTGTTTGGAGATTCAAACAAAGAAGCAATTCTGGGTAAAGTGCTTGCAGCTGTATAGATAGTTGCAAGTCATTGCAACGCAGATTAGATGGTTATACAATGACGGTTTGTATATACCATCTGTGTCAATGGAACATGGTATCTATAGTGACGCAAATGTCGAACTCTAGTGTGAAAATCTACACTAATTGGAAATTCTGTTTTTGGTCGCTTATGCAAAGACGCATTGATACATGTATGAATGCCCTTGTAGAAAAAATTCTTTTTGGGAATTTTAGGTAATGCTTGTATGCATTAATTGTCCTTGGAAAAGGAAATATTTTCAGGTGCCCATGCGATTGCATTGGCGGGGGACAATGGGAGTTGGGTTACGGATATGGGAGGTTTTTCAGGTGAGTGGGCCTTGGGGTTTGATGGAACCGGTACACTCTGTAGCGATCCTAAATCGCTACCCCTATCCAAATCCCCAATAGTATCAATTCCTAAATTTCCTAATTTCATATTGAATCATATGAGCGATAAATTAACCCAAAGTTAATTTGTCGCTCATTGATTCAATTCCACATAAAAAACCCAAATCCCAAACTTTCCATTACCCCATTTCAAATCCCATATTGAGTCACACGTGCAACGAATTTAACCAAAAGTTAATTCATCGTACATTGACCCAATTCCTAAAAAATCATGAAATGCTAAATTCAAAACGCATTTCATGATTTCCCTTCCTAGAACCCACCCAACTAAAGCCTCTAACAAATTCCCAGAACACAACTCAAATTGAAACACAAACTCTTATGTGTGTTTCTGGGAATTTTGACCCTAAAATAGTTGACAATTCTCAACTAAAAATTCTATAAAAGGGGAGTGAATTTCAATTTCGTGATCAGTAAAAACCCAGAGGCCGAACCTATGGCCAACGAAATATAAATCCGGATGAGTCGAAATCCAGGAAGCCGAACCGGTGGCAAAATAAAATATAAACCTAAATTAGTAATCAGAACTAATCAAAAGCAAAGAGAACGCCGGTCGAACGACCAAACAAATTCACATTTTATATCCCCGTCAATTTAAAAGTAACAAATAAAATCTGACGTAATCCAAAGCAAAGAGCAACGAGTTTCTCTCCAACCCCCGCCTGACTGGACAAAAGGAAGCTAACCAGAAGCAGGCCCCACCCAATGTGCGAAGCGGCAAACGGCCCTCCTGTCCAGAGAATAACGAGGACCAACCCAAGGCCCAGAAGACCGCTGTCCCCAAAAGGTAAGCCACCCCCCCCTTTACTATTCCTCCAAGGTGTACCTCAACACTCCCACCAATTCGAGTCTCACTCGTGCCACTTTCGCCTTCGCCTCGGCGATTTCTAGCTCTCGCTTAGCGACTTCCAACCTTGCCTCGATCTCGGCCCTCCCCGATGACCTTTACCGAACGGTTTATTCCAACACTTGTTCCCTTATGTTGAGATTTATTTTTTAATGATATTATTTAAGACTTTAACATTAGCTAGAAAACAGTCGATTCTATAACGAAGCCATTTTCTTCTTTCTGAGTTTCGTAGCCTAATCAGATGTAAGATATTTTCAGGAAGTGGTGCCTTATCAACTGGAGCAGTGGAACATTTAGGTATCGCAAGATCGGCCGCTCTTTTGATAACAGAAACAAAATTGTTACATAGGATATCATGTGCTCGCTGAAGAATTTAGGCTGGTATCACCTAGAACCAAGTTCGTGTTTATATATGATTTATAACAATTGCAGTTGGCGGCGGAATAGTTGTGGTATAAACTGGTACGATTTGCAGTTACTGTATGATTCACTGTGAGGCTGATCGGCAGGTGGTCTGAACTTAACGCATTTAGAGTCAATGGTACTGTGCAGTAATTTGGAATATTAGTGATATATAAATCAAGAGTTGAGGGGTTCTTGTTAGCACTCGCTGGGATATAGATGGGGAGAAGTGGATAAAGTATGGCAAAACTTGGGCTGGATTCAGTAACATCTAGTAAAATGTTACCCCAGCAGTTTGCCCTAAGACAATTCCATGACTGATGTCTGCAGTTTAGATCACCACCAATAATTACCTTGTTTCGAGTGTTGACTCTATACAATTTTTGCAGATCCCGCTTAAAGTAAGTAGATTTCTCAATGTTTCCATTTCCTCCAGGGAAATAGACCGAAAAAATACTCACCTTGGAGTTATCACTTAATGTTACATCTATACTAATTTCCTCAATTAACTGAAGGTGCAATGAAGGACGCAAGGTATGTTCTATACATTTTTTCACAACAATGGCGACACCTCCACCACTAGCATGTACCCTGTCTAGGCGATAACATATGTAATTTTGATAAGAGAAAGAAATGTCCTGTTTGAGCCAGGTTTCTGAAGCAAGTGCAATATCAATATTAAAATTTATCAAGAAACTAAAAAATGCATGCTGTTTGTTTTTGATGCTTCTCGCATTCCAAGTTATGATGTTAAGAGATTTTTTTAACATGATTTTTCCGAATATATGTACTTAAATTGGTCAGCTTTAGTTTGACAAGCACTAAGCTTGATTACAACTTCATTAAGAAGAGAGTTTATCTCGCTAAATGAGAACAAGTTATCATTAGTTATAGTTTCAGACAGATTTTTCTTCGTGTGTGTCGTATCACTGTTGGAAGGTTGCTGGGTTTGATGGAGGCCAGAAGCCCAGGTGGATGAAGGAAGTGATGGTTGACGCACAGACCGCGGTAGTGGAGGAAAATTATCAATGGATAATCGGTCGGGCAGTGGCTGCTGTTTGTCACTCGGAGGCTGTAGGAACGTTGTATTTCCTGTACCACGTCCACGTGGGGATAATTTGCGGCGAATGTCTATGTACTGCTTTCGGCTAATGCATTCTGGATCGGTGGATTTATGTGGCCCACTGCAATTTGCACACTTGATGACCTCATTCGTTTTGCAGTCGGATGTTTTGTGGTTTCCCGAACAGATTGCATAGAAGTAATTTATGTGACAATGCATCGAGCCGTGGCCGTAAAGCTGGCAATTGTGACATTGTGTGACCTTACCTGGATGATGTTTTTTGAAGTCCCAGCGAACGATGGGTTTGAACAATGTGGAGAAGTTACGTTTGAGTTCATTTAGTTTTATAGTACCGCGTTGGATGTAAACAATGTACAGGTAGTGTTTGTTCAAGGCTTTTGTTGTTGAATTTATGGTGATGGTTTTAACATCTAAACACTTAATCCCGAGTGCAATCAGTTCATTTTTCACTATATCGTTGCTAATCAAGTCTAATCCGGATTTAATGGACGATTTTCCTTACGCGAGTGGGTAAAAAACTCACATTTTAACCGTAAGAGTTCAGTTCTAATTTTGTTATATATGTCCATTGTTGGGGCACATATTTTTTGTCCAAGCGATATGTTTTTAATTAAGTAGTTGTCTATTTTAATGTTATTCAAAATATTACGCACTTTAGCACTGGTTGTTTTTAAAACCACAATTGGCGGAACGGCTTATTTCGTTACTTCTGCACACTGATCGACGTTGGTAGATTCCATTTCAGGTGAGTCCTCCATTAGGCTTTAAGTGGTTGGAAAAAGTTAGTGTTTGAGTTTGAACATTATCTATCACTTTATTAGTAACTTTAGTAAGTTTATCTGGAGGGGTTTGGCCTCCAATACCGGGGTCGTAACGCAACCGTTTACGCTTAATTTTGTTTAACACACGTGGCCCAAGGGGCATAACTTATGAATTTCGCACTTGATCAAGTTATGTGTTTGCGGTAGCGAGGCAAAGAAAACAAGATAATGGCTTGTGATAATTATTGTGAAAATAACGGTTGATTAAGATAAATAGCACGAGCAAAACTGAGCGACAAGTTGTCGGTTTGAAAGTCAGCCAGGTACTTTTTTATTGAATAATGTTACATACCAACTATACTATCAACATGTTTCAATATACAATATAGTCTCCTGTGTGATCTACACACTTTTGCCACCGATTTGGAAGCTTTAATATCCGTTGTTCGTAGAAACATTTAGGGCGAGGGGTTAGCTAATTGCGCACGTGCTCTTCGACTTCTTTATTACTTTCTAAATGCTTGCCTCCAAGTGATTCCTTCAAGGGTGCGAAAAAAAAAGTTACAGGGAGACAAGTCTGGACTAAAAGCAGAGTGTCGAGGGTTTCCCAGCCCATTTCTTTCAATGTGTCCCTTGACAAGAAGCCAATATGAGGCCTGGCGTTGTCATGAAGAAAGTTGACATTTCGAATGGGCAAACGTTGTCTCTTGTGTCGATATGCGGCTTTTGACACACCTGATACCCACTTCTGTTAAGATTTCACCAACAGTTAAGCGGCGATCACTTTCAATAATATTTCGAACGGCATGGATGTTGTCATCTGTACGACTTGTCCTTGGGCGTGATCATGACATTCGTTTTCGATACGCGTTCGCCCACTTTTAAATTCTCTGGCCCACGTATACACACGATTCTGAGTCAGTACATCATCACCAATCTGTGCCTTCAATCGAGAAAAAATTTCCGAGTCTTGAACGCCTTCATTTGTTAAAAGTTTAATAATAATCCGTTGGGCAACAGACATATGTACCTCTTGCACACTCACAACTTTACTGACTACAAAGTCGAGCGCGACCGCTAGCCAAGCCGGTTCCCACACTCTTCATAAACTGAACAACAGCCACACACAAGATTATCTAGCTCGCAAGCAAAAATGCAAAAAAGTAAAATTACTGTTTATATTTGATTCACCCTGGCATGTTGCCATAGTATCCTTCAACATCTCTGCAATGTCTCCCGAATATCAATACTCGTCAATCCTTTTTTATCATTATTCTATGAGAAGGCCAACTGGGGAGATCTAACCGATTTTTTGTGGAGGTTAAATAGATCGTTATCGTTCCTCGATAAAGATGTTGATGCTATGTCAAACACATTAACATATGTATACACTTAGTATACGGAAATTTATTCTACACGGTGAAGAGTGTGTATCCCAGGATTAATATGTAGTTTGTTTCCGGATGTACAAAAAGTGTTACGACCTAAAACTTTAGATACCGGTTATATAAATCGAATAATACAGAGAAAAATCGGAGGAGTTTCAAGAGGAACAACTGCAATGTGCATATACGAGGGTTGCCCTGTGAGTAGGGCGTTAGAATATACTCACAGCTAGGCCAGCTTGTCGTAAGAGGCGACTAAAGGCCGAGTGGTAGCCGGGGTCCCAACGCCCTGTGCGCCCGGTGAAATACCACCCCATCAAGCTTTAGGCTCCGTGAAATGGTCGGGAGAAATCCCTGGCCATCTTTCGGAGCTTGGCTGATGGACCGGTTCGAGAAAAGGTTGGTTAGGTGGTAGTCGGTCCCAAGGCGAGATACCACCCCGTCACGCTGTACATTCCGCGATATCGCCGAGAGAAATCTTCGACGGTGTTTCGGATGTGTGGCTGATGGCCCGGACTGACACGGGGATAAGTCATGATGGTGTCTTCTGATATAAAGAATTCCGGAGGTAAACTAGTCTCCCATTCGGATCTCCGGGGGGGACTATGTCAGGGGGAACATCATGCAGATATCATGATAAATAATGGAACTTTAAGAGGTTCGTCATCGCATAACCGGGCTAGCTCTCGAGGCTCGGCCCACGCTCGACTGGTGGCGGCATTTTGTAACATCAGGGGCATCGGTTTCACCAATACAAATGTAAACGCCGTCCATCAATATTTGCAAACAACGAAACCTGATATCCTTGCCCTAACTGAGACCCAGGTCAATTCGTCAACTGATTCGACATATCTTCGTTGCACAGGATACGACTTACATTCGAGATTCCGTTTTAATGGCGGAGTCTGCGTCTTCGCACGGTCCAATCTGGCTTGCCAGAGGATGGAGGCGTTGGAGCCCAATAATATGGACATCATATGGTTGAGGGTCGTGCTGAGGAATTCCGTTAAATTTCTTTGTTGTCTTTACCGCTCCCCGAATGACGATCGACCGGCGACATTTTTCGAACATCTTTCATATACCGTCGACTGGATACAGATCAACCACCCAGCTTCTGAAATTATTGTCCTTGGCGATTTTAATGTGCACAATTCCGACTGGTTGTTACATTCTAACAGAACCGACGAGGCTGGGAGGCTGGCGGAGATGTTTGCTGTAAGCCACAAATTGGCTCAACTCGTGCGGGAGCCAACGCGAGTACCGGATGCTCGAGGCGATTATGCGAACACCCTGGATCTGTTTTTGACATCCGAACCGAGTATTTATACCGTAGAGGTTTTTGCGCCACTGGGAAACTCAGATCACTGCTTGGTATCTGTCGCGCAAGCACTTGCATACCAAGCGAATAACCGGCCTAGGCAGCTTCGCCAGGTATGGAAGTATGGGGCTGCTAACTGGGACGATATGCGAGATTTCTTCGCATCCTTTCCATGGTCGGAGGTGTGCTTCGGAAACTCCGATGTTAACGATTGCGCGGAGTCGATCACCGAGATTATTCTCCTGGGGATGGAGATGTATATTCCACATTCCATCAAACGAAGTTCGTCTGATAAACCTTGGTTTGACAAAAAATGCGAGCTGATTACAGCGGCAAAGAATAGAGTTTTTAAGCAATGGCGCTCCAATCCCACCGATGTTAACAGAACGAATTTTGTTAGAATCAGAAACGCGTGCAACCAGGCGATTGATACCGCGAAGAAGACTCACAACGACAGGGTGATCAATAAGCTCCTTCGGTGCCCAACTGGTTCGCGCTCCTTCTGGTCAATGGCAAAGGCTGTCAGCAGTAACTTTGCTTCCCCCTCTTTCCCTCCGTTGGTGACAGACAGCGGGACGTTAGTCACGAATCCAAAGGATAAAGCTAATGTGTTCGCGAATTTATTTTCCGCGAATTCAAACCTCGATCCCGGCCTTTTGGAGCCACCTGTGATCTCGCCGGTACAGTCTTCCATGCGAGATGTGAGATTTCGTCCGCGCACTATTCAACGCATTCTACGTAAACTGGATTGTAGGAAGGCAACCGGCCCGGACGGAATACCAGCAATAGTCCTTAAGAACTGTGCTCCAGAACTATCGCCGGTTCTTGGCAGACTCTTCCGCTTATCTTATGCACGGAGGACCTTTCCTGCCTGCTGGAAAATCGCTCGAGTTCAGCCAATCCCAAAGACGGGAAAAAAGTGTCTCCCACAAAATTACCGTCCGATAGCATTACTGTCTATTTTATCTAAGGTAATGGAAAAAGTCATCAATACAGAGTTGGTTAAGTATTTGGAGTGCAACGGTCTTCTGAATGATCGCCAATACGGATTCCGTGGCAGGCGAGACCTTTTGACACTTATAACCGATATATGGACATCTGCGATTGAACGGCATGGTGAATCAAGGGCGGTCGCATTAGATATCTCCAAGGCTTTTGACCGCGTCTGGCACGGGGCATTGCTGAGCAAACTTCGTTCATATGGACTTTCCCAACAGCTTTGCGACTGGACGAGGAGCTTCCTCGAGAATCGATCGATCCGGGTTGTTGTGGACGGCGGGTGTTCGGATCTGTATCCTGTTAATTCGGGGGTGCCCCAGGGTTCTATTTTGGCTCCAACCTTGTTCTTGCTTCACATAAATGATTTGTTGGAGACAACGGATAACAAAGTGTTCAGTTTTGTGGATGATAGTACGCTTGTTTCCTCCTTTTCGAGTGATCGGCCGATTGGTGCATCAACGTCGCACCAGCTGAGATGTAGACAGATTGACTCTTTGAACCAGGATCTAGATAAAGTCCTGCAGTGGGGAAAGGCCAATGTTGTCGACTTCAACGCAACGAAGACCCAGTATACAACATTCACAAAGAAAACTGGATCATCGGTTCCACAGCTGATGATGAGTGGCCGGGCCCTCGAGGCTGGGGAAAGTTTGAAATTGCTCGGAGTCACGGTCTGTGGGAATGTATCATGGCATAAACACGTATCGGGTATCGCCAGATCAGCCTCAGGAAAACTGAGTTATCGTTTTAGAGCCAAGAAATACTTTACTCCGGCCCAACTTCTTCTCCTATATAAATCTCAAATTAGACCCGCGCTCGAATATTGCTCTCATGTTTGGAGCTCGGCTCCTAAACATACCCTCGACCTACTTGAAAGCGTACAAAAACGAGCGATCCGCCTGATCGGGGACTCGGCGCTGACGTCGGGACTGCAGTAGCTATCACATCGAAGGCGCGTGGCCGACCTCTGTCTGTTTTACAGATATTATCACGGGTGCTGTTCTTCGGAGATTCTTGGCATTGTTCCACGCAATTCGGTCTATATGCGCTCCACAAGACAATCCGACGGATCGCACCCGTTTGTGGTTCATCTCCCGACAGCGCGAACATCCCTGTATCAGAACTCGTTTCGTTAAAGAGCGGGGAAGCTGTGGAACTCCCTTCCCACGCGAGTGTTCCCGGAGCGTTACAACCTGCAACTGTTCAAAAAGAACTGCAACAGTTATTTGGTGGCATCTCGGGGCGCCCACTCGACGCTATAGGTTCGCCTCTCCCGAGAGAAGTCTAATTAAAAAAAAAAAAAAAAAAAAAAAGGGTTGCATTTTATATTTCGGGATTAGAGAACAAAAACAAATATTGATCATCGAAAATCACTTTATTGTTTTTCAAAATATTCCCCATGAAGATCTATACACTTTTGCATGCGTTTGAACCAATTGTCGAAGCACTTTTGCCACTCTGATTGAGGTATCTCCAACACATGCATTCTGAATGCAGCAACCGCTTCTTCAGGTGTCGAAAAACGTTGACCTCTCAGTTTGTTTTTTACGTACGGGAATAAAAAGAAGTCATTCGGTGCCAAGTCAGGACTATACGGCGGATGACCCATCAAATCGATGTTTTGGGTGCTCAAAAATGCAGTTGTCGCAGCCGATGTGTGAGAGCTCGCATTGTCGTGGTGAAGAGTGATCCGTCTTCGGCGGTTGGTTTTCCTGATTTCTTGGAAGACAACTGGCAAACAAATGGTTGTGTACCACTCAGAATTGGCTGTTCTGCGTTGTTCTAGTGGTACGGTTGCGACATGTCCAGTTTTTCCGAAAAAACAGGCGACCATTTGCTTGGAAGTGCTTCGTGCGCGAACAACTTTTGTTGGATTTGGCTCATCTTGAAACACCCAGACAGTCGACTGCTGTTTACTTTCGGGCTCATTCGCGTAAATCCACGATTCATCACCTGTCACGATGTCATAGACGTGTTTCGAAGCACCGCGACCGTATTTTTTGAGCATTTCTTCCGACCAATTGACACGAGCCTTTTTTTGGGCGATTGACAAATTGTGTGGGATCCAACGCGAACAAACTTTTTTGACAGTCAAATGTTTATGCAATATTGAATGTATGCTGGTCCCACTAACGCCTAAGGTTGTCTTAATCTCACGATAGGTCACATGACGATCTTCCAATATCAGTTCGCGCACAGCATCAATGGTTTTCGGAACAACAACTGATTTTGGACGACCTTCACGAAATTCATCTTGGAGTGAACTACGACCACGATTGAATTCACCATACCATCGATAAACACTGGTCCTTGATGGAGCTTCATCGCCAAAAATTGAATTAAGTTCATCCATGCACTGTTGCTGAGTTAATCCACGCCGAAGGTTGTAAAAAATAATCGCACGAAAATGTTGACGATATAATTCCATTTTTGGGCCGAGATGAATCTTTTAAGTTACTGTAAACAACACAAATAGCGCTTGTATGTCAAAACGTTGTGAGTGCGTATAACCTCAAAAATGTCCAACTTTACGACAGAGCTGTCAATTGCCGGATTGCAACACTAGGGTTGCCAAATCCCGAAACATAAGAGGCAACCCTCGTACAACCCCCAAAGTTCTTGCATGGGCAGAAAGAGAGACCAAAAATACTACATTTCCCCACAGGTAGTAGAAACTTTTGGGGATTTGTAAAGAGCATCAAAAACTCGATCTTCTCATCCATTTCTCCGCTTAGGGCTAAAGACAGTCCACTCATTAACGCAATACATGCTAGTTATTTCGCAGACAATTTAACATTGCCTGATATCCCATCAGTCCCACTTAACTTGACCACAAGCAGCACACCATTAACCAGATTCCCTTTCGAACTCTTACTGTTACCCGACTACTCAAATTCACGAACCAGAATGGCATTCCATTTCTTTTGAAGAGGTGTCCTTTTTCATGTGCTAAATCGCCACAGAAGCTTTCCATTTGTTCTATTCAAGTGGCCACTCTCTAAATAGATGGATGTCGGCGAATATTCAATCAAGTCCCAAAAAGGACTACAATTCATCCCGTCTTTCCATTGACCCATAGCATTAACGTTTATTCCGTCTAAGTTTAAAGAGTCACTGATCATTCGTCAGCTTTCGAAATATCTGGAATCAAATGATCTCCATAATGATCGCCTAAATGATTTTCATAGCAACAGGTCCACAGTAGATACCATCATCATCATCGGCACTACAACCGGGAACCGATCTTGGCCTTATTTAGCAAGTCCTGAGGCTTATTAAATTTTCCATAATGATTTGTTTTTTCCGGGCAAAGTCATTAGTCTTGCGCCAGAGGCTCCCCGACGGGATACCATATCCTTCCGTAAAGTGAAGTCACTCCATCCACAACTTCGATGAAAGCAAAATTGACGCGTTGGATAATTTAAAAGTATTTGACAGTGTTTACCATTTTACCCTATCGGCGCAATTGTTCAATTCAATTCAATTTTATATTTGGTAGATAATTACATTTATGGTATATTTTACAACTAGTACTTAAGAGATTTAGGAAAGCAATTCCTTTACAACTATAATCTTAAATCTATATAACGACAATAGCACAATTTTAATGAATAACAAATAATAAATTAAGGGAAAACTACAAGAAAAAACCCTTATTTGAATCTTAAGACTAATATTGCACGAGCTTCCGGTTATTTTATGTAGTAATGACCTCGATATAATTTTCATAGACAGAGTACATATGTAGTGACTTAGGATAACGCAAGACGGGAAACGAGAACATTGTCAGAAAAAGAACAATTGACGAAGAAGTTTCGATTGATTTTGTCAATAAGGAACTCTACCGGTTTAACGTTGGCGTTTTCATGTAGTTCATGTGTCGAATAATGCCATGGCAAATTCAGCAACATTTTCAATATTTTACTTTGACACCTTTGCAACTTTATTTTGTGTGTGCGAGCACAATTACACCACACAGGGACCCCGTACAGGAGTATCGCTTGAAAAATGGTTTTAAATATTACAATTTTATTTTCGATGCTAAGCTTTGACTTTCTACACACTAATGGATACATAACTCTTACGACTTTGTTTATTTTGTCAATTGGGGTAGTGATGTGTTTTTGAAAGATAAGTTTTTTATCTAGAATAATACCTAGATATCTACAGTCTTCGGACCAATCAATATCAACTGCACACATATTGAGTTTAGTGCCATTTGGTAGGTAGCAGTGTTTCCTACATCTTTTTTTTTCTTCGTGTGTGTCGTATCACTGTTGGAAGGTTGCTGGGTTTGATGGAGGCCTGAAGCCCAGGTGGATGAAGGAAGTGAAGGTTGACGCACAGATCGGGGTAAATGTAATTTTGATAAGAGAAAGAAATGTCCTGTTTGAGCCAGGTTTCTGAAGCAAGTGCAATATCAATATTAAAATTTATCAAGAAACTAAAAAATGCATGCTGTTTGTTTTTGATGCTTCTCGCATTCCAAGTTATGATGTTAAGAGATTTTTTTAACATGATTTTTCCGAATATATGTACTTAAATTGGTCAGCTTTAGTTTGACAAGCACTAAGCTTGATTACAACTTCATTAAGAAGAGAGTTTATCTCGCTAAATGAGAACAAGTTATCATTAGTTATAGTTTCAGACAGATTTTTCTTCGTGTGTGTCGTATCACTGTTGGAAGGTTGCTGGGTTTGATGGAGGCCAGAAGCCCAGGTGGATGAAGGAAGTGATGGTTGACGCACAGACCGCGGTAGTGGAGGAAAATTATCAATGGATAATCGGTCGGGCAGTGGCTGCTGTTTGTCACTCGGAGGCTGTAGGAACGTTGTATTTCCTGTACCACGTCCACGTGGGGATAATTTGCGGCGAATGTCTATGTACTGCTTTCGGCTAATGCATTCTGGATCGGTGGATTTATGTGGCCCACTGCAATTTGCACACTTGATGACCTCATTCGTTTTGCAGTCGGATGTTTTGTGGTTTCCCGAACAGATTGCATAGAAGTAATTTATGTGACAATGCATCGAGCCGTGGCCGTAAAGCTGGCAATTGTGACATTGTGTGACCTTACCTGGATGATGTTTTTTGAAGTCCCAGCGAACGATGGTTTTGAACAAGGTGGAGTAGTTCCGTTTTAGTTCGTTTAATTTAACAGTACCGCGTTGAATATAGACGATGTACAAGTAGTGTTTGTACAGGGCTTTTGTTGACGGATTTAATGTGATGGTTTTAACATCTAGGCACTTAATCCCGAGTGCAATTAACTCATTTTTCACTATATCGTTGCTTATTAAGTCTAGCCCGGATAACACTACCTTTAATGGACGATTTTCCTTACGTGAGTGGGTGAAAAACTCGCATTTTAACCGTAAGAGTTCGGTTCTGATTTTATTATATATGTCCATTGTTGGGGCACATATTTTTTGCCCAAGCGAAATGTTTTTGATTAAGTAATTGTCTATCTTTATGTTGCTCAAAATATCACGCACTTGAGCACTAGTTGTTTTTAACACCACAATTGGCGGAACGGTTTCTTTAGGAAGTTCTGCGCACTGTTCGTCATTGGTCGGATCCATTTCAGGAGTCTTCCATCAGACTTTGAAGTGGTTGAAAAAAGTTAGTGTTTGAACACATTTTAGATTTTTCTAGAACTTTATTGTTCACTTTTGAAAGTTTATCGGGAGGAGTTTGGCCTCCAATAACGGGGTCGTAACGCAACCGTTTGCGCTTTATTTTATTTAACACACGTGGCCCAGGGGCCATAACTTAACGGTTATAACACTTGTTCAAATTTTTGTATGCGGAAAACGAGGCAAACAAAACAAGGTAATGATAATTAAATTGTGAAAATTATTGTGAAAATAACGGTTGATTAAGATAAATAGCACGAGCAAAACTGTGAGACAAGTTGTCTGTTTGAAAGTCAGCCAGGTACTTTTCGGCGCAATTGTATACCTATTGAATTGACGATATGCTGATCCAAAGAATAAAATTTTCTTCCGGGCCGCTCAATTAATGTGGTTTTAAATTGTGTCAAATCTGTTCCATAGAATCAATGCTGGTATTCCACAAGCCTCCATACGTTCGCCCACGTCATACACGAACTATTGTCCATTACCCAGGACCCAATTCACTCGTTTGCTGATGATAATTCGTTGAGCCTCTCATACTTTTTCGAACGTTCCCGATTAGCCTTTTCAAACTTCATTATCGATCACCAAGATATGTTTACTTCATTGAATTCCGACCTTAACGAAGGGGATTATCTAGCAGAGTGTAATTCCTTGTTTTGAAAACTCAGTACTGCCTTTTGTCGTCAAAAACAAAACTCAATATATATATATACCCAATACACTGTCGATGAAGGGAAGGAACTATCAATTTTTAGCACTCGAGTTAATTCGACTTTTAATTGGAACGATTACGGAAACTGCGACCAAATGTATGGAATTTCTTAAGAGATGTAAGAAATAATTCACTCCTAAAACCTGGAAACCGTTTACAAGGCACACATTGGTCCTTAAATGGAATTCAATTCTCATATTTGGCTACATGTGCTAAATAGGATTCAAAAATGAGCAATGAAACTCATTGAAGATGTGGTCGATAAATTCCGTCTTTATGACATCGGCGCAACGTATCAGGCTTATCCTTTTGCTGTAGGCATTACCGTGGTCATTGCTCAACTGAACTTGTTGAATAGATTCCAGCTCTCCACCTCTTTCGACACACGAATTAATTCAACTCTTAATTGGAGCGATCAGATATTTGAAGCTACAGAAAGTGCGTTCAAATGTATGGGATTCCTTAAGAGATAAAAAAATACGTCACCTCATCCAACCTGGACACTATATACAAGGTTAGGTGCATCGAACCGCGGAAGGTTAGGATGCAAAAACGAGCAGTAAAATTTATTGGGAACCTTGCCATAAGTCGTTAGAACATAAGACGCAATGTATCATGCCCGTCTCTTTTCTATAGGTATTATCACGACCGTTGCTCACACTTCTCCAGTTATTCTCCCACGATACTCGTCAATCAGAGAGTGCGAATCAGTTCACGTTGAAAGTCAATATCAGACGTAAAATAAACAAAAAAATATTCCTTAGCCTAACCGTGTGAAGTGCTATAGCGTTTGCGACGATAGTGAAGAGTGTGTGATTCGAACATACGCTATCACGGTTAGAATATAGAACCAAAGCTCAACGCATCAGGCCACTGCTGCGTGTACGAATTCGATTTCTAACCTAAAGTACACTCAACTAATGTGGAATTGTTATGTTATCGCTATGGTATACGGCTCTGATGCTTTCGCTTATTCGAATTTCCTTTCAGAGTTCTTCACTATTTGCTTGCATATTGTCTGTGTGTGTGTATCTATAGCGTTTGGAATCATAGTGAAGAACGTGTGATTCAAATATATTCCACTGATGTGAATTGTTATATTATCGCTATGGTATACGGCTCTGATGTATTTTCTTATTCGATTTTCGTTCGGTGTTCTTCATTATCTTGCTTGTGTACCGTGTGTGTATCTGTTAGAGACGCCACACTACTCCCTCCTCAGTAACTTCGTTACGATCAATCTCGTGTGCAAACGACGGAGCGAGAGATCGTCGGAGCCAGCGAGTGTGCCGGTGCTCATGCGGAAGTCGTGATCGTGTGTGAAGTTCTGTTTACTATGGGAAAGTGTATGCTGTGTGTACAGATTACGTCGTAGTCACCAATTATAGCGTTTGGAATGATAGTGAAGAGCGTGTGAATCGAACTGACGCTATGACAGTTAGAATCACCAAAAATTGAACATAAGCGTAGCACATCAGGCTACTGGCCGTGTTTAAAATTCGATTTTTAAACTCAAATATATTCCACTGATGTGAATTGTTATATTATCGCTATGGTATACGGCTCTAATGTATTTTCTTATTCGATTTTCGTTCGGTGTTCTTCACTATCTTGCTTGTGTACCGTGTGTGTATCTGTTAGAGACGCTACATATCTGTTAGAAATGCCACAGTGCTCTGCAGGATCACGTGGGTTTCTCGTCGTTGTAAGGCATATAAGACCAATATAATCGATACCTCTTTTCATTCTACTCTACTTCACACAGTATTCCGACTTTTAAGGGTATCTCAAAATCCCCTTTTGTGCGAAGGTTGGTGGAAAAAAAAGTCCTAATGTTTCCGACAATTATTATCTTGGAAGTCTAACCGCCGATGAGTCAATACGCCCGCTTCTGCCTCGCGATCCCTACCATCGAATCAATTGTGCAATCCGTTTAGGGTATCTGAAACAGACACAAGGTACCCAATTGCACTATTGGTCCGTACGTCAAGTCTTCTGTGGGATTTGAAGTAAACAAACGCATATATTAATATGATATCTATGGGATTCGCGCCGTAGTGTGAAACCTGTGTGGAAGTGTACAGTGCGGGAAAAACTCATATCCTTTCCTTTCCCTGCATGTGGATATGAGATGCAAAAAAACACTTCACTCCATTCAACCCGACCACTATTTGCAAGACATATATTCGTCCCAAAATGGAGTTCAACTCCCATATTTGGTCAGGCACTTCCAAAAGTGTACTACACGTGTTCGATAGAATGCAAAAACGAGCAGTGAAACTTATTGGGAACCCAGCTGTGTCGATCAATTTTGTCGTTGGAACATAGGTGCAACGCACCATGCCTATCTCTTTTCTATACGTATTATCACAGTCATTTTTCAACTGAACTTGCTGAATGTGTTCCGCCCCTTCTGACATTTTTCCGCGATACCCTTCAATCTGTGAATGCGCATCAGTTCACGTTGAAAGTAAACTTCGGGCGCTCAAATAAATATAGAGAATCGTTCTTTAGCCGAACTACACGAATGTGGAATGCTCTACGTGATCATGTGTTTCATCGTCGTTGTAATGTCCAGGCATTTAACACGAATGTAGATAGATACCTCCTTTCCCTATCCAGTTGCTCTCTTTCCAAAATTCCCTTTTTTTTACACAAACCCGCGCAAGGGGATTTGGAGTACCCTTAAATGTACCCTTAAATGTTAGAGCACAGTGCGAGCGGAAGCCAAAGAATGTCTCTTCATTGATCGACTAGATAATTCACACCTCATCTCTACAACAAACCCTATCAATACATCAGTCTCAACCAGCCCCTTCGTCCCTATATATATCTATAGACTATCAGTCCCTTTTGCGGATGCTGAAATATGTCAACTCCGACTCCGCTCTGTTCGACTTTGACCTTCTACCCATACTCTCGAGCACCGCATCCTAAACCATTCTCACCACTAATCTTAAGTGGCGCTATCTACACTTCCCTCTCTAACCTGCTTCTAATTTTGCCTTCATAATATGTCCACTTTACCTTAGGTTACGCGTAGTTAACTTAGTTCTTACATTCTTTAGTTTGTAGAGTTATATATATACCACAGCTTGTAAGTACTTATATTACTTCAATTGAGCCAATAAATGGGGTAGTAACCCCACTAAACTTAAACTATGCCTGTCGTTGTAATGTCCACGCGTTTAAGGCCAATGTACAACGATACCTCCTTTCCTTTTCCACTTCCTCTCCTTCTACTCGCACTGTGCGCTGACATTTAAGAGTGCTCCAAAAACCCCTTTTTTGCGCGCGTTAGTGTAAAAAAAACTACTATATATAATACATTACAGTTTCTATAAATATTCACGGTGATCAAATACGCTCCGCTGTCTATCGTTCTTTTCAGCACACAGTGGTTTCTATTCAAAATTCAAGGTCGCCAACAGCGAAACCGTTTAATTAGTGTTCTTTTAACACATCATTGTTTTTATAAAGGTTCACGGTCAGCAAATACGAGATTCTATCACTTAGCGTCCCAACATAACGCCCATAGACATAACTTCAACTCTTTTCCGATCTTTACGAAAGACCGTTTAAATCCGCCGATGACTCCTGTTCCTTTTACTTTTTCCAATTGGAGCACACCATTTGCAGATGCAATACAAATATCCTTCAAGATGCGTGCATCACATAAACGGCCTTATTCTAATTACTTTTGGGTTTCGGTTGAATGCTTGCATGGTTCCTAATTTATAGCAGGTCAATGCCGAATTTGTATGTTACTATGGTATGTGTGGATTATGATTCCAAGTTAATCGTATTTACAATAAGATTTCGAGCGAGTGTCCATTTTTTGTTAATGCATTTTTGTACATCTTACTGGGATCAGTCATGAGTTTGCTTATGGCATGGGTTGCACTGTTCTGTGAAGAGCATCTATTACAAGAAGGATATTCAAAAGCCGATATGGTTTTTTTTCATATATAGATCAGAGTCTACCCGTATAGACTCATCGAAACTCATGTATTAACGAAGCCAAAACATCGCATCCGATTGATAGTTATACTATATCCACAGTTGATGAACTGAAGAGACGACAATTCAACGATTCTACCTTGCGTTATGTTCAACTTATATAGAAGGTACTATTTCAACTTAATTTCTTGTGCAATGTAATGCAATGCCTGTAGTAATATTTAAAAAAAAAATGCCCCACACTTATCCAATTTTCCGTTGCTAATTGCTCTCTTCAAATAATTCTTTGTTAACGTGCAACAACCATCATAAGTTGTTATATTGTTATAAATAGATTGTAACTAAAACTAAGCACTCACCAATTCCGTAATGCATCTGTGGGGAATGTGCCGTATTTACAGCTCCTGCCAAAATGTAAACTTTATCTCCGTTCAGTTGCATATCCAGCAAATTCACATACATTTCCGGATTTTCAGCTGAAACCGAAGGTACAATTGAAAACAATGGCAACTATTCTTCATCACATCTCACCTCTGACGCTCCAGTATCGCTGATAAAACTCATCCAGAATTTTTCTCGTTACATCGTTATCCTCGAACAGTAATTGATCATGAACTTGATTGATAAATGACCACTTTTGGATCCAACCATCAGCCAGAACAGTTACTAACCATTCTGAGTCAGACACTTTCTCACCGCCAATTTTTACGAATTTCTGAAATTCGTCATAGCTGACAATTACTCCAACATTAAAACATCTACTTGAAGACTTACATTCTCCTTATCATTTCCACTGTTCATTCCAATAATAATTGAGGCAAACTTCTTGCCAATACCACCAAAGAATCCAGTTGGAGCTTTTACTGTACGATGTTGGATAACATGTCGGCCATTAACAATCTGGAGCTGTAGGAAGACCAGTGTACAAGTAGTAGTTACTAGAATATATCCCTGAGGAGGTACTGGCAGAAGGTAATCGAACTCTTGCCCATCCAATATGCCAAACGAATCTATAGAAGAGCCATCATGTGCTATTGAAGACCAGTAACGTGCATCTCCTGTTGGAGACACCGCTAGGCATGATGCCATTTGTTGACCATCCGGCTGGAAGACAGTGACCAATGAAGCTTTGTGACCAATATCACAGTGTGGTAGTGTTAATTCTCGACATTGGGCAATTGTTGTTCTCCTATGAACGGCCTTGGGTGTTTCACTCTGTTTAGGTGAGGTTATTCGATTGTCTCTATACTGCCAGATTAATAGACGTCTACCATGGATAGCCTGAAATATTAATTTAAATATATTTTAAGAATAGATTTAAATGTTTTGGTTTTAATTACCCAAGCCCATCCATTACTTGAACAGTTTATGGATATAGAAGAACTTCTATCGGAGAATGTAAGTGCCTCATTAACAAGAACTGGAAGTTGAAATCCATAACTCTCAACAATAGCATCGCCTTCGCTACGAATTCCAGAGAGCGATTGTGTTGACCGTCCAGAAATACTGTAATGTCTATAAAATGGATAATTGATAAACGATTGAACTTAGACTATTCAATTTACCCCGGACCAGAGGCTTTCTTAAGGCTGCCGAGACCGACCGATTTTCGACCAGATATTACGGAACTAGCTGAACTCTGAGGAGTTCTTGAACCGAAAGGGCTCCTCGCGGCACCACTAAACACTTGTCCATGAAAAGACTTGTCCATATTTTTGTTCTAATTTGTATTAATTGATTTTTATTATAATTTAAGCCGATAAAAAATCTTTTGGCGGTTAAAGCAAGCCAAAATAACTGTCAGGCCGCTGGGTAGGTTATGTTTGTGTCGTTACTGACAGTTCAAATAACAACATTGACATAATCATTGGCAGGGGCCAAGACAATTTTCTAATTCTAGTTGTCCAATGTCATTCCGAATCTAATAGCAAACTGTCAAAGTACTTAAATTTGGAAATTTATTACAGGATTTAGAATGTTTTTAATAATAAACTACAGTGTACAAATTTTTTACCATATAACTACGCAAGATAATTCAAATTTTAATTTTCCTTCGCTCCCAAGATATGAAAAATGAGCACATTCAGATAAAGGAAGAAATCAGTGATGATTTCAGCTGTCAGGGTAAGTTATGTACTTGGAAAGAAATTCGTCTAAAGACGTTGCCACGACCGCAACGCACTACTTTTTTGTTTGCAACTTTTGTAATTTAATAATCTTGAGACCAGTTACTTGTGATTTCTTAACATCTGAACTGCGTATCCGAAGAGACTAGTTTCGTTAGTTGGACTACCATCCTATTTATTCGCTTAATCCAAGAAGTAATGGGTACCTTGTTCGTTCGTGTACTTAACCTTGATGAAAATGTTGAGTTTACTGAATACATTGACAGTGACAGTTCGATGATTGGCGAAAGGGTGCGTTCGCAAATTAAATTCAAAGTTGTCAAGTCCCTATTGTATCATCATCATGATCGGCACTACAACCGGGATCCGGTCTTGGCCTTATTTAACAAATCTCTCCACCGGTCCCGATTTCGAGCCGATGTCATCCAGTTTGGCACTGCCGGGCTCTAGGCGTCCTGGTCTACGCCATCCCTCCATCGCAGACAAGGTCTCCCGCTTTGTCTCCTTCCATACATCCTGCCACAAAGGAGTTTCCGGGCAGGCCCCTCTTCGCTCATTCGAACTAGGTGTCCCGCCCACCGGAGTCTACCGAGCTTGATTTTTCTTACAACATTAGCTTCAAGGTAGATTGAGTACAACTCATGGTTGTAGCGTCTCTGGAATCGGCCTCCCTCACATACGGGGCCAACAATTCTCCTTAAGATCTTTCTCTCGAACGCGGCTAAGAGTTCAGAGTGCCTTTTATTAAGCACCCAGGTCACGGATCGATACATGAGTACTAGTAAGACCATGGTCTTGTACAGTAGTAGTTTGGATGTTCTGGATAAATTTCGGGATTTAAAGAGCCTTGATAGACCATAGTAGGGTTTGTTGGATTTAATCGTATTTCTTCTTCCATATTGTTATCGGCTGATACTATTGACCCAAGATAGTTAAGGGATTGCACTACTTCAAATTCGTGCTCCACTACCCTGATAGTTTGACCAACGTTAGGTCTTTTCTTCGCAGAAGTTGCCACCATGTACTTAGTTTTTCCCTCATTAATGTGCAGTCCCAGTTTTTGTGCTGCCTGCCCGATCTGGGTGAAGGATTCTTATACAACCGATTCGGTTCTACCGATGATGTCGATGTCATCTGGTATCTGATAGTTTGACCAACGTCATATCAAGTTGCCACCATATACTTGGTTTTCCCCTCATTAATGTGCAGTCCCAGTTTTTGTGCCGCCTGCCCGATCTGGGTGAAGGAGTCCTGTATAGCCGAATCGGATTTACCGATGATGTCGATGTCAACTGCGTAGGCAAGTATATGGCTAGACTTGGTGACAATAGTCCCTCTTGTTGTAACGCCAGAGTCACTGCTTTCTCCAACGCCAAATTGAAGAGGAGGCAGGTCAGACCGTCCTCTTGTCGGAGTCCATTAAAGATGTTCATTGGTTTGGACAGCAATCCCATTATTTTTACTTGACTAGTTACGTTTGTCATGGAATCTTAAATTCCTGACATTTTTCCATCGCCTGCGTAAGGGTGAATATCTGATCAATTGCTGATTTGCCTGGGATGAAGCTACACTTATATTGACCAATGATGGCTTTAGCGTAAGGGGCTATCCGATCTTGTAGGATAGTGGAGAGTATCTTATAGGCGGTACTCAGCAATGTCTGCTTTCTTATGTATGGGGTAAATTATACCGCGACGCCAAGCTTCCAGCATCTCCTCTTGCTCCCATACGTGCACCACGATCTAATGAATTGTGTCATGTCCCTCCTTGTTTGATCAGCTCAGCTGATATGCCATCAGCTCCAGGGGCTTTATTTGATTTGAGCTATCTAATGGCTTTTAATGTTTCCTCAATGCTTGGTGGCAGCAGCATTTGGTCTCGATCTTGCATTGGTGGAGCCTCCAATTCTTCTGTGAGCTGATCGTTTAGCAACTCATTAAAGTGCACTTCCCATCGCTCCAGAATGCCTTCGGGATGTGACCAAATTACCCTCTTTATCCTTGCCCTAAGTGCAGCGTGGTGTGTACCGCGTCATACTGCAGATTATTTGGTAGAACTTCCGCGCCTGGTGCGGACCTCGCTCTCTACGTTTTTTTCCCAGGCACTTTTCTTTTGTCTGTAAAGTCTTTTTTCAGATCTTCTGAGCTCTTTGTATTTCTCCTCGCGTACCCACGTCCTATGAGACTGCTGCATTGCCCGGTATGCAGCATTCTTACGTTCAGTCGCTAGTTTGCACTCATCATCAAACCAGTAGTTCCGATCTCTACGACTACTGCTTAAGATTGAGTTGTACTAATGACAGTATTCTTATGGCGTGTCCATTTCTTCTTCTCTACGCCCCGCATTCTGGCCCCAGGACTTACTCTCCCTCCGTCGAGCTCTTCGAGAGGGAGCCTTAACGCATGACCAAAGGTGTTACTGGTATTCTCATTGCGTAAGGCAGCCGTGTTGATTCGAACCTGATCCGTGGATGCAATACGTCTCCGTAAGGCAATCCACGCTCGGAAAACTGTACCAACAAGATAGTGATCCGAGTCGACGTTGGCACCTCGGTACGTTCGTACCGTCATCAGGCTCGAAGAGTTGCGGCGATTTATCAGCACGTGGTCAATTTGGTTGCGAGTGGCTCCATCAGGTGATACCCAGGTGGCTTTGTGGATATCTTTACGCGGAAACCTGGTACTCGCAACGACCAAGTTTTTCGATGCTGCCAATTCGATGACTCGTAGTCCATTGTCATTAGTGTTCTCATGCAAACTATGGGAACCTATGTAGTGCCTGAAAACCGGCTCCCGACCTATTTTTGCATTCAAATCACCAAGAACGATTTTCACATCGTATCTTGCGCAGACATTGAGGGCCCGTTCGACGTTCTCATAGTATTCTTCTTTTTCGTCATCAGGGGACTCCTCTGTAGGTCCGTGAACGTTTATGAGGCTTATGTTCTTAAACTTGCCTCGCACGCGAAGAGTGCATAGTCTTTCATTTATTGCGTTAAAGCCGATGATGGCAGGCTTCAGTTTTTGGCTGACTAGAAAGCCTACCCCGAGCACATGGTGTTTTGCGTGACAGCTGTAATAAATGTCATACTCTTTTCTTTGAAAAACATCACTCCCCGTCCATCTTATTTCTTGTAATGCTGTTATGTCAGCCTTATATTCGGACAGGGCATCGGCTAGCTGCTGTGCAGCTCGAGCTCTGTATAGTGAGCAGACGTTCCATGAAAAAGTTCTTAAATCATTTAGCCATTTTCGTTTCCATGGTCGTCGTGGTGTATCCGGTCCATATCCGAGGCTTGTTAAATTTGCCATAATAATTCATTTTTACGGGCCTGGTTATTAGCCTTGCGCCAACCTTTCTCAGGATGCCAAAGTAGCTATCCAGGGGTGTCACGTGGAGAATGCATGTCAACTTGGATTGAACAGGGACAAGGATCGTCCTGGCCTTCGCCGGGTTGAAGGCAATCAGAGACTTTGCCCTGTATGTTCGCACCCATCCCCCCTCATCCAGATAACATTCCCTCTATAATTTGGAAGAGGCGCATTTTTCACTTTTAAAGCCTTGATAAAACAGTTCAATTTATCCAACTGAAATACATGGAAGACGTGCGTCAAAGGGAGCGATACGACCCCATCGGCGGTCACCGAATCAACCAGACCGGTGGTTGTGCGACTCCAGCCTAGAGATGCCTCTGTTCCCAAATGCTAGTCCTGTCCCGCTGTTACCGAATATATCACACCGGTGATTGGGCGAGTCCTGTCGCGTAGTCTAACATGAGTGGTGCGAACCCTGCTACACAACTGCGGCAACAAAATAACGTTAAACCAAACCTTATCCGACAATAACACATTCCTACAACTCAGTGACTTAACATCATTATAAAAAAATCATAAAAATGTATATAACTTGATCCCTTCTCAATTCCACAATATGATTAAATCCAAAAACACATCCCTAAACGTTTGAAATATCTCTTGTGAGCTGGCAATCCCATTGACTTTGTTAAAGCATCCGTAGGCATCTCTTCTGGAGCAATAAACTTCAACTTGATGGTCCCATCTCCGACTGCCTGCTTGACGAAATGCTCTCTGATATCAACATGTTTGGTTCATTCTTGGATGCCCAAATCACTTACAATCACCTCTGCGCTGCGGTTGTCACTCGTCCTCGATGTAGTCCAAGTTCTTTTAGCAAGTTCCGGAAAAATGCAGCTTCTTTTGCAATAGAGCTGAGATGTATCTATTTCGACTCTGTGTTTAATGTGGTGGGAATCCTTTGTTTCTTCAAGCCCTAGAGGACCGTTCGTTCTCCGTAGACAAAAGCATATCCGCTTTGGGACTGCCGCTCGTGGTAATCGCTTGCCCAACTAGTATCCACAGGTGCATATAGATCCTATCATGTCTTCTTACACTGAATCCCAGCACACATTTGGAACCCTGTAGGTACCGGAGGACATGTATTGCTGCATTACAATTCTGCTGCCGAGGATCATTGGAGAATTGAGGTAATGCGTTAACTGCATAGGCTATATGGGATGTACTAAACGTGGAGAGATGCAGTGGATTTTCTATCAAATGACGGTAAAGGGTTTTGTTCACCTTTTTTCGCTCTGCTTCCTTTGATGGTTCCCATTCCAAGTTCGTCGACATCGGTAACCCATCTGGCTTGCAATTCTTTATCATCATCATCATCGGCACTACAACCGGGATCAGGTCTTGGCTTTATTTAACAAGTCCCTCCACCGGTATCGGTTCATATCCGAGACTTGTTGTCCATAATAATTTGTTTTTCCGGGCAAGGTTATTAGCCTCGCGCCAACCTTCCTCAGGATGTCGTGGCATGCACTGGTTCACAACTTGGAGGCTGCTAAAGTAGCTTTCTAGGGGTGTCACGTGGAGACTGCATGTCAACTTGAATTGAACAGGGACAAGAATAGTCCTGGCCTTCACCGGGTTGAAAGCAGAGACTTTGCTCTGAATATTCGCTAATATATGGCAATAAACAGTACCATAAGTGAATAACTTGACGTTACTTAATCCTTTATAGTTGCAGTACAAGAGCTTTCTTAAGGGTACGTCTTCACGCACCAATGGCTTCCGAACAAAACTAACGGGACTACCAGTATCCAAAAGAGAGTAGAAAGTTTTATAATTAGTAAACTTATTTTCTGTTAAAATAAAGGAAACGCTCACCTAATACGTAGCCACTCAAAGGTGTTATTATTTCTTCATTACTATCGTTGGCTTTAAGGGCATTGTTGCCCGGGTGCACGGCTCCAACTCGCCTCGGCCCCACCTTCGGGTAATTCATATAAGTATGTCCAGTGTCGAAACATCGGAAACACGAGCCTGGTGGCCCTTTCTCCTCTGGACAGCTGGATGCAAAATGACCGAATTTTGAGTAATTGTAGCACCTTTCTTGCTCTTTAGCAGATGTTATTGTAGAAGTCCTGCGTCCTCTTGCTGAAGTTGTAGGTGTTGTTAACGTAGACGACGAACCTCCTTCGGTCATACGGGACGACAGCGGCTCCGACAACTTCCTAACGGGGAAGAAGTCTTTTCAGCTCCAGTATAGATTTGGCGGCGTAAAGTATTGAGGTGCTTGATGACGTATTCCTATAACTTCGATGATAAACTCAAGAAATTCTGCCTCGTCGATGTCTGCATGCGAGGCGATTTCCTGCATGGATAGGACATATCGTAGCAGAGACTCGTCTTTTAGTGGTGATCGACAGCTCAACTTGTGGTAGACTTCTCGGCGGGTCATTTTTTGGTCGAATTCCGCCAGCAATCTCTCCTTAAGAGAATCCCAGCAATCAACACGAACGGTTCTCAAGAGTACCTTGGTAGTTCCTGTCAAAAGTCGACGTGCACAGAGGTATTTGATGCAATCATCGCAACAAAGAGACTGGGCCACATCCTCGTAATCTGCTACCCACTTACGAATGCTATAATTGTCGTCGCCGGAGAACATAGGGACTGCATTCTCAATGTCGTTGAAGTCCACCTTTTTTGTAGTCACTGGAACCGAATGCGCTTCCTTCTCACCAGTCGAGCGAGTTCTCGTTCCTCAGCATCATCAGAAATTGTCCCAGTAGCTACGTCAGAAGTTGATCGTCCGCCAGCCATCCGCTGAGCAGCTAGATCAGAAGTCGGGGTGTGGGGTTCTTTAAGGCTCGCCCAAAGAACCACTCATTGTCCTAACCCAACTCCCCATTTCCAATCTGCACCACAATGCCAATCATAGCCTCTTAGCTGGAGTTCAAAGCTCTCCATCATTTCTAACCTGAAATATAAATCCACGTCAATATCACCATCCTGCCATGGCATCAAACGATATCAAGTCAACCAAAACCATTCCGATCCATCTTTACGAACCATTTAGGAACTTGATAGGTTCCTCTGGTCGGCAACATGTCCGTCAAACACAGCCATCCTCGTGTGTTTACTTGTTCCAACAATCCGTTGGTCCAAAAGACAAGCCGGGCTAGTTGCTTGCTTGCACATCTGCAAGCCAAATTTCCCATGATCGATCGTCTAAACCGATAACCGATCATCGGGTTGGACACGACCACAATTGTTATCTAAACAATCATATGAACGACCGTATCCCACGATCCGTTTTTCTAAAGCAAACAAATCCCTATTCTAGTTCTTGCCATCGCGAACAAATTTTCTGTTGACTCAACATCACAGAAAAATCCATTTCTGCCTTCGGCAGTATCTTTCGTTGTTTACAATGGCATGGCTTTAGCCGTTGTGCATGTCCATTTATTTGAACAGCTGTATGATCGATTCCCTTCTTCACACCCAACCGCCGATGCATTGCCGTTTGTCCTCACTTCCAGTGTATGGACATCCAACCACGATCTCAATGGAAGCCTTTCCAATATAACCGAACCGATTTCTTATTGGTCGCCACCAGAATGAAATACCGGATGTGCTTCTCACCACAGCGGTGGGAATCCACCCTAGTGCGATTGGCGATATGATTCGTCCCATGGCTCGAGAAGTCAGTTTTAACCGCCCAACTGCACGCACGTGCCATACTCGTAGAGTTTTAAAGTCAGATCTTAACCACCGCCCCGTGCACACACGCACGAGGCAGATTTTAGCTACAGAGTCAGATTTCATCAGCTGAAGTGTGCGCGTGCGCCATAGAGCCGAAGCGAGTTTGTCCTTTTTTATTTTGATCAATCGGCGGTGAAGAGTTCGAATGTGTTCACGCAAAGGAGTCAGATATCCTAGTTCGCCTCATTGCTAATGTCTATCAAGTGTTACTTAGTGCACATCCTAAATCCACACCCAATCGGTGCATAAAGACAAAATAGAACTAAATAAAGAATATACTAGTGTACCTCATTATCAACCTAGGATTGTGTAAATCGTATCGAGAAGAAATGAAAAAATAAAGGATTCAACAGAACCGATCATTGTTGTGCGTTTTATTAGTGAAAATCTGTGGAGGTTTAGTTAACTCAGCGTCCGTGCCGACGCATCGACTAAACAATACCCACAGGTGCACCGTCGGAAGCGGGCGCTTTTCCAGAAGTAGGGGCTCCACCCGAAGTGGACGCTCCGTCAGAAGAGAGTGCTCCGCCAGAAGTTGTGAACACACCTGAAGTTCCGGAAGTTTCTTCGCCTGTGTTTTCAAGCTCAGAATGACCAAACGCTTCCTTGTATATTGTCCTGATTCGCCCGATCCTGGCTGTGGTCGGGAGATTTATCCCTACCTCGTGCAGGGCTTCCGTCATCTCGTTATTCCCGGGTCTATCGCGCATCATTTTGATCGGTGATTAATCCGATTATGTTTGATGATCCGCTGAAATTTTATTATTTACTTTGTGGTAAGCCCCACCCATTATCGTTCTATTGTACCAGATCAGTCACAATGGGTTTACATTAATGAGGGGCTTACAGTGTAAGGTCTAGCGCTGAGTTATGTGTACAATCTTATTTTTTTGCTACACAGTGAAGTTTTGTGTAATTAAAAAAAGCGCACCTTTTATTTTTTTCCTTTCCTTTATTGTCAAGCAGAAAGTCTAAATAATAGCATTCTATTTAAACTCCTGACCTGTAAGTATAAACAACTTAGGCATATTAAAAAAATTGAATAAAATTACTTATATGAGCTGAAATAGATTAGTCGTATAATAAATTTTAATAAAAAAGCGCTATCTAATTCACAGTTAATACAAATCTGGATTGAATGTACTGACCACAGTCACTTTGTATTTACACGAACCCATATGATCTGACAGCTGTCAGGAGACAAAACGCGCTCGGCGGCTAGTTCACTGCCGCTGCCAACTGATTGTCAAGTGGGTTTGTGTTCTCTGATATTATTATCAAAAATTATAGGTTTCTAATTGCAGTTCACATATACCAAACATAGTTAAGTGAACAGTATGTTAGCAAGACACTTTTTATTATAATTATCAAACCTGCTCGTGTAATTTCGTAGTAACCATAAATAAATATCTAAAGTATTTTTCGCAAGTATAACCAAAGAGGAGGAAAATCTGTAGCAGATCTAATAGCGTGAAAAGTGGTTCCGTTGATTAACGTACTCCACCAAACCTTGTAAAATTCCGTGCTGGCACCGTCATATAAACCAATAGAAATATTGGACGGAATAAAACGAAATTCATCGTAAATTAAACTGAAATACCGACCGTGTTGGACCGGGGGATTTACGTTGTTCGGGTTTTTGTGGCAAGGATACTCGAATTTCCTGTTTTTTAAAGTATAATTTATTAATTCGTGATTTTTTGAAAATCGTTTTTTTTTTTTTCGTTGCGAAAATTTCTTTCTACAATTGCTGTCGACGTCGTCTTCGTTTTCTTGCGCGAGTGTGTGCGGTTGGTGTGTTACCGTGTGTGTGCCACTGGCATTGGCATCGAGAGCAACTTCCACATCCCTTCGAATAGTGTAATTCCTTCAGCGGGAACAACTAATAGGACACGGCGGCGTTACTGTATCCATGCATTGGAAGACATTGGGGGATAGGCAGGCAACAAACAAGTGGAATTGAGTATTAGAATTAATCGTCATGTCCGATGTTAGACGAGTCGCATTCAGTACCTTGACATCTGGTTCGGCTGTTGGTGGTACTGGTGCTGGCGCTGGCACATTGCCTGGAAACGGTGCCATTCCATCGTCGACCACAGCGACGGCTGCAGTTTTCAATCGTTTCGGTGCACCAGAAACTATGATGTCACACAAATCATCGTCCGGCAGCGGCAATAGTAGTGGTAATGGATCAAGGCCCACCAAGACCATACGCCTCAGTATGGAACTCTTCGCCTCAAATTCGAACTCCTATCCCGAATTCAACTACAAGAAGCTGATATATTTGGAGAAGGTTAGTATCTGTGGTTTAGTGTCGTTTGGGCGACTGTATCCGTCTGTCTCTTATCTGTACTTGGTTTGTAGTGCACTTAGGTGTAAATTTCGCGTGCAGCTCGTGGTGTTTGGTCACATTTTTGTTCGGAGCGGGCGGACGGTCTTTGATGAAGTGTCCCCTCGCGGTAGGACGGGATGTAGAGGAGAATTTGAATTTAGGTTGAGGGTGGACGCGGTGACTGTTCATTCGTTGTCGAGCGTGCGGTTGTCATTAGAATAGTTACTCACTTGGTGCTGATCTCCGCGGGCCTATACGTGAGTTTTTTTTCCTTTCGTGATTGTCAAAGAATTCTCAGTCAGTCAGTCACATTGACAGAGTTAGGTTGGTGTGTTGTGCCACGGGGGAAGTCTGTAGACGTCCGGATCGTCATGTGTTCAATACTGGGTGTTTATTCAGTCACCCACTGTCGTTGAAGGGTGACAAAAAGAGATGGGACTGGATTTCATTATCTTCTCGTCGCAGTTCCAACCGTCTTCGACTTCTCCCTGTTTTTTTGCACTGCGTCGATTTGTAATTGGATTTTGTGTTTTAGGAGGACTAGATGGGGGGGCTTAGGCTGTACGTGAGTTCCGTGGCTTTGGGGAGACTCTGGACAGAAATTGCTGCTTATGTTTTGTGTTTTAATGATTTTTCGATCATTCGCGAGTGGTCATTAGATTGCTGTGATGCTGTTGGTGTGTGGAGATAAGTGCCGGGTTTGTGGGGCTCTGGTGGCGGAGGATATGCGTGGCTTTGCATCGATTTACTTTCATTTTGTTGCAATGGGGTTGACGGCTCTTAGTTGGGTGTTTTGTAATTGGGTTTCGTTGGGGTTTTTGTGCTTCGTGGCGTGTGCGATGAGTTGATAAATATATGTATGCAAGCGGGTGCGACTTGTAATGAATTTATTTGGCTATGTTGGAGTATAGGCCTTTTGTTGAAGACGAGTCTGTTAAATCGTTGGAGGCGTTGGCTGTGTTCGTGTTCGTAAATTGTTATTCGTATTCTAATTGTTGGGGTAACCTTTCGAAGAAGCGTTGTGTAAATGAAGAGGGATACAATAAGAAAACACGTTTTGGAATTTTAATTTAAATTGGACATTTAATACTTTTAAAATCAGTTTAGTGAAATTTATAGATAGATAAGAAACACGTGTTGTTGTTGTTTGTCGTCAAATGGAAATTTAATACTTTTAAAATCTGGTTAGTGAGATTTATAGATACATAAGAAACATATGTTTTATTTGTCGTCAAATGGTTTGATTGTAATTGCTTTTATTTCTGAGTTTTATGCACGTGCTTTTTTAAACTAATTTGTTGTTGTTGTAATTTTAGATGTTTGGATTTAATTTTTTCATTAAAATTGTATTTTCATTGTCCTATGCTTTTGTTCTTAATTTTATTTTATTTTATTGTATTTTCATTGTCATATGCGTTTGTTCTTAATTTTATTATCCTTTTTTTCTTTTAGTTTTATATAGATAATTTCTATTTTATTTCTATTTACTCACCTCTGGTTTTAACTTATTATTAAATCTTTATTTTATCTAGTGAATATAAGTTTTTATTTTACGTATTAGGTTGAGCTAAAAAAACCGCATTTTTTACTTCACTTGACTTCTTTCATATTCAAAAACAAATTTATCTCTCAAATACATATTGTTGTTCTTTCGACTTTGTACCTTTGTTGTACAAATCCTGAGTTTTGTCTTTGAAAAACTGACACAGGTGATCTTCGCATTTTTTTTTCAGTTGAAAGTTTTCATAATGAAACATCAGTTCTGGCGTTTTTCTTTTAATTTCTTATTCAACTCCAGTCGTAACAAGCAAGAGTTTTGTAGCGATAGTACTTTATAGTGAATGAAATGCCTATAATCCCGCCAAATACACAGCACCAATCTCCTTATAGTCAAACCCGGTTTTGCATGTGTTTGCTGAAAATCAATCTTTTTCTGCTTTGATCGTTATCGGATAGCATCATCGCGTGTGCGGCAAGGTTTACGAAATGAAAAATCATATAAAATGAAGTCTTCAACATCGAACTTAGTGGAGTTCGATTTCAAAGTGATCCCAATCATCAAAGGTTGGGTATGGAGAAGACATAATAGACGGAGACCTATTGCTTACTACAAAATCTCCCACAAGGTAGTCACTTTAGTTTTAGAAGGTTTAATCTTATCGTTATATTGATAATTAAACGGCACTTAGAAAACCCTCTGGACGTGGTTCGATTCGGTGCCCACTTTTCTGACTACTTCTGATCAATTTGTGGGTCTTTGGCGGATTTTTGGTCTTTTCGTCGGTGTCTCTGAAGTGTTCCGCCGAACACTGTTCACCAATAAAACACGGAGAGGATACAGTATGAAAATAAAACTCGGAGAAATTGTTTCTTTAGATTTTCCTTTTATTGTTTCCCTTTTTATTTTATAATACATGAATTAAAACGGATTTGGAATAAATTTATTTTTCGTGAAACTGGATACTTAGTACATGAATTAAAACGGATTTGAAATTAAATTATTTTTCGTGAAACTGGATACTTAATTGCACAATGACTGTTCACGGCTTTTCACTTTTCGATTGGATGTCCTGTCATTTTACTCCCATTTCTATATGAACTCAATTCGCGGTTACTGGATTTGGAATCGATGCAATGTGTCACTACCGTTTCCTTAGCAAATCAAAAGTACAAAAATCGAATCACACGACTCCGGCACACATTCACTTTTGACGATACGAAAGGTATTAAATGTTTTTTGTTGTTATGTATTGTTTTGTATTCGAGATAGTTTATCTTGTGCGAAGTTATTGATTTCATGCACTTTTCCGTTTCTGAATTCCGAACTGTATTTACAGCGTGAACATGCGATCGTCCAAAAATTTTACAACATCTAAAAGTACATTCGCGTCTTACCGTTTTCGCAGCTTCCTGTCGACTGTTGTACTTCTCTGGGGATGATTCCATTCACCCCATAGTTTTCTTTCCACTTTCGCTGGTGGTGACTTTCTCTCAATCGAGAATCTCTCCACCAGGGACGATCGTGCTCACACATACAGACGCGGAGATTATTGCCTGATTGCTGTGGATCATTCTGTGATCGTCGGAATTTCACACCTCTGATGCATCGGTTATACACACAATCGAATGTGTGATTTACATTAGGCGATCGTGGAATAATGTTGACTTTGCCCTATCGGTACAGCATTTTCGTTTATTGCTGTTGCTCCGCAGTGGCCTTTGTTTAGGCGAAGTACATTGCGGCAGGGACAAAGGTTTTGTCGGCGGATTGGTTTTCCGGCAATTCGTTTATCGCCGGAGATGTGATGTTTATCGACATCTGGCGCAGCTGTGCCAACCGTTTGTGTATATCCAGTTAATGGATCGATACACAATTTCTGTTGGTGAGTCATGTCCTTCGATCGCCGTGCAGGCGTAGAAAAATTATTTAGGAATTGTGGCCCACGTATCTGTGGATACGTGGGATTGTTGACTCCCAGATGAATGTTACCTTCTGTTTCAGGTGGAAAGGAGAACTTTTGAGGACACGTGTCTGCGGTCACGTGTAGTTTGGATATAGGTGAGTATGTTCCTTGGTATAACGACGACATCTCGACTTATAGTTGGTTGTGTGGTTCGTAGAACCGCCACAGAGATATTTGGTGCGATCGTCGCAACAAAGCGACTGAGCCACATCCTCGTAGTCTGCTACCCACTTACGAATGCTATAATTGTCGGTGCCGGAGGACAAAGGGACTACATTCTTAATGTCGTTGAAGTCCGCCATTTTTGTAGTCACTGGAACCGGCTCCATATGTTACAGCTCGGTCCATCCGAGGTACTTCAATGAAATCATCTGAGCCCGCTTGTAGTCATATTATCCACTAATGGTGTCGTTCACATTCTAAAAGGATCAGACTTATCTGTTTACGTAGGCGTCATGAAGAAATACCACCGTATTAAGCTTCCGTGAAATGATGGGCAAAATATTCGTCTATCTTGTGCGGCTCAGCTGATGGAACCGGTTGTGAAAAAGTAGCAACTCAGAGCGCTGACTCAAAGAGTCCTGGGCCTAAATAACAATACAATGACTTTTACGTAAAATTCGACTTTATACATCAAAGTAGTCTTGTGGCGGTTCTAAGAACCGCACAAACCACAGTGGGCTGAAACACCTGTCGTTCCACCAAGGAACATACTCATCATCATCGGCACTACTACCGGGAGCCGGTCTTGGCCTTATTTAGCAAGTTCTGAGGCTTGTTAAATTTTCCATAATGATTTGTTTTTTCCACCAAAGGTCATTAGTCTTGCGCCAGAGGCTCCCCGGCGGGGAATCAAACCTCGGTCTCCCGCGGAACATACTCACGCTATCTTAAACTTCACGTGCCCACAGACCCGTGCCCCCCCCCCCCCGCGAGGTCCACCCTTTCGCCTAGCCAAAGGAGACATTCATACTGGTGTCAACAACCCCACGTATCCACAGATACGTGGGCCCTAAGTCTCGAATATTTCATAACGCCTGCACGGCGATCGGAAGACGCGACCCAGTATAGAAATTGTGTATCGAGCCAAGCACTTGTGTTTATGGCACAGTTGCGCCAGATGTCGACAAACATCAAATCCCTGGTGATAAGCAAATTGCCGTAAAACAATCCATTGGCTAAACCTTTGAACGTACCGCAATCCACTTCGCCTAAACAAAGGCCATTGCGGAAGAACTGCAATAAACTAGTAAACACTGTACCCATAGGGCAAAATAAATACAATTATCGTAACCGACGATAATTACCACGATCCCAGAGATCGCCGAGGATAATAAACCACACACCAGAATATATACAAAAGCGATTTCGCAGAAAGTGTGAAAATTCTGCCGATCCTAGGAAGATCTCCGGCCATACAGGCAGCAACATCCGCGTCTGTGTGTGTGTGGGTGCGACCGCACATCTGGCCTGCGACCAAACAGGAAATCTCGGGACACAGATAGAGGGTGCGAGATTTTCGATTAAGAGGGAATCACCAAGTAGGGAAACAAAGCAGAAAAAAAAAGAGAACAATCGGGTGAGTCGGACATCCCTTAAGAAAAGAGCAGTAAAAGAAAAGACTCCGTTACGGAAGCACGTTTCCTTTAGACCCGCAGGAAAGAATTCTTAGTGTGTCGCGAAAATTCCAGAGTAATCAAGTGTGTGTGAGCGAGTGATAAATATAATTAATCTACTATTTACTATTTATTGGCATGTAGGAACCCGAAAGTTCATGGATTCACTGACCCGACTCCGCCATCGTTCCCTGTCCCGTGCGCTCTTCTTCCAATAAATTAATCTGCTAGAATAAAAGTAAAAAAAAAAGTGTCGAGCGATTGACCGTTTCAATAAATTAATCGGCTAGAACAAAAGTAAACGAGTTGTGTTTTCTTCCCGAGGACTTGTGTCTAGTAATTTTGAGTCGTGAATAAAGTGTTCGGCGGGACACTTCCGAAAGTTGGACTACGAGAACACAAACGAACCCGCCAAAGTCTCGTTCTAGGATGATTTTTTTTTATGTTACTTCTCTCAGGCAAGATGGGTTGGCGCCCTGAGACGTTATTTTTTGTCGATTAGGTTACTAAATAGCTGCTTCCAGACGTCCGAAGATAAATTCTTTGGGCAGCAGGCCCAGGGTATTTTGTTTTTGTTTTTTTACTTTTCTCAAGAAGGGGGAACCTATAGCGGTGAGATGCTATTTTTCAGTCAAAATCCGAAAGATGGTCAAGGATTTCTTCCAACCGCTTCACGGAACCTATAGCTTAATGAGGGGGTATTTAGCCGGGAGGTTTGACTTTGGGACATCCTACCACTATAATCGACATAATTTTCAATCTTCACGTACAACGCCTTGCATGAATAAGGTTCCGAATTTTATAATCAGTATAACTCTGAGTTAATTAACCTCCTGTACTATGAACCTAAAGTGTAGGCCTCTTGCGTCCCATTATGTAAAAGGGGACATATATTATGGGATTAGTAACCGAATTTGGGCGTAAGAACTACCCAATTAGATAACATGCCGTGCCATCTTTAGACTGAGTGTACAGGTGTCTCGACATCGGAGATTCTTGAACAGTTGCTCTCTTTGGGGATATGAAAACAGATAACTATCTTACTAATTAAACCCTTCCTCTTGAACATGGAGTTCGTGACCCATTGGGCAAAACAGGGGGATTATATTGAAATCAGTGACCCGCTTTGGGCATATAAGATATGTCAACCACCTATTTAGTTAACCACCCACACAACTTCCAACCAGGAAATCTAGTTTGGCGGATAACTAATAAGTCTTTTAAATATTACACCTTAAAGCAATATTAAGCCATCGCACTTCCGTGTGCCAACATTCTAGCTTTCTCCGACTCTATTCTGTTCCGACATTTAGTTTAAAAAACTAATTTTGTGATATACACCGATTGCAACGCCTGTCTAACAATTCGATGACTTTTTGTAAGAGTGCTTTTCTTTGGGTTTCAAAATACGAATTCACATCTTCATTGAAGGCAAATCTCTTTTCCTGGAGCATTCTTTTGAGATCTGCAAACAGCCAAAATCCGCTGGGGGCCGTCGGAGATTCTGTTGGATATGGAGGCAATTCATGTAATATTGCTATTGTGATCGATTCGTGATACGGTGTCGTGTCCTGGTGAAACGCGAGGTTGTCTGATTTGTGGCCGTTTTTCGCAATATCTTCAAACGAACCAATAGCGCTATATAATATTCGCTATTAATAGTTTTTTTTTTTTTTTTTTTTTTTTTTTTTATAATTATTTGTAATACACAAACACGCACACAAAAGGAAATTTTGCAGTACCCTTAAATGTCGGAGCACACTGCGACCGGAAGGAGAGGAAGTGGATAAGAAAAGAGGTATCGATGTACATTAGTCTTAAATGTCTGGACATTACAACGACGAGGAAAAACATGATCAGGGAGAGTATTCCACATTCGTGTGGTTCGGCTAAAGAATGACTATTTATTTGTGCGTCTGAAGTTGACTTTCAACGTGAATTGATGCGCATTCACAGATTGACGAGTAGCGCTGGAAAATGTCTGAAGGGGCGGAACACATTCAGTAAGTTCAGTTTAGCAATAACCCCGTGATAGTACCCATAGAAAAGAGATAGGCATGGTACGTTGCGCCTATGTTCCAACAACAAAATTGATCGACTCACAGCTGGGTTCTCAATAAGTTTCACTGCTCGTTTTTGCATTCTATCGAGCACGTGTAGTGCAGTTTTGGATGCGCCTGACCCATATGGAAGTTGAACTACATTTTGGACGAATATACGTCTTGTAGTGGCCAGGTTGGATGGAGTGAAGTATTTTTTTGCATTTCTTAAGGAACACCATATGGCCCAACTTTTCGCAGCTTCAGAAATGTGGTCGTTCCAATTAAGAGTCGAATTAATTCGAGTGCCGAGGATTGATAGTTCCTTGCCATCGTCGATGCAAGTGTCGTTCATCGACAGTGTACTTATTTTGGGGGGTTCGCCTTTGACGGCAGGAGACAGCACTGAGTTTTTAAGGCCTTGAATTCCACTCGGTTAGATAATCCCCATTTGATATATCTTGTTGAGATCGGAATTCAGTGTATTAAGCATAACCTGCTGATTGGTATTGACTTTCGAAGAGTTTAGTCGGGAATGTTCGTATGAGTATGAGAAATTCAGTGTGGTATCATGAGCAAACGAGTGAATTGGGTTGTGGGCAATTGACAAGAGATCATTTATAAAGATGAAGAAGAGAGTGGGTGAGACTACCGAAAATTGGGAACACCTGCATTTACTTGATGGGAGACAGATTTGACACCATCAAGAACCACTTGAATTGAACGGTCAGAAAGTTAGTCTCTTATTCATCGGATCAGGGAATTGCCCACTCCATATGTCATCATCATCATCGGCACTACAATCGGGATCCGGTCTTGGCCTTATTTAACAAGTATGAGGCTTGTTAAATTTTCCATAATAATTTGTTTTTCTGGGCAAGGTTATTAGCCTTGCGCCAGACCACTCCATATGTAATTTTGATAAAAGGGCTGGATGCCAAACTCTGTCGAAGGCTTTCGATATATCTAGTGCAACAACCTTGCTTTCTCTGAGGTAGTGGATGGAATGGCTCCACTTGTTTGGTAAGGTACGGCATCAAGTCTCCTGTGGACCGCTTGCTACGAATATTGGCGGTCATTGAAGAGGTCATTTGATTCCAAATATTTCGAAAGTTGACGGTTGATAAGTGATTCCATTACCTTCGAGAGAATAGAAGATAGTGTTATGGATCGATAAGAAGAGGGACGATTTGTCACCGTTTGGGAATTGGCTGAATGTTCGCTACCTCCTATCTGTTTGGGAAACGGTCAGTCGAATAAGACAAATCTAAGAGTTTCCGTAGTGGTTTAGCGAGTGAAGGGAAACATTTCTTTAAGACAATTGGGGGAATGCCACCCGGACCAGCCGATTTGCTTGCGGTTAGCTCCTTGAGTGCACGGGCAACAGTATGCATTCGGAAACGAATCTGGCTCATGGTGTGCTGCTTATGGTGAAGTTGAGCTGGAACTGATGTGGTATCAGGCAGCGTTGAGTTGGCTACAAAATGTGCAGCAAGTAGATTCGATCGTTTGTCATCGACTATAAGCAATGGAATGGATGAAGAGACCGAGTTTTGAATGTTTGTTTTTTTTTCTCCTACCTGCAGGAGAGTGTAGTTTTTTTTTGTCCCAGTCTCCGGTCATGCAAGAACTTTGCACGTTCAATATACACATTGCAGTCATTTCTAGCTCTCTTAAATCTTTTCCGGTTTTCCTCAGTATTGCTTGATTAATACAACGGGAAGCTCAACTCTTAGCCTTAATGGTCTGCATCCGGAATCGAACCACATATTTCTCTTGGGTTTGAATAAAGGTTACTCTGTGTGGAATAAAGGTTCGCATGCCAAGCAGAATCGTGTCTGTCAATGTGTCCGCTATAGACAATATCGTTACTGAGGAAAAATAACGTCCAATTCAACTTCCCGAAAAAGTCGTTCAGATCTTCCCAATTGGCTTTCTCATAGAACCATACTGTTCTCTTGGGAGTTTTCTCGTTAGCGTTGCTGCTGGTTAGAGCATATTTAGCTGACACGACACAATGGTCTGAAGTGCCCAAGGGCGAAGAAACTTCAATAGTGTATTTATTCGGGTGGGAGGTAAGAAACAGGGGCAGTGTAATTGATGGAATGACCATCTATGTCTGGTACTCGTGTTGGCTCATTTACGTGAGACATATTGACCTTCAGGTTTTGTGTGTCCGGAGTGACGAAACCACTGAGTTATGTACATTGAAATGACGATTTCAGTGTGCGGATATAAGGTCAAGATCCTATCGATAGCATCAGACAGAGCATCAAAATCATTAAAGGATGCGTTTCTATCCAAGTTTGGGCTAGTTTCTGGTTACAGACGTGGGCAGACACAGGGAAGAAATCGCATCTTAGGCCACAGATGTTGCAAAGATCGACGTGAAATTCCCGTTCCATTAAAATGTCCTGGCATAGAAAACCAATACTGCCTCAGAAAAGGATGCAAGTTGGACCCGGCGATAGGCAAGTGAAAGCAACCACTACAGATGTTATGCCCTTGCAATAGGTGCCCCACTAGATCCGTGCCGAAATCCAGGTCACATCCCTTTCGTGACGAATATTATGCCACTCAAAACACCAAAAGCCCGCCAAAGATTATAAATCAATCGAGAGTATCGATGCCTGAGGGACGCAACAGAGGTGCGAAAAAGAGGAAAAACAGACACAAGGAAAGGAAAGGGTATGAGTTTTCCCGCACTGTACACTTCCACACAATTTTCACACTACGGCGCGAATACCATATATATTACTGCACTACACTCGGACGCGTTTGTGGTGATCCGTTTGTTTCATTCGGATCCCACAGAAGACTTAACACGCGAACCGATAGTGCAATTGGGTATCTTGTGTTTACTTAAGATACCCTAAACGGAACACAGAATTGATCCAATGGTAGGGATTACGACGCCGAAGCGCACGTGCTGACTCGTCGGCGGTTAGTTAGCAAATCTGACCAAGGTACCTTGCGCATCTCAAAATATGGCGGGGTAAACGTTGCCAGCTGATGTTTTTTTACTTTGGGAGGTTTGTACGGCTTTCATCTGCTGCGGTCCACTCAGTTGACGGTCGATTTGGCTCCGTAGTGAAGTGATGGATCCATGTTTCATCCATTGTACCATATAGAAAAAAAAACTTCGGTTTAATGCGCTGAAAGGGTTGCTCTAAATTGTCGACACATTGTTTTTGATCAAATACGGCACCCACTTTGAACACAGCTTACCCATTGACAAATGTTCATGCAATATAATAAAAACACTGCCATCTGATATCTGCAACACCTCTGATATCTCACACAACTACAATTTACGATCGGCCAAAACGACATCATAGGTTGTTTTGATGTTTTATGGAACAACCACACAACTCGAGTGATCGCTTTACACCATTAGTGTTTGTACGGCCACGTTCAAAGGCAGCGTGTACCGATTCTAACAGATACACACACAATTCACAAGCAAAAATAGTGAAGAACACCGAACGAAAAATCGAATAAGAAAAATACATCAGAACCGTATACCAAGCGATAACAAAAATAATTCACATCAGTGGAATATAGTCGAGTTTGGAAATTAAATTCTAAACACGGTCAGTAGTCTGATGCTTCACTGCTTCGCTTTTCAACCGTTTCATCGTGTGTTCAATTCACCTTCTTCACTATCCTTGTTTAACGCTACAAGCGTACCACCTCTGAACCGTTGTTTCCGACGAAGTAGAGTCCGAATAAAACTTACCGAGCTCTCGCCTGTCACCCGGGAGACCGGGGTTCGATTCCCCGTCGGGGAGCCTCTGGCGCAAGACTAATGACCTTGCCCAGAAAAAGTAAATCATTATGGAAAATTTAACAAGCCTTAGGACTTGCTAAATAAGGCCAAGACCGGTCCCCGGTTGTAGTGCCGATGATGATGATGATGATGATGATGATGATGATGATGATGATGATGATGAGCTCTCGCTATATTAAAATAGTATTTTTTTCATCAGGAAACAACCGATTCTTCTATTGTTTTGAAAATAATAAAAGTAACGTCACTAAAAGACTGTAACTCAAAAACGAATCATCTAAATGTCCTAAAATATTGGCACTTTCGTTTAAAGGTCGATATTTTCTAAAAATCATAAGTATTTGTTATTAGTATACTGGTGCGTTTCTAAACAGATACACACACAATATACAAGCAAATAGTGACGAACACCGAAAGAAAATCGAAAACCTGGAATATGAGCCTGGCGGGAGGTGGTTTTAGTCGGTAGCCCTTGGATCGGTCTAGAGGTATCTTTTGAAGATTTCCACCTTCCTACCGAAACCAAAAAAAAAAAAACCGAAAGAAAATCGAACAAGAAAATGCATCAGCCGTATACCACCAAGCAATAACATACCAATTCCACATCAGTTAAATGTACTAGAGTTTAGAAATCGAATTCGTACACGCGGTAGTGCCCTGTTGTGTTGAGCATTGGTTGCATCTAACCGTCATAGAGTCAGTTCGAATCACACGTTCTTCACTATCGTCGCAAACGCTATAATATCCATCCATATGACAGAAGCAAAAAAAAAAAAGACAGCTTAGGTGTCACCTGTGCCAGACAGGTTGTAATATGCAAAGAAATTGAGTTCCTGGTACAATTAAACGTATATGACATTTATTCGGCTAATCCTATACGCAAGTCAATCTTAGTCGCTATATTACGATTTGCAGTATTAAATCTATCTCTACACGGGTTCCTTTGGAAGGACCCATTATCACTTCTACCTTACTAAAGTAGATTATCATCAAAAGGTACGGACTCACGGCCAATGAACGTGAATGCGCCAATACATAAATTACAATTGGCTGTCTGGCCAAACACAATCTCAAACATAGCGGCCTCAACGCACTCCCCTGTTTCCACATCAAATGACACCGATCTGAGGTTTATCACAATAAATCGATTTCTACAACATTACAAATGTTTAATAAATTTAGAACCGTCACAGCCCCGAGTGAACTTGCAGGTCCATCCCTGCAGCTCATACGTGAACCCATGCAGGTGCGCTATCGGGCACTAGAATTAGAAATGACTCAGACAAGATATATCTGAAGAATTGTATAAATTACTCACGTGTCGGGCAGTTGACCTCGAGCAAAGAAAGATCTGTTTGCGGCACCATCCGTTGGATTTCCAGTGTCTGTGTGAAATTTGGTCAATTTCTGGTTGTCTAAGAATGCGCGGCTCACGGAATATCGCTCTTACTCTCAATCATATTAATGTTTATAATTCAGCATCGAGCTGATTGGTGTGTCCAGCCAAGTTAGGCAGGCCGGTCATATTGTATCTTAGATCTTAGCATACAACAACTGTTATTCACTGACATTGCAATCCTTGTAAAGCTGATGTATCTGATAACAGCACAAATATAATGTCTGCTGAAAATCCCCATTAATCTCGAACTCGAATTCATTTGGATTAATATATTCTGGGCTTAACTTAACTTATAAATCCGGATCTATTTAGTTTCATTTAATTTTTTCGAGATACGCAGATTAGTTAATAATAATTTCAAAAGTCTCCGTCAAATTCGGCAACTGCACTAAAATCGTAACATTTTTTAAAACTGTGTATTTTACTCTAATTAGAATCGAACTGTGGGGGTAGAAGTTGGGTGCCGGTACGACACAGATTCACTTACACCCACCAACAATGTTACGCCGAACACGAGTTCACTAAAATATCCAATAATCCAAGAGAAGTGGTGGAATAAAGCGACACACTGAGGTAGTTTTTTTTTGTTAACGTTTTTCTTTTATTTTCTCCTTTTTTATTAATTTGTTTACAGCATAGGATTTCAATGTTCTTTTCTTTTATTTACACCTTTTCTATTAATTTTGTTTACAGCATAGGAGTTCAATGTTTTACTTTTATTTACACCATTTCTATTGATTAGTTTACAACTTAAGATTGCAATTTTACAGTTGTAATTTTGGTTCCAAACTTGTGATTCTTTTTGTCAATTCTTGTTAACACACATGATTCCTTAAGATACTGCCCTCTTTTCAGTTTGTATGGAATATTCTAATTTATCGATAAGAATTTTAGAAACAACAATTAATTCGCGACTCAAACTTAAAAGACTTGTATGTGCGCACCTCTGCTCGCCGGTGGTTAAATTTTGACTTTTTGTAAGAAGGGTCTCTCTAGACTCTTGCGCTTGCTTGAGTGGTTGTAATACGACTGTGTGCACGCGATGGTGGATGGAAATCGACTGATCAGGGATGAAAATTGTCATTTGGGATATGCACAACGATCAACCAATTGAGATCATACTCTCACCTGTGCCCTCTCATTTTCCCCGCCCATCGAGGTGAATAAACTCTTTGGTTAACACAATAGTCGATGAACTAGAGAGAATGAGAGAACCGAAACGAAAAGCGCATTGATCCCGGGGATGATTTGTTTATTGCATGCACGAACGCAAAATCTGGTGATGACCTAGTGACTTAGTTAGGATATCGGTTTGATCTCAGAGTGCAATATACTCTGAGAAGGGGAAAATGAAATATATTTTCATGCTATTCACCTGACTGAAGAGTTTATTGATCCCCAGCGAATAGCGTGTCTGGGGGAAGTCGAGGGGACGCTGCAACGGCTTGGGAAATATTAGCGTGAGAACAAAACTCGAAGAATTTGAAAATTACCCCAGCGGTTTTGCAATGATGCAACAGGATCGTTTGGTTAGACTTGGCTGTTGCTAACCAATATGACATTGAGATTTCCGGTGGAAATCTCATGGGGTTAATGCAATGGGGTTGCCGTATGGCAAGAAAGAGCTGAATTCAATTAAGCATTATCTGCATGAAATAATGAATTCAGCTATGCGTCTTTTTGGGATATATAATTCTCAGGTGAAATAGTCGACGGAAGAAATTGGGGTTTAAGGTGGTGCGCTATTAGCGGCGAGATTGAGTTGGGATTGTGGGTTGGTTCTCCATGTAATATAGAGAAACCCCACAAAACACTTTTGGAACACATACACGAAATGTATTTTCCGGATGGGAAGAACAAACAGAATAAACTTGTATCAGTGATAGAATCAGGGGTGAAGAACTCACCGATCGTTGGTCTTCTGATGCGAAGTGTACTACTTACTACTAAGTGTACTTGTGGCATTTCTAACAGATACACACACAATTCACAAGCAAAAATAGTGAAGAACACCGAACGAAAAATCGAATAAGAAAAATACATCAGAACCGTATACCAAGCGAAAAAACAAAAATAATTCATATCAGTGGAGTATAGTCGAGTTTGGAAATCAAATTCAAAACACGGGCAGTAGCCCGATGTGTAACGCTTAGGTAAAATTTTTTTCGTGATTCGAGCTGTCATAGCGTCAGTTCGAATCACACGATCTTCTTCACTATTATTTCAAACGGTATAGTAGTGCTCTGAGAATAAAACAAATTATACATCACTTCCTGTGGCGCAAGACTAATAACCTTGCCCGTAAAAACAAATTATTATGGAAAATTTAACAAGCCTCAGACTTGTTAAATAAGGCCAAGACCGGATCTCGGTTGTAGTGCCGATGATGATGATGATACATAACTTCCAACAAGAAGAAATTAAGAAAAAACTTATTCAAGCCTCCATTGTTACTATTAGCCTTACTGGAGCTGATTTAAATATAGGTGCTGTATATTGCCCACCTAGGCACACTATTTCAAAACAGCATTTCACGGATATTTTCAAGAAGTTTGGATCAAGGTATATAATTGGTGGAGATTTTAATGTCAAGGACACTGCTTGGGGGTGATGGTTGTTTACTCCAGGCAAGGGTAAAGAATTCCTTACAGACATCAAGGAAGTAAAGTGCGAATTTCATACGTCCTGTTCACCAACATACTGATAGCAACAAAACTCCTGACCTGATCGATTTCTTTATTTCGAAAGGAGTGGCATCTAATCACATTGAATTGGATAGTATAATTGATTTAACGCCACATTCCAGCGCACATAACCTTGCCCGGAAAAACAAATTATTATGGAAAATTTAACAAGCCCCGAGACTTGCTAAATAAGGCCAAGACCGGATCCCGGATGTAGTGCCGATGATTATGATGATGATGACACTCCACTGATACTATGATTGAATGCCGCTGTTCTCAGAAAGAACAGAAAACTAAATATTGCTAATATATAACAAATATACCGATTGGCAACAACTCCAAAAAGACGTTGACAATCAAATTGAATTAAACGTTAAATTGCAAGATTGTAAAGAATTAGAAAAACAGGTACAACAATTTATCGAAACACTACAAAGCGTAGCAGTATCAGCAACCCCAGTGCCAACAGATGAACTAGAGCCAACAGTCAACTACCCTATTGAGATTAGAGATCTAATCAAAGACAGATCTAATCAAACCTGAGGGATAAAAAAGTATTAAACAAGGTGAGCAATATAATTAAAAAATTTATTAAAGAACATAAATAGAGTTGTATTGATGAGTATCTAAGTACCCTAAGGCCGTCAGCTGATACGGATTACTCTTTCTGGAAGGCAACACGTACATTTAAACGTCCCCTCATCCAAAGGATACCTATAAAAGATACGCAGGGACAGTGGGTACGCAGAACTGCAGATAAAGTTGAAATATTTGCACAACACCTGGCTTCAGTGTTCAAACCACACAACATCCACAGTAGTATTGATCCTTCACCTAGGTATCAAACTGAGCAAACAATCAAACCGGTGACCCCAATGGCGATTGCCCAAGAAATCGACAAAAGTTTGAACCACAAAAAAGCACCAGGCATAGATGAAATATCACATGGCGTGTATAAGTAATTACCTCGAAACATCCATTAAACAGATATGCTAACATATCTGTTTAATGCTTGCTTTCGACTAAGATACATTCCAAATACATTCAAAACAGCCCAGACAATAATGCTCAAGAAACCAGAGAAACCAGCAGAAGAAGTAACGTCTTATAGACCCATATCGCTATTGCCATCCATTTCAAAACTGTTTGAGAAAATACTCCTCAAGCGACT
>OZ007499.1:66974079-67184079 GCA_963931805.1 Microdon myrmicae
ACATTGTATACATTCAACGCGGTTCTATAAAATTGAACAAACTCAAGCGTAAGTTTCCTACATTATTCAAAGCCATCATTCGATGGGACTACAAAAACCATCATCCAGGTAAGGTCAGCCAATGTCATAATTACCAGTTTTATGGCGACGGCTCCATGCATTGTCATATAAATAGCTTCTATGCTATCTGCTCTGGGAATCACAAAAAATCTGACTGCAAATCGAAGGATGTCATCAAGCGTGCAAGTTGCAGTGGGCCACATAAATCTACCGATCCTGAATGCATTAGCCGAAAGCAGTATTTAGATATTCGCCGAAAATTGTCTCCACGTGGACGTGGTACAGTCAACTCAACTTTCCTACAGCCTCCGAGCGATAAACACCAACCACTGGCCCCACCGATTCCCTCTCGTTAATTTTCCTCCACTACCACGATTTGTGCATCAATCTTCACTTCCTTCGTCTACCCGGGCTTCTGACCTCGATCAAACTCAGCAACACACACAGTGATATTCTACACCCTACGAGTAATCCATCTGCAACTCTTAATAATGATAACTTGTTCTCTTTTAGCGAGATTAACTCTTTTCTTAATGAAGTTGTATCCAAGTTTAGTGCTTGTCACACCAAATCTGACCAATTTAACGTCACTACCTCATTGGCTATCAAATATTTATATTCAAAAGAATCATGTTAATTAACTCTCTTAGCATTACAACTTGGAATGCGAGAAGCATCAAGAATAAACAACAAGCATTTTTTAATTTCTTAATTAATTATAATATTGATATTGCACTTGTTTCAGAAACCTGGCTCAAACACGACATTTCTTTCTCTCATCTAAATTACGTATGTTATCGTTTAGACAGAGTGTCGTAGCCTTTCACTCAGGGAGCGTGTGTCCTTGTCCTGAAAAGGACGAGTGATCTCTCACGGTCGCTCCTGAGAAGGCTCGTTGCGGTCGCCACCGTGCTTCCTCAGATCTGAGGGAAGAGTGACGAGCATTACAAGAGTACATGCTAGTGGTGTTGCCATTCTTGTGAAAAAATGTATAGGACATACCTTGCGTCCTTCATTGCGCCTTAAATTAATTGAAGAAATTAATATTGATGTTACATTAAGTGATAACTTCAAAGTAAATATCTGTTCGGTCTATTTACCTGGAGGAAATAGAAACATTGAAAAGTCTACCTACTTAAGCGGGATCTGCATAAATTGTAAAGACTCAATACTCGCAACAAGGTAATTATCGGCGGTGATCTTAACTGTCGACATCAGTTATGGAATTGTCTTAGCGCAAACTGCTGAGGTAACATTTTATTAGATGTTACTGAATCCAGCCCAAGTTTATCTATACTTCATCCAATTCTTATTCTTATAAATCATATACAAGGTGGCGCAAAATTAATCATCCAATTTTGTTTTTGAATTACTTTTTTACTAAATAAAAAAAATTATTTTGAGTGATGGAAATCTTTATTTGGACCTTTACAATTTTTTCTGTTAAGTGGAAAAGATGCTCTTCGATAGTATAGTGGTTAGTATACCTGTCTGTCACGCGGGAGACCGGGGTGCGATTCCCCGTCAGGGAGCCTCTGGCGCAAGACTAATGACCTTGCCCGGAAAAAACAAATTATTTTGGAAAATTTAACAAGCCTCATGACTTGCCAAATAAGGCCAAGGCCGGTTCCCGGTTGTAGTGCCGATGATGATGATGAAGTGGAAAAGATGATATCCGTCAAGTGGCTGTCGCCAGTGTTGATGCACAATTGTACACGTTTTATCGCAATTTCCATGACTCCGCAATATTTCCGGTGATAACTGTTCGCATTCCTGTCGAAAATTCTCCTTAAGGGCTGCGATTGTCTGCGGCATGTTGGCATAAACCCGCGACTTCAAGTACCCCCAAAGAAAGAAGTCTGGAATGGTTAAATCGGGCGATCTTGCTGCCCATGCCAAATTGCCAAAACGGGAGATTACGCGATCAGAAAACGCTTCCTTCACAATATTCAGTGTGTCGTGGTGTGTGTGCGGTTGCACCGTCTTGTTGAAACCACATGTTCACCAAGCCCCGCTCATCTAATTCCGGCAGTAAGAAGTCGCTTATCATGGCCCCGTAGCTTTCGCCAGTAACAGTGACCGTATTGTCGATGGCGTCCTCAACAAAATACGACCCAATCACTCCTCCCGCATGAACGCCGCACCACACTGTGGCTTTGAGTGGATGTAATGGCCCTTCATGCATCACACGTGGATTTTCAGTGCCCCAGAAACGAAGACTTTGCTTATTGACGTAACCGCTTAAGTGGAAATGCACCTCGTCGCTCACGATGATTTTCGGCACAAAATCGTCCTCTTCGTCCTCGACACAATTATTCCACGCTCTTGCCGAGTATAGCGCTCAATTGCTTGTCTGTTTGTATACTGCAGCTGTCTAGTTCACAAATGTCAAATATGATTGACGTACGACGCCATTTGCAAAAATTTATAACATCTTCCGATAGGGTGATTAATTTTGCGCCACCTTGTATAAACAGGAACTTGGTTCTAGGCGATACTACCCTAATTTTATATAACCTGCAGCGAGCACATTGATATTTTATGTGACAATTTTGTTTCTGTTATAAATAGAGTGGTTGATCTTGCGATACCTAAATGTCCCCCAGCTCCAGTCGAAAAAGCACCGCTTCCTGAAAATATCTTACATCTGATTAGGCTACGAAACTCTGAAAGAAGATAATGGCTTCGTTACAGAATCGAATGCTTTTTATATAATGTCAAATTCCAAATAGTACCATTAAGAACGAAATCACAGCTTTCAGGAACAAGTATTGGAATAACCATCTTTCCTTTCTTGACAAAGCAAGCAAACTGTTCTGGAAAATATCAAAAATTATTAAAAAGAGAGGATCAAGTATTCCACCGTTTAAAGTACACGACAAGTTGTTTATTTCTTCAGTGGAGAAATCGAACCTTCTTGCAAACACGTTTAGTAAGAACCACTCCATATCTATGCATCTAAGCGACGCGAATACTGAGGCTGAAGTTGCTAACACTATTCAGGAATTATCTCAATCACAAGCTGAAAGTTCCTACGTAACTAATATTATCAAAACTAAAGAATTGATAAAAAAATCAAAATCAAAAAAGGCTGCTGGTCTTGATAATATTAACAATAAATTAATTAAAGCACTACCACCTGCTGCAAGAAACTATTTAATGTTTATTTTCAAAGCTTGTCTTAGGAACTGTTATTTTCCGGACTGTTGGAAAACATCAAAAGTAATTTCCATCGCGAAACCAAGCAAACCGAAGAATAGCCCTGAGAGTTACAGGCCTATTAGTCTTCTTAGCTGTTTGAGTAAGCTTTTAGAAAAAAATATAAAGGAAAAATTGATCTTTTCGTGGAAGCAAATAATATCTTACCTAACTTGCAGTTCGGTTTTCGTAGTGATCACAATATAATCTACCAAGTCGTGCGCATTATAAACCTCATGGCTAATAAATTCATCGACAAGGAGTCAACGGGACTGGTTCTTTTAGACATCGAAAAACCCTTTGATACGGTTTGGCACGACGCCTTGATTTATAAGTTTCTCAAACTTAAGCTGCCAATACCGCTTATTAAAATTATTCAGAGCTTTCTTTGTTCGAGAAAATATGTTGTAGTATAGGAACTGACAAACCGTCTACTCACCAAATCCATTATAGTGTACCCCAAGGGTTGGTCCTTGGACCCATATTATTCACATTCCTTGTCTTAGATATACCATGTCTAGGTGAAAATATTCAAGTAGCCATGTTTGCCTATGATACAGCCATATTTTCGTCGCGTGCCTTCGCCCATTCGAGCTAGGTATCCCGTCCACCAACCTAAGTATTGTATCCATGTTTAACTTAAGCATTGTTATCATTTCTCTTAGGGTAAGTTCATTTCATGTGTCATTTCAAATATCGCACATCATTTCGCGATTACAATTTATCTTTTTCAATTTTTTCAAGTATCTTTTTCATACAATACCAATTTTTATGACGGTTCCCTTTTCTACGGGAATTATCTTAGCAGATAATTCCCGTCTCATGAAACGACCTCGATGCGCACTTTTTTTATGACGCAGGCAAAGGGATTTCCATTCAGGGTTTTCCCAGATGCAGCCGCGGCGGTATCGATTTGTATTGATACGTGAAATGAACAAAGAACGTAGGTAATTAATAAAATGTTTTGACCCGTCACTTGACGTGGTAAGAAAATGTATATCCTTTGAAGGGATAATGCTCGTCGCCATTCTAGTTGTATATTTTTATTATAGGTACAGAAGAAGGAATCTTGTTTTCCAACTGTACAAGAAATTGTTAGGTAATACGTTTCTTTTAGATTTTTGTATATAAGGCAAAATATTTCGAAAATAAATGTGATTCTTCTTTCACTTGTCGAGACGCGAACGTCTACTTCATTTGGTTTGTAAGATCATCCACTTCTTTTTTCAGCTTTCAAACATCATTTTGAAATCTCGATTGACTGTTGGATGACCAACGAATTTAAGGACGCATAGGTAAAAGAGCCTAGGCGTCAACAACAAAAATCACGTCACGGGTTTATGTGCCCTGACGAAAACTTAAAATAATCACGTCACGGGTTAATGTGCCCTGACGAAAATTAAAAGCTATCACGTCACGGGTTTATGTAGGTCGCATTATCCAGAGGATGAAGACGGTTTATAGGAGTACTTATAATCAAAAGAGGAAGGTCAAAAGAGGCCTTATACCTCTATAACTATAAACAGATGGTAAGGATAAATAGGAGGGGACCTAGATGACTGTCTTGCGGAACCCCTGACGTGGGAAGAAAGGGATTGGAAAGGGAGGATCTGAATTTGACACGGTAGGATCAGTCTTTCAGATAAGAAGATAACCACTTGGTCAATAGGGGTTCGAAACCCAGGGAGGACAGCTTAAAAAGGATGAGATTATGGGGGATTTAAGACCAAGACCGGATCCCGGTTGTAGTGCCGATGATGATGATGAGGAGCCCGAAAGTGCACTAACTCGGTTAGGTCATATTTCCCTGTTCTGTACACAAACTTCAATGAACAGAATTTCTATCCGCGAATCATCACCTATGTGATGAAAAATTGATCAAATAAAATGTATTAAAACGTTAGTGATTGACAACGATGAAACTTACAATTGACAATTTTTCCGAGTCTCCTTAATCATGTTAGGGAACGTACGATGTAGGTTACACATGGAACGATCATTTCCTTACAATGCGGGCAATACATTTTCTCTAGCGTCAACGTAAGGCGTAAGCATGATTGGAAATCTAGCAATTTTTAAAATACATAGTAATAGGTAATTTCAAACTGTAATGTTGTACAAGAATGTTTTGGAATTTAGTCCATGTGCATTATTAAACAAAAGGAAGAATGGAATAAATATTCCTGGAAAATTGTAACTATTTGTGGAGGACCTGTGTTAGTTGTTGCCGGATTTCTTTGTATGATTTTTTGTTCTTAATTCCTCACATTCAAATATCTTTTATTACAGAAATCGAAGTTTTAAAGTTTTGAATTCTTGTTTTAGAAAAAACAAAAGAAACTGAAAAATAAACAAAATGGTTTTTCCGACCCCTTTGAGGATAATGATGATGATGTTGCCCGAATAGCTAAGGAGCTAGAAAAGAAATACGGGTCTACTTATGCGAGCGGAAGGGGCCGCAGCAAAAAGGACGATTTCTGTGACATCGGGCTCGGTTATGATGAATCAGATTCATTTATAGACAATACGGAAGCTGTAAGTTAATGGAGCATTTTAATTTCATATTGATTTTTTCAACGATTTCTTTTATAGTATGATGAAATGATACCAGAGGAAGTAGAAACAGTGGAAGGTGGCTTTTATATAAATTCAGGGCCATTGGTGTTCAAGCAGCTATCTGGTACAGAAAAAACAGATGAAATAATTAAGATGCCAAGTAAAGCGAAAAAAAGACTGTTGTCTTCTTCTTCTGAAGAGTCTAGTACTACCGATGAAGACGATAATGATACTCAAACAGACACAGGAACGGCAACGACAGCTGGCGTTACGCATGTCATACCAGCAGCCGGACCAACAGGAAATAATTCCTCTAATAATAAAGCGAAAACAAGTAATAAACAAAAAACTACATGTTCCTCAAGTAAAAGAATAAAAATAGGATCAGACAAGGAATCGAGTGATAAAGAGAAACCAATCTCTAAGAAAAATTCCACACCCAGTAGTTCAGCATCATCATCGGTCACTGCCTCAGCTTCAGCTTCACCGAAAGATGATGATGTTGGTTTAGAAGTCATTGGCGGCGGTTCCAAAGATAAAAATCGTGCCGTTAAAACCACTACCGTAAAGGATATGCTTAAAGCGAAGCGTGATAACTTCCTAAAATTACAGGGAGAAGATTTGAAAGCTAAAACCACTAACGGAGAACTAAAGACTACAAATTCGGTTGAGAAAATATCTGATTCCGAAACATCCAGCGATGACAGTGATTCAAATGAAGAGCATAGCTCTAAGAAATCAAAAAAAGGTACCGAAGAGGATAGTTACAGTAAGAATTGCAGAAATATTGATGCAGATTGTAAATCGTTGATGTATATCTACTTTTATTTTCTTTGCAGAGCTACGGCCATGTGATTCAAAGCTACCTGAGCTAAATGATGAGCTCTCTGGAGATATTAATCTAATGAAAGACACCGTGAAAAGTACTAACCGAACTGGAAAGAAGTTCCAGTTTGATGAGAAACTGAGTGAAATATTTTTAAGGTAAGACCTCACAAATATTTTCCGTGAATGAATTTAATGAAATGTTTCTGTTTTTATATATCTAGAATCGATGACGGTTGTTTATGTTTAGATAAGAATATTAGGAACGTTGTGTTTGCTCATTTAGAGTATCAATTAATGCTACCCAAATACTTCCTGTTAAGAAAAGCCAAACAACTGCGAATAACTCAAGAAAAAACTAAGACCAAAAAGGCATTCGTCAAGCTGCGAAAAGCTGTTGCAGATGTAATGCTGGTTGCTACACAGCAGTACCAGTCGAGCTTGAAAACCTATGAGGAATTCCAGTAAGTGAAAATCATGTATGTACATAACTGTTTTTAACAGCAATTACATTTTTTCAAGGGCCCGAAATCCAAATGTTGATATCCAAAAAATAGACAACGCCCCAAAGATACCGAAGAAGAAATTCGTGTGGAATGATACTATTAGGTGAGATCAACTAATGATTCTTAAATACTCAAATTATTCACAGTTCAATTGTCTAGGACATTACTGTACGACTTGTACCAAGTTCGTTGGATGTCGTACACAGTTCTCCGTACTAGAAAAGAAACCTTCGAAGACTTCGTGAATAATTTTCTGCAGGATAAAGTTATTAATATTTGGCCCAATGGCTGGGTCAAGTATGAAGAACTTAAACGCGAAATCGAGAAGAAGAAAAACATTTCGAAGAAGCTAAAAGAAAATAAAAAGCCTGAAGATTCTTCGAATAGCATACGTTCAATGGAAAAAAGTCACACAATGCCTATAGAAGCGTCTATTAACTCGGGAAATAAATTGCCTTTAACTTCAAACGATATCTATGCGGTCACGTCGCAAAGCGAGATCATTGCCAATAACGTAGTATCTAAGGAAGTTCCAAAACATGCCTCCTCAACCCAAGGTTCGTCTTCGGCCGATCAATTACAATCAATCAAAGCTTCGTATTCATCGAGTGGAAAGGTGCATCGCTCCTCCACTAATAGTCCTTTGAATCTATGCAGCGGAACAAGTCAAATAAAGAGTGATAAGCCCCTATCTAGTACCAGTGCCACTACGAATTCCAGTCAACATCTGAACAACACACGAACTGCGGGTAGTGGTAGTATTTTAAGTGGGGTTGGTAAGAATTTAGATCATTCGTCGCCATCCAAACGGACAGACCACAGTATCAATAGCATCATGTCGTCGCCATCATCTACTTCATCGTCGGTGTCAACAACGCCACAGCCACAACATTCCACGGGGATGGGAAGCACACTACCCATGGACAGTAACGCCCACATCATAAATATCGATAATTATAAATCAACAAACGTAATAATTAATTCGTCCAATCAAATACCACAGACCAACAAAAATCGTCTCCCTACTATCATTGATGTACATCATTCACAAATGGACGCCGGACGTGACAGCAGCAGTGAGTCGGATGGCGTCGAAATAGTCGGTGTATACCAAGCGAAAAATACCTCATCCTCAATACATCCTCCAAACAAGAATAAGTATAAAAAATCCAGCCATCAGGAAACTCGAAGCGATTCACCGACTTCCAGTGATAAAATGAAATCGACGGTAGTGTCGGGATCAAAGAAGCAAGTTGACACTTACACCGACTTGGATGTAAACAAAATCATGATGGCTCTCAAGGAACTCGAGGTAAGTTGGACTTCTCTACTCTCCGATATACGTGATTCTAAAATGGATACAAAATTTCACACTTTAGGAATTACAACACACCAGCAACTTTGTGCCAGACATATCGTCGCTAACTGGTAGTAACAAACACAATACAAATTCATCACCGCTTGCCTATGGAAAGGATCTGACACAATGACAAGAACATTATAATCCGGCCTCATCAGTTCTTTTCTCATCATTCTATGAAAAATATTCTCCGAGGCTGTAGAATCAACAACTAGCAACCAGGCCATCACCACGTTTCGTAGTAACCATGGCTCCTCTTTTGTATCCTAGATATATTCTCCCGATTAATTTGGCATTCCTGTCGCCAATTTATACTTTGCTTATTTATTTTACATATATTTTGTTATAATTTGTTTAAATTCGAATCGAAATTTATACTTCACTTTTATATTTAATTAAAAGCTAAGTAAATTAAATTGAAAAGTGCATATTATTAACGTTTTTATTCTAAGAGGAAAGTGAAAAAGATTTCAACGTCAAAAATGCGATTGATCTATCTAAATACAACAACAATTATTAACAGAACATATACTTTTTGTAAAAATATATTTATAATTTAGAAATAAAGTCATACTGTGGCATTTTAGTGTTACATACCAAACATATTCTCGAATTTACATCGCAACTCGCTACAAACTGAGATCGAAGTGTTTCATTAAGATTTCGTTACTTTTTCATAGCAAACTGGTTATACACTGGCAATTTTACACCGAGAAACTATCTCGTGTCACCGGATATTATTCCGTAATCGAATGTGAAGGTAAAACAATCTAAATTAACTTTTTACTTATATAACGAACTGGCATGGTATTTTAGAAGAATTTTTTTAGTGTGCTGTACAGCAATTTGTTATTTTCTTAAATATGGGTGGGAACACATTTGAGAAAAATAGCACATAAACTTAAGATATAATTTATTTTTGGAAGCTTACAGTTTGTGAACAAGTGTTGTAATTTCTGAAGAATCAGTTCAGTATGGAACTTCTTAAATGTCAGTCTGCCTGGATGCAAAAGGGTGCACTTTTGTCCTTGACAAATATCAAAGTCCCAATAAGCCGTACGCGAGTTGTGGCGGTTCCGCCAAACCCCACGGCCCACTTACCTGAAAAACCCCCATAACTACATCCCAATCGGCATAAGTTTTCGCTAATGCAATCGCATTAGCACCTTAAATGCTTTACGCATCTAGGATTATCTAAGGTATAATCTAAAAAGTCCTGTAAAAGAAAACACGTTCATGCATCTCTTCGCATATAATTTCCTGTAAGATTTCTTTTCTACCTTTCCAGGCATCCCAAAACCTATTCGGTTCCTTCGGTACCTCGCAAATTTCAATTTCCCACACCTGTACCGCAATATCCACCCAGCATACCTGAAACATCTCCTTTTACAAGGAAATTTAATGCATACAACGCGTTAGATAAAATTCCTAAAAATAGCTCCTTAATGTGCATATGCACCATAAATACAAAACATTCGGCACCCATTGTTATCAATTGGAATGCAACGTCGGTCGGCTTGTTTTTACAGCTGCAACAAGCTGACCGGCGATTCACCATCAATAGACAAATCATCAATTTCGTACGTCGCCACAAACTAATTTCCCTGCATATACAAATGCAGGCAAGGGATTTGTTTCTGCCACCAATCCCATTAGCACATTTTTTCTTCCCAACGTCTATTATAGCGACGATACACAGCGTAAACATGACCCTCATTACCGGACGAAGCATTTGGTCGCTTCTCCCTTTGTTCTTTTTTTTTCTCGTTTCAGGTTTCGTTTATCCTTTGCTAAATGCAACGATAAACACGGTGATGGTTACGATCACCATGATCTGCATTACGAGATTTGCTTCTCTGTTCCACAAAGAGAGACTTTACGTCTCTCTTGTGGTAGGTATGTGGCGACTCTAACAGATACACACACAATTCACAAGCAAAATAGTGAAGAGCACCGAACGACAAATCGAATAAGAAAATACATCAGAGCCGTATACCAACCGATAACATAACAATTTACATCAGTGGAGTATAGTCGAGTTTAAAAATTAAATTCTAAAATCGGCCAGTAGCCTGATGGGTAACGCTTAGGTACAATTTTTGGTGATTCAAACTGTCATAGCGTCAGTTCGAATCACACGTTCTTTCTTCACTATTATTTCAAACGCTATAATTGGTGACTACGACGTGATCTGTACACACGCAGCACACACTTCCCATAGTAAACAAAACTTCACACACGATCATGACTTCCGCATAGAGCACCAACGCACACTCGCCTGCTCCGACATTCTCTCGTTCGCTCGTCGTTCGCACCGAAGCTGATCGTAACGAAGTTACTGGGAAGGGGGTGGTGTGGCGACTCTAACAGATACACACAATCCACAAGTGTTACGACCCAGCGCCGTGCTTCCTCGACGCGACCGAGGGAAGAGCGTGAAAAGTCCTTTTCTAAATTGTAACTAACATTTAAATTTAAAAACTTAGATATTTCTTTTATACAAAACTTTTATTTTGAAACACCAAATGTTACACTCTTATTTATTTCTTTTATTTTAAAACTGATTAATTCTCTAATTAATTCTCTTCATACAAAACAAAACGCGTCCTTCCTCGTTGGAAGTTTGATTATTTCTCCTACACAAAACAAAACGCGTCCTTCCTCGTTGGAAGACGGATTATTTCTCTTTACACAAAACAAAACGCGTCCTTCCTCGTTGGAAGTACGATTATTTTCTCTTCTTGCTACTTATGATTTCGTATGAACGAAATCAATCAGTTGCCCCTAGTTACTAATTGGGGTGATTCTTGTTAACAGAAAAACTATTGCAAACTATCGCAGCTGCTTAGGTATTTTTGGGATAACGGTAATTGGGTGAAATGTTATGAAATGGATAGGTTGGATGTATGTATATGTTATGTTATGATATGCAAATTTGAGAATTAGGGATGATTCTAATGTATAATTGCATTGATTAGTATGTAAATGTAGGAACTATGGAAATTGAATTGATATGCAAATGTGTTTGAAGAAAAAAGATATTAAAGGATATAGTTATTATATAAAGTGTATAAATGTATATTATGGGATTTTAGGGTTAAATGGGTAAGTAAGGATTGAGGTAAGGATTTAGGGAAGACGGTAGGGCTGCGAGCACTGCATCCCACCCTTCTTCGAGAAAGAAAATTATTCTTGAAGAGGATAATTTTCTTTGTACTGGGTGAAGCGAATATAACATTTTTGAGACCTTTTTGTCTCTTTATTTAATATTAAACTATTACTGCCGATGATTTCGTTCATTTACAATATTTGGGGTTTCTTAATATTACCTAATATTATCATTTTACAATTTTCTATTCTATTAAGGTTTATTTACAATATTGTTAGTTATTTTGTTATTTCAAGTATTCTAATAAGTTTAAGTTTACAATATTTTTAAATTTTGTTATTTTGATTATTCTACTAAGTTTAAATTACAATATTTTTCCTAAGTTATATTACAGTTTTCTATTTTGATAATTAATAATTTGTTAAATTACAATATTTTTCCTAAGTTATATTACAGTTTTCTATTGTGGTAATTAAAAATTTGTTCTTTTTCTAAAATATATTAACACTATTTAAAGTTTTCTATTTTAATTTAAGGTTTATAATTTAATAAAATATTTTATATTAAAATTTTCTAAATAAATATATTAACACCATTTAAAATTCTTTACTATTAATTAAAATTCCTTACTATTGAATTAAATTTTTTTCTTCCCCCTCTCTCTCTCTCACTTTTTTTTTTTTTCATTTAAATTTATTACTCTTTTGGGTTCTAATTTTAAGATGATTGTTAAAAATTGGTTAAAGAATAATAGGAAGAGAATACTTAAGACAAACGAATATTTTAAGTGGACAACTGGAAAATGATTGTTAAAGTGGGGGTCAGATTTCCCTATTTGATTTTCTCGTAGTCCTATAATTTTAGGTTTAATTTTGTTATACCTATTGTCTAGAATATTTAGAGTTTGGATATATAAAATATTTTTGGTTTTGTGTTCTGCAGAAACATTATACTCATCAGTCTTACTTGCTGTTTGAACCTTTGGTTTTTCAGTCTTACTTGCTGTTAGAACATTTAGGTTTTCAGTCTTACTTGCTGTAGGGATCTTTAGTTCTTCAGTCTTATTTGCTGCTGAAACATTTTATTCTTCAGTCTTTGCTGCTGAAATATTTTCTTCTTCAGTCTTAGCTGCTGAAATATCTTTTTCTTCAGTCTGTGCTGCTGAAATATTTTCATAAATTTTATTCTGTATAGAATTTCTATTTTCATTATATTCATTGTCTTCGGTGTTTTGATTTACATCCGATACATTCGAATCTAACTGAGGATCTTGGCAAGTGGATCGTGATTCACCTACTGACTCAATACGCATTAGGCTCGGTGCCCCATTCATAGAGCTGTATGGCTTTCCTCGATGCTCACTATTATTGCCCGAGGGCAATGACTCCCTTTCCTCTATATGACTCGAACGAATACTATAAATTGAAAATTTAGTGTGGTGTTCAGTATGATTCTTTTGGCGTCAGGCCTCATTTTCCGACTTTTGTACCAATTTTGTTCTTGAAAATCGAACATTTTGGTTGTCGTGTTGCCTCGCAGTATTTGCAGGTCTTAAACTTTCAAAACGATTGTTCGTAGTTGCAGTAGTGTTATCTTTAAAGGGGTTCCGCGCTACACCTTGATGGTAATTCGGAAATGAACCATTCCTTGATAGCCTCAATCTACATTCGTTTTGAGTGTGATTATTTTTTCCACAGTAGCTACACACGATGTTCTGTATTTCCCTTTTTGTGGGTTGCGAAAAACTCGGGGTTTGCATGTTTCGATAACATGTTTCCTGCAAGTGACCTAACTTACCGCAAGTTTGACAGACTATTCTAGTAGGGTGAGTGAATCTATTTGGAAATTTATTATAAGTTTGGGGAGTGTTGTCTATTCGTGCAGCATGAGCTTCCGCATGTGCTATCGATTGCTTTAAATTCGTTCCCCCCATGGACTTTGGCAATTATTTTGAGTTGGTCATTTTTTAGACCGTCCTTAAATATCTTTACCGCTAGTTTAGTATTCTCTGCAGTTAGAAAAGTCCTAACTACTTCGTCACTAGTCATGCTACATGTAGCGGAATTCAAATTCCTCAGAGCTGTCCCGACTCTGTCTCCGAATTCTCAAATCGTTTCTCTTAACTGTTGTTTCAGTGGAATCAACTCGTTATGTGCCATTGAACGAGACTGTTCTTCCTTATATTCCGATTCTAATATTTCTTTTAAAGTTTGCCAATTGGTTATAGTGCGATATTGAATTAAGTCAAATGCAGGGCCATCTAATCTATTTTTGACTAACTCAAGAAATGTAGTGAATATATTCGGGTCTGCGTCTTTTATGGAATTAAATAAAATATCTCCGCCTGAAATAAATTTATTTAATTCCGACGGCTTTCCATTGAAAACTGGAACGGCTTTAAAAACATCTGAAATCCCAATCGTGAGAGACATTTTGAGCGAATCCTGAACCAACGAATGCTGAGGTGGATTTTCCTGTAAACCGATTAGCGAATCCTGAACTAACGAATGCTGAGGTGAATTTTCCTGTAAACGCCTAGCTGCCTGTCTAGTGAAATAATGTCGCGTAATTTTGGGACTTAAGTAGCAAAAATGGGGTGAGTGAAAAGAGTACAAAACCGCTAGTAAGTGAAAAGAGTGCAAACCGCTGTCTAGAATCGAGAATCATCATCATCATCGGCACTACAACCGGGAACCGGTCTTGGCCTTATTTAGCAAGTCCTGAGGACTGTTAAATTTTCCATAATGATTTATTTTTTCTGGGCAAGGTCATTAGTCTTGCGCCAGGGGCTTCCCGACGGGGAATCGAACCCCGGTCTCCCGGGTGACAGGCGGGTGTACTAACCACTATACTATCGAGGAGCCCAGAATCGAGAATGTTTTCCCACAAATCCGCAAAAAATTTTTTTTGTTTATTTTTATATCTTTTCTTAAAATTTATTAGTAATGTTTTGTAAGAGATAAATAGGAACTATCAACAAATTTTTAGTAATAAAAAAATTTTTTATTTTTATATTTTAAATATAGAGAAAATTTAAATAATAAAAAATTCGTAATATATTTAAATTTTATATTTTAAATATAGAAAAATTAAATTTATATATTTTAATTTTATATTTTAAATAAATTATAATAATAATTTCATAATATAGAAAAATTTTTTATTTTTATATTTTAAATATAGAGAAAATTTAAATAATAAAAAATTCGTAATATATTTAAATTTTATATTTTAAATATAGAAAAATTAAATTTATATATTTAAATTTTATATTTTAAATAAATTATAATAATAATTTCATAATATAGAAAAATTTTATATTTTAAATAAAGAACAATTATCAAAACGCCTTTTATACAAAATCTGTTTTTTTTCGCAAACATTTTTTTTTCTTATTTAACTTGCTATTACTGAATTTTGTTGATTGCAGTTTTCCTTTTTCTTCTTTTTTTTTCTTTTGTTGATTGTTGGTTATAATTTTTATTATTTTGAATTTTATATTTTTTTTTTCTTTACTGCCAGGTAGGCTTCCCGCCCTAGAGTTGGATTATTACCCTAGTCTTTGCGGCAACTTTATTAAAACAATTTTTTCTTTATTTTATTTTTGAAAACAATTTCTTTTGTTTATTTTAGTTTATTTTATTTTTTGTTTCACTATCTGTTTATTGTCTGTTTAGTTTTTTGCTTTTTGTTTTTTTTTTGTTCGAAACACTTATTTTTCTTTATTTTAGTTTTGAAATTTTTTTTTTTCACATTATTTTAATTTTGTTTTACTATGTTTTTTCTCTATTGTTTTGTTCAAAACACATTTATTTTTTTCACTTTATTTTATTTTTGAAAAGTTTTTTTTTTTTACTATAATTAAATTTTGTTTCACACCAAAATGTTGTGATGATCCATCGCACCATTTGTTACCGTCGATTGTTCGGAAATCACCATTTGTTACAGCCGAATGGTCGGAAAACACCGCTGCCACCATTTGCTACGATCCAGCGCCGTGCTTCCTCGACGCGACCGAGGGAAGAGCGTGGAAAGTCCTTTTTCTAAATTGTAACTAACATTTAAATTTAAAAACTTAGATATTTCTTTTACACAAAACTTTTATTTTGAAACACCAAAATGTTACACTCTTATCTATTTCTTTTATTTTAAAACTGATTAATATTCTGATTAATTCTCTTCACACAAAACAAAACGCGTCCTTCCTCGTTGGAAGTTTGATTATTTCTCCTACACAAAATCCGAAACAAAGTACTAGAATATTCTAGAAAGAATGTGCAGGCAGGTGCACTGGTTCACTAAGACTCCCTAACGTGCTAGTCATTGATCACGGTGCAGTAACTAAGACACTGTAGCGGTTCTACGAACCACCACAACCAACTTTAGGTTGAGATGTCCTTTCCGCCAAGGAATATTCTTACCTTTATTCATTACACGTGCTCACAGACACGTGTCCCAATAGCCGGTGACCATATCTGTAACAAAGGTTATACGAAATTGTAACAACGTTGAACCTGATATCAAAAACCAAGGAACTTAACGTTCAAAAGCTTTCAATATCGAGTTCAACGCATACATACATGGTGTTCTACCCCAATTCAAAAGGGCAGCTAAAGCATCGCATCTAAGCAATGCGTCAAATGCAGCAAGCATCACATACAGGTCACCAATCTCCCATCCTAAACATCAACGCGATGTTTCCAAAGAAATACCATTGTCAGTAAATAGACCGAACAACGGATGCATACGCTGGTAACTAAATGCAATTAGCACCTAAATCCTTGGCACGACCTAATGCAAAGGCACACGTTTACAAACAAGGCATATCGCTTAGCTGCCGTCCAATGGTCATGCAATCATAAACATCGTAACGTAGATTGCTCGCTAGATATTTATGATTCGAAAAGCCTAACAAAGGAACGATACCAATCCCACGGTTCCTTTTTATTACCCATTGGAAACAAACAAGAGCATTGTTAGCTTAAGCCATATGGCTAACCTAAACATATCTCATAGTCCGTGCACCCATCCGAAGCGCACGCGATCCTTTGCCCGCATGCCAGATGTGTAGTGCAAATAAACCACGGAAAGATCGGAGAATAAACGGCGGCATCCGATCCTGAAACAAAAGAAACATGATTCCGACCACCAGCAACGAATGGTGATAATGATGATTATTGGGTGAGATTTCTCCTTTCCAGATCCTATGGGAAATTCTCCTTTTGAGATGCAAAGGGAAATTTTATGCTGTTAATAGATACGGTGGGGAATTCTGTTAGCAGACAGGATGGGAAATTCTGTGTAGAGATGCGCTGGGCAGATTTCCCTTGCCGATGGGGAACCAGAAGTTAGTTGAGAATAGACAGTCTACTTCGAGTATCCGTCCAGGGGAGAACATTTAGAGAACTCAACGAGGAGGTATCCGTCACTTCGCACTTGCGCTAGATTATCTCACCGCGAAACAATAAAGGTATTAGTAAACCTTTCGTGTCGTCAAAAGGAAATGTGTGTCGGTTGTCGTGTGATTCGAATTTATACGTTGTAGTTTATGTGTGACGAAAGATAATAAAACATTAACAATAAAATAGAAAGTAAAAATAACTCTCAGCGTTTTATTTGTGGCAGTGTCACCGTGTTCCAGGTTTTTTCTCTCCTCGTGAACAGTGTTCGGCGGAACACTTCGGTGACACGTCGACAACAACATACAAATCCGCCAAAACACTGTGGTTGGTCCCCGCACGTCCCAACTAGATTTACAAAAAGAACGACTCCAATTCTTCATTCTAACTTTTATTCGGCATACAGTGTTACACGTGAAATAGTTCACAACTTACGCACAATGTCTAAATTCATTTATATTTAGTTAAAATAGTTTATAGCTTAAACAACCCATTCCGTTTCATTTTATCATCATCATCATTGGCACTACAACCGCAAACCGGTCCTGGCCTTATTTAGCGTTTCATTTTATATTTAGATAAAATAGATTACAGCTTATGCGACACACTCGGGTTCATTTATATTTAGTCAAAATAGATTATAACTTAAACAACACATTCAGGATCATTTCTATTTAGGCAAAATAGATTACAGCTTTAACGACACATCTAAATCCGACTCCGTTGACACTAGGCTCGTGCGTACTTACTGGTGGATGAAAATCGACTCTGCTATATTTTCGACTCCGTTAATTTTACGTTTTACGTGGAGGGCCCGACTTGCCTCCACGGAATCTAAACCGACATTCAAGAAATGCCTTCGAAACGACAATACCAATTTTCGTCCATCGTTTCGGTGACCAATAGGGGATGATCTTCCATACATTGGTCACGGTGAGGATGTGCACGCACACAGATATGGTTGCTTCGCATACTTACGCTGTGTGTCCATGAGCATGCGAACCGTGGATAGTCGAATTCCATAAAAAGAAATGTTACACGTCGTGGTTGCAGCTGGGCAAGTATCATGAAGAAGATACTTGGGGTGTTTACCCGATTAGCAACTGCGTACAGCATTTACGCTGATCGTGCACCAGTCGGTGGTGTCTTGAAAGGGTCGAACTCTCGTATGTGTATTTACATTAGCGAGAATTCGATTTCCTTCGCAGCCAGTGGTGAGATATGCTACTGCGTATTGTCGATCGGTTTACCGACCGATGTGCTTACAGCAAAAAGGAAAGGAAAAAATATCTCCTGTTTGTGTGCTGTAGAATTCGACAGGGAATAAGGGCGCCGATATGACGAGTTTATATCGGTTCCTTGGGGTTGCAACCGAATTGCTTTTTAGGCACATGATGCGTTTCATGCGACCATGCCCTTGGGGAAAATGTCTGTCGCTATGACTTGCCATGCACGTGTGTGGAAAAATCTTTGTTATTTATGTGCATGGACAAGTTCGGGGATTTTGTCGGTTACGTGATGTAACCGAATTGAATTTCAGGAACATGCTGCGTTGGAAGCAAGCTTGCCCCTGGGGGAAATGTTTATAGATGCTAATGCAATTGCATTAGCGAAAACGATGTGTTTATGTGTTTTAGGTGGATCTTTTTGCATAGTTAGGTAAGTAATGCCGTTCAAATGGAACGGTCATAATACTTGTTTTTAAGGGTTTTCAGCTTATTAAATGGAAAGCTAAGCAGTGGCGTTTGGTGGAAACGCCACAAAAGTACTGAAAAACTGGAAACTATGAGCAGTCGATAATTCGAGGCTATGAAACGGACGGGAACGAAACGCCGAATCAGAATGAGGTAAAACGGTATAAATACGTCGCACGCAGATCAGGAAGATAAGTAAGAAGTAAGCAGTGAAGTAAGCAGAGTAAGCAAGTGATAAGTAAGAAGGCGATAAGTCGAGAAATCGTTAAGTGTACGGTAAAAGTAACGGTTGTTATTAACAGACTAATAAAGTGTTACATTAATTCAAAATCGATTTAACGGCTCTTATTTATTAAAATAATTAATCCAGCGAACCCTAAGCTCGCTACAATTGGTGTCAGAAGTGGGATTAATTATTGGTGAAGTAAATAAGTCTGTGAAAGTGTGTTGTGACGATGTCAGATCGACATTTGAAGGATCTTCGCGTTCCTGAGTTGAAGAAGGAACATCGGGACCGGAATCTGGATAGCAGAGGACAGAAGCAAATTCTTCGACAGCGTTTGCAAACAGCAATGGAGGAAGAGGGTATTGATGTCGACATATATGTGTTTACGATTGGGCCAGACTGTCCGGACGGAGAAGAAACAACGAGTTAAGGTGGTGCCAATGTAACGGAGAAGAGTTCGCCACAGTTGGACATTTCGGAGATGCTCAGGATAATGATGACAAAATTGGACGCGTAAGCTACAGATCTGAATGCAAAATTGGATGCCCAAAGGCAGTGGATGAAATGTAATATCCAACACTTTAAGGAAGAAATTCAGTCAACAATTCGAAACGAAGCAGAAAATCTGGATCTAAAAAACGAAACTGAATTTAAGAAAGTCAGTCACCGATCAAATAACGTAGATCGAAAAGAGACTTGAGTGTGTTGAGAGAAATAAGACATCGCCTAGCAATCAACATGACTACAAAGATACAAGGATGCAACCGCCAACCTTCGATGTAACGGGACCCTTCTCCGTATTTATACGTCAGTTTGACGCCGCGGCCAATTATAATAAGTGGTCGGATGAGCAAAAGTCAACATCACTAATCTTGTCACTCCTCGGGGCGACTGCAGAATTGCTAGAAACCATTCCAGCAGAGAAGCAAACAGATTTCCAAGCGGTAAGAGACGGTCTTGAAGATAGGTATGGAGACAACCACATGCAGCAGGTCTGTGGCGGTTGCGCCAAACCCCACGGCCCACTTACCTGAAAAACCCCCATAACTGCTACACAACTTCCTTAACTTCACTAATGCAATCACATTAGCACCTTAAATGCTTTACGCATTAAATAGAGCAATTTATAATCTAAAAGTCCCTGTAAAGAATCCTTACCTTTCATGCATCTCTTCGCATACATATTCCCTATAAGAATGCTTCCCTAACTAATCATGAATCCTAAATCATCAGGCACTCTGGTATGCCAAGCAATTCCGCTGTCCACGTGCACACCGCACGTCCCCGGCAATTGCACGGCCTCGGCAGCCTTTTGTCCAAGGGACAAAAGCAAACACTAGCGTCTAGTGTCATAAACCGAATTCCTTCGCAAGTAAATATCCATAAAAATTCGATCCCATTTCGTTCAGCAAGATACGGTACACGACCACCCATCGTAAACCTAAATTGCTTTAGCATCACCAGCATAATAGTAACACGGCTATTTACCGAGCGGCAATAGATTCACCCATGATTTGTTTTCCAACGAACAAACAAGCACAACTTCGTGCTTAGCCACCAAACGTATTATCCAGCATATACAAATGCAAGCAAATTCGTGCGGCCACCGACCCAAATTACGATATACAATTTTCATTGTATAAAGTATCGCAAACATTAGCACCTTTCCCAATGTCTATTCGTATATTTACACAAGGGCGTCACTCATCTAAGACTTTTATGATGCCCTCGTCTCATCTTTTCTTTTACCACATTTCTTCGATGCATCGTCATCTATTTATTTAGACGCGATACACTTCATAGACAACGATCTTCTTGATCCCTTTGTCCTTGCCGCCTGCCTGCTTTGTTTTGCCATTGCCTTCGCGCATGAGTAAACAACACAGGTCTGAACGATCACACACATACCACCATGATCTTAATTACGAGATCTGGTTTTCTATTCCACCAAGAGAGACTTTACGTTTCTCTGGTGGTAAGTAAATACATATTCTTAGTGGAGAGGTTATCTACCAACACACCACAAACTCGCCCCAAACGAAGGCTGTAACGCGGAGTCAAATTACATCCGCCGACCACCATGGTCGTTGCCGCTCCCGCTCTCCGTCGCGCGGTGGAGAAGCGAAGGTCGTGTCAAAAGGAAGTGTTTCATTCTGTTTAAAATTCATAAAAATCAATTTAACATTAATAATAAGTTTAAGTGAAGTATAAAAACACTAACATATTTAATAATGGCTGAGAAGAAAGTGGTTTTTATTAAGAGAATTATTCTTCACAATTTTAATAACGAAAGTGAAATAAACTAAAAATTAATTAAGAACAACTTGTGTTTTAATTGCTATCTGGTGGTCAGTGTTTTTCCTTACTCCCGGTTGTGGACAAACGTGGCGGCGTTTCGTCCTTTTGGTTCGGCGTTTTACTTGGTGGAACATTATGATGGAGGAGGAAGATGAACGGAGTGCCCATGTCTGGCACAATACTTCCTCCCCACGCTTGCACACAAATAAAGCGAAAATTTAAGAACCAAATATTTGTATGGAGTTTTATTGCGTGGCGAATTCGCCCACGGGTTTTAATTGTTTACAGTGTCTGCTCCAGGTTTGCTTGTCATTTTTCCTTTGGTGAAAAATTTTCGGCGGAAATATCGTTGGGGATAGGAGTGAACCAGTTCCCATGCTGGCACACCTACTTTTACCCACCACAGATCACTCGGAGGCGTTTATGGTTTTCGATCTTCGCCCTGCACCCACACTCAAACCAAGGTCTGGACTTAATTGTTTTCTTAAATCCTAATACCTTTTGTGCTGTTTGTTTGATTGTGTCTCTGATCGATGTCCATTTAGTGCTCATACTATTGGCTTCCTCTTCCTCACTGCGCCCATTCTCTAAGATGTAAAATCTATTCGTTAGTTCGTCTTGATATTCAGCCCTTTTGCGCAGGTCTTTGAGTTTATTAGTGTCGAACTTTTTGCTCTGACGCCTAATTTTACCTATCACTAGAAGATGATCGGAGTCGCGATCTGCTCCTCTATATGATCGCACGTCAAGGATGTTCGAGTGGTGTCTTTTGTCTATGGGGAAGTGGTTTATTTGGTTACGCGTTACGCCGTCGGGTGATATCGATGCGGCTTTATGAATTTGCTTGTGCTTGAACATCGTACTTTTCACTAACAGATATTTTGACCCGGCATTCGCGTAGATTCCTCTATGAGTTGAGCCCAATTGCGGCTAACAGCGAATGTCTCAGCCAGCCTTCCAGCCTTATTGGTTCTGTTACTATGTATCAACTACCCGCAGTTCTGTACGGTAAAGTCGCTAAGAACGACAATCTCAAAATCCTGGTGGTTGATTTGTATCCATTCGACGGTACGTAAAGATAGTCGAAAAGTGTAATTCGGGAGCGGTAGAGACAACAAAGAAATTTCGCCCAACTCTTCAGTACGATTTTCATACAAATTATGTCCAAGTTATTGGGTTGTAATGCTTCCTCCTCTTGACAAGGTAAATCTGATCGCCTGAAGACACAGACATCACGCTTAAAACGGAATCTCGAATGTAAGTCGTATCCTAGTTAACGGCAAGGTTTCGAGTCGGTTAGGGCTAGGATATCAGGTGTTGTGTTATGCAGTGCTTCTTCTATGATCGAGAAAAGAGCGTAGCATTAATTTTAATGGTAGGGCTTCCTGGAGCACAACACAGGTTTCGCTGTTTCCAAATATTGGCGGACGGCGTTTACATTCGTATTGGTAATACCGATGCCCTTGATGTTACAAAATGGCGTTACTAGTTGAACATCGACAATGTTTCGTGGGCGAACCCGATAACGGAGTGACGAGTTTTCTACAATTCGGTTATTTATCAAATCATTTCCATGGCAATCCTCCTGACATTGTACCCCTGAAGATACGAATGGTAAACTAGTTTACTTCCGAAATTTTTTATCTCAGAAGGTACCATTACGACTTAAATCCATTCCAGTCCAGTCCATAGTCGAACTTTTTTGGCGGCGATATTGCGGAATGTGCAACGTGATGGCGTGGTACTCACCTGGGCACCGACTTATCACATAAACCACCCTTTTCTCGGACTGGTCCATCAGCCAAGCTCCGAAAGATGGCCAGGGATTTCTACCGAACATTTCACGGAGCCTATAGCTTGATGAGGTGGTATTTTACCGAGTGGCAGGACAATCTACCAGTCGGGCTTTAATTGCCTTTTATGACAAGGTGCCCAGCTGTGAGTATATTCTAACACCCTACTCCCAGGACCAGTATGTAGACTGACCCGTTGATATTGTGTCACTTCCATATGACTGTAATGCTCCGGGCCGTGCTTTCCCGAAACGGCGGGAAAAGAGCCCGGAGTGTCGACGGTAAAAATGAAAAGGTCAAGTTAAAACAACGACACTTAACTTTATTCTTTGTGTATATTTAAAAGTACAAGGGTGATTTGAAATTGGTTGTTGAACGGCCAGAGGTTCGGATTTCGAAAAGAGACTGATCCCGAAATTGAAAAAGCACTCCCCTTTTATAGATTTTGGAGTTGCCTTTTGTCAACTATTTTAATGTCAAAATTCCAAGAAATACACACAATGACTTAGTGCTTCGATTGGAATTTTGTTCTGGGAATTATTTAAAGGGTTTTGTTGGATAGATTCTGGGAAGGGAATCATGAAATGCGTTTTGAATTTAGCATTTCATAATGTTAGGATTTTTAGGAATTGAGTCAATGTATGATGAATTTACTTTTGGTTAAATTCGTTGTACATGTGACTCAATGTGGAATTTGGATAAATGGAAAGTTTGGGATTTGGGTTTATTATGTGGAATTTTGAATCAATGTGCGATAATTGGCTTTTGGTTTAATTTATCGCTCATTGATTCAATATGAAATTTGGGATTTTCGTTATAGGATTATGGATGATGTTGGGGATTTAGATAGGGGTAGCAATTTGGGATCGCTACATCCTTCCCCCCTTTAGAAAAGACAATTAATCTAGAGGAGATTAATTTTCTAGAATGGGTGAAAAAGCAAGAGGCGGTGGCATTTTTCAACTTCGGGATAGTTTACATTGTTTGAATTTTAGTATTGTTAGGTATAGATTGTTGTCTTATTATTATAATTATTAATTCTTATTATTCATTAAAGGTTTTACAAGTGTGGTATTAGTTAGTTTGGTTTATTTTTTCTTTGTTTATTATGATATTTGAGTTTAATCTAATTTGCTAACAATCATTAAATTTTGTTTATGTGTAAAAGAAAATTGTTTTTCATTATTAGTATACATTTTGTTTTTTTTGTATATATATTTGTTTTGGTTTTTTTTTTCTTATTATTTAATATTTAAATTTAATCTAATTTGCTAACAATCATTAAATTTTGTTTATGTGCTTATTTTTATATTTACATTTGTGTTTTGTTTAGTGTTTTTTTTGAGGTTTCACATTTTACGCATACACATATGTTTTGGGAAAGGGTGTTTGTGTTTTGCATGTGGGGGCCTTGATGGAAAGAGGGGGGGGGTCTCTCTCTCTCTCTCTCTCTCTCTCTTTTCATGCTTTGAGCTAAGAGTTCAGTCTATAAATAGTTTTAAATTATTGTTGTGGACCACGCGTGTCTCCTTTCCAATCTTTAGGATTGTGTTTTCCCCGGATAAGATTTTTATGACTTTGTAGGGGCCTTGCCGTAGGGAGGTTAGTTTGTTGTGTCTGGCGTGGTTTTTTAGCAGTACCCTATCGCCGACATTAAATTTTCGATTTCCCGATGTTTGGTCGTAATAGGCTTTGGATTTTTTCTTTCTCCCCGAGAGTATTTCCTTTGCGGTCCGATAGCCGTGTTGCAGTCGCACCTTTAGTTCGTTTGCGTATAAGTCATAGTTGTATGTGCCTTCAGGGTTTCGTTTGAGTGAGGTGGGTATATCGGCTGGAAAACCGTATAGTAGTTCGTGTGGTGTGTAGCCTGTGCTACTGTGGGGGGTAGTATTGTAAACGAACATAGCGTATGGTATCCAGGTATCCCAGGTGAGGGTATCTTGGTTAACATACTGGCGGAGATATTCTGCCAAAGTCCTGTGGCTTCGTTCCAATGCCCCGTTTGTTTGTGGGTGGTAGGGTGATGTGTTTAGTTTTTTTTGTTTTAAGTAATGAGCAAATGTCCTTGAAAAGTGTACTTAGGAAGTTTGTACCTCGGCCCGTCAGTAGGGAAGACGGTATGCCGTGCTGACAGACGATATTTTCTACGAAGATTCCGGCCACGTCCTTGGTTTCGGTACTGGCCAGGGGGTATGCGCCAGAAAACTTGGTCAGGTCGTCCTGGAAAGTTAACAAATACTTGTTTCCGTTGTAGCTGGCTGGCAAGGGTCCAACTATGTCTAGAGCGATCCTTTCGAATGGCTTAGAACTTGTTGTTGTTATTTTCATTGGTACCCTGGGATTTTTTTTACTTTTATTTAGTTGACAGGAGGCGCATTTACGGATGTATGTCGCGATGTCGGTTTTCATTGATGGCCAATAGTATTTTGGCCTCATGCGGTTGATTGTTCGCGTGATTCCTTGATGCCCCCCAAATGGTGAATCGTGATATTCCGCGAGCAATTTTTGCACGTCATCTTCGTTTGTTATTAGCTTTCTTTCATCGGAATAAATAAATATTTGGGTGCTAAGTTGCCCGAAAGCATCTTTGAGAAGAGCTGTGAAGATTGTTTTTGACTCTTCATCCATTGTGGGTATTGACAAACCGATTTGGTTGTGGTTATGGTCGCGGCATACCTTGCTAAGGCCGGATAGGCAATCTCTGACGATGTTTCTGTCGCTCATACTTCTGAAGAGCAATGGCAGCGTGATAACGCGTGTCTTTAAGTTATCATAGTCTGCCTTCTTTCCCATTTCGGGTTTTCTAAAATGTTTGATTTTTTGGGCCAGCACGCTTTCTTCGGGGGAGTTTGTTAGGGGAAGTATTATTATGCGAAATTCTAATTTTTTGTCGGAATAGATGGATCCTTTTTGTTTATGTAATAAGAGATCGGGATTGGTTTTGTGGACTTGAGTTTCCTGGGGATTCCGTTCTATTTTTGCCTGTTTCCGTGTGGTTACCAGAATGTGTTTGTTGGGGCCCGCTATGTTTTCGACAGTTATTCGGCTAAGGGCATCGGCATTGGTGTTGTTCTTACCCTTTTTGTGGACGATGGTGTAGTCGTATTCTTCTAAGAGAATTTTCCAACGCATCAGCCGAGAAGTAGGGTCTTTTCGTCCTATTAACCACTGTAGGGATCTGTGATCAGTGACGATGGTAAATCTTCGTCCATAGAGGTATGGTCGAAATTGAGCCAATGCAAAAATGACCGCTAGTAGTTCTTTCTCGGAGGTGGTGTACCGGGTTTCGGCATCGTTTAAGGTGCGGCTGACAAAAGAAATGGGCTTGTCCTGGCCTACTGTGCCTTGGGAAAGAATGGCTCCCAGGGCAATGTCGCTTGTGTCAGTTGTTACGATGAATTCCCGGCTGAAATCTGGGTATGCCAGTATTGGTGGGGTGATAACTTTTTGTTTTAAAATAGTGAATGCCTCGTCACAAAAGGCATCCCAGTGGAAAGTGACGTTTTTTCTGAGCAGTCTGCTCAGTGGCTTGGCTAATTCGACGAAGTTTGGGATGAATTTTCGGTAGTAGCCGACGAAACCGAGAAAGGATTTTACATCTTTTTGTTTTTTGGGCACGGGGAAGGTTTTTACTGCTTTGGTTTTTTCCGGATCTGGTCTTATGCCGTCTACTGAAATGACGTGTCCCAGGTAGGTGAGCTCTTTTCTTATAAAGTGGCATTTCTCGGGTTGTATTTTTAAGTTGTGTTCGTGTAGGCGGTCGAGGACTTTTATGAGCCGTGAATTATGGTCGTTCAGGTCGTAACCGTAGATCACGATGCCGTCCACGTAAACGAAGCATTCGATTCCCTGACGACCCATGAGAACATTGTTCATGAGTCTTTGGAACGTCGCGGGGGCATTTTTCAATCCGAAGGGCATGCGATTGTACTCGTAGTGGCCAAATGGGGTGTTGAACGCTGTTTTGTCTTTGTCTTGGTCTTTCATGCGTATCTGGTGGAAACCTTCGGCCAGGTTAAGCGTGCTGAAATATCTAGCTCTACCTAATTGGTCCAAGATGTCGGTGATGTTGGGCAGTGGGTATGCGTCTCCTATGGTTATTTCGTTTAATTTTCTAAAGTCGACGACCACCCTCCATCGTTTTGTCCCATCCGGGCCTGGCCTTTTGGGAACCAGTAGAAGGGGGGAATTCCAGGGGCTAAAACTTGGTTGTACTACACCATTGTCCAACATTTCGTTCACCTGCTTGTGGATTTCCTGCTTGGAGCTGTCTGGCAGGCGGTATGGCCTTGAGTAGAGGGGCGGTTTTCCATTTTCTGTGATGATTTGGTGTCTTATGGCGTCGGTGTAAGTGAGGTGGGCGCCTCCAGAAAGAAGAGGTTGTTATATTTGCGACAGATATTTAGGATGGACCTTTTCTCTTCTTCATTACAGTGTTGCAGTTTCAGGAGTGATTCCAATAGCGCAAGCCTGTTTTTTGTGTGGTTCTTTGATTCGTTTGCCCGGACCACATCGTAGTCTTCCAGCCTTTCCCATTTGACTTTGATGTCGTTGATTTTTATTTCTTGGCTCGAATCCAAGGTATTCATAACGAGTATCTTGATTTTGTTATCCTTGGTCGCCGTTAGAGTGTCGCCTAGGTATATGCCTGGTCTGACGTGGGTCTTTTGAATTATTAAATTTTCGCCAGCTTTGTTCTTAAAGGGAATTTCTACTATTTGTTGCGTTCGGGGGTGCATTATAATGGGGTCCAGTGCAAGCTCGCGCTCGTTGTTTAAGGGTTCCGGTAGGGTTTTGTTGGGATTGGGATTTTGGCCTGAGGTATTTTCTGCTAGGGCTTCCTTTTCCGCCGGCTTATCCCTTGTTGGGATTTTATGTTGTAGTCCGACGTTATTAGTCAGTTTATTAGCGTTATTCGGGGTTTGAGAAGGAGAGGGCGAGTGTGGTTTTGGGATAACTTGTTCGACTGTGTTTATTGGGACATCGGATCCGGCCCGTAGACAAACGGATTCAGATGTTGACCTGCATGTTTTATCCTTAGTGGCTGTTTCCGATTTTTGGGAGACATCGTAGTTGTCATGCAACAGTCTTTCGGTATCCTTATTGCCAGTAGTGTCCGTAGACGTCACCTCGTAAGGTGTGGCATTTTCCGTTTCCCTCTTTTCCTTCTGCAATTCCGTGATCTGCTCAGGTGTTCCCGTAGTTCCCCCTTTTATAGAGATCTGAATAAATTTTTTTTGGTAGTCGATTTGGCACTGGAATTTGGTGAAGAAGTCATTTCCCAAGATGCCATCGTATTGGAGGTTGATTTTTTCATTCATAATTTGAAAAGAATGTTTGAGGGCTATAGTGTGGTTGTCGGTTTCGAATTTTAGTTCGCCTTCTAATTCCCCACCTGTGTTTATGTAGTACGGTTCGCTTCCGTGCTTCTCGATCAACGAGGAAGAGAAGCGAACGATTGTTGAATTCGGGTCCCGGGAATCGGCCAGGCCCAATAAAAATGCAGCTTTTTGAATCTGCAACTACTTTTATTAATTTTAATTTTATTTGTAAATTCATTTTCTGGCGTCCTTACACCTAGAACGCCAATTGAGACTGATCCTCGAATCTGAAATTCATCACCCTTATAAAGAGAAACAAATCGACATTTGTATCTCGAAAATACACAATTTCCTACAAAAATCCCGATTTTGGAATCCTGAGTGAGATGCTCAGTGTTTATTTAAGATAAGGATTCAGTTTCCTGAATTCCTATGAAACTATTGTGCAGATGTGGATATGTAAATGAATTCGGGTTTTTGTTTGTTCACTTAGATGGATTTTACCAAATTGAGATAACGTATCTCTGGTTTTTGAATTTAGATGATGCCGTGGGGCAAATGCAAGACGATAAACGAATATATGATTCGTTTATTGGGAATTTGATTATAATTTAAGATTTTGGATTTAATTATGCCGTGGAAGCAGCTAATAAGCGATAAACGAATGTTTGATTCGTTTATTGCGAATTTTGGTTTATGTTTGGGTTTTTTCGGGTTTTGATCGGATTTTGAGTTTTGTAGTAAAATAGCTGGGATTTGGATGTGGAAATGGAGGAAAAAAGGTGGTAGGGCTTTTCAGAGCACTATATTTAGAGCTTCCCCTGTGATTGTGGATATTGTTATGGGAGCCGTAAAATGTGCGGCTTGTATTTGAGCATCCTCAAGCTTTATCAGGCTGATGTCTGCACCTGTGTCGATAAGAAACGTATAATACCAGTTATCTGATGGATTGAATTTGACTCGTATCACTGGTTCCTTGAATTCAGGGCAGAAAGATACGAGCATCTTAAAATCTACATCGGGGTGAGGCGTGCGTCGGCGGTCGTTTGTACCCGAGAAGGAGTGCCGGCGTTCGCTACCCGGGTCGATTCGTTTCCCTGAAGGGGTACGTTAGGTGTGGTTTGATTTTGCCTGATGTTTTGGATTCTTCCCCGGGGGAAGCTTGTAGGTGTTTCGTTTAGTGGCGCGCTTGGTGTGTTTCTGAAAGGGTTTCGGGTTGCTGGAGCCTGGTTTTGGGTCTGCATGTGCGCCATTCTGGTTCTGCATTCTGCCTGAGAGTGGTTAAATCTCTTGCAGTATGTGCATTGAAGGCGTGCAACCTCTGCCTTGATGTGTTGGGGGACGAAGTTCGGGAAGTTTGGGTTGCGGTAACAGGTTGCGGAGGTGTGTCCTCTTTTGTTGCACGTCTGGCAGATTTGTTGTTGATTTCCTCTTAAGGTGTTGGCTGGGGTTGTCACTGTGTTGACTCTGTCCAGTCTTCGGGATTGTTCTAGTGCGTAGTCGATGGCTGTTTTTAAGTTTTGGGCGTTCTGTGACTTGACTAGAATCCCGAGATTTGGGTTTTTTAGTCCGTCTTCGAAGGCGTTTAGTGCGATTTTCTGGTTTTCCTCCAAGAGGTATGTTCGTACGGCAGGGTCTACGGAGCTTGCGAATGTAGCTTCGTTTAATTGATGCAGGAGGTGTGTGAGTCTATTTCCGAACTCTTTTACGCCCTCCTTGTTATCCTGCTTTGCCGCCACCAGGTTGTTTTGTGCCGCGGATCTGGAGGTGAGAATTTTAAATTCTTCTTTTAATTCGGATACGAGGTCCTCCCAGGTTGGAATGACCTTGTACCGGGTGCAGTCGTGTGCCGGCCTTGGAGTCTTGTTTTGACTATTTGCAGGAAGAATGATTTTTGGCTATCGTCCCGTGCTTGTGAGAAAACGATATCTCCGCACGAGATGAATCCCTCTAATTTGTCTGGGTTGCATGACGGTTACGAATCCCAGTATATTGCCCATTCCTATGGCGAAGTTCATTTAGGGGGTTCTTCTTACGTTTTCCAGTGGGCAGGACTTCCTGAAGCTCCGCCTTGTGTTTTTTTGATCGGGTAATAATGTTTATGTCTTAAGCGGGTTGTTTTTTTGAATATAAGATTTGGAAAGCGGACTCGAGGGAAAAATCCAGAAAGTATCAATGAAAGAGGGCAAAGGTTCGGGTAAAAATTTGGCTCTGTTAGAGACACCGGTCGTGAGGGGAGAAAAGGCTGAATTTAAAATATCTTTCCGGAAAAAGGGGGGGGGGGGGGGTGTGTATGTGTATAATGTACCTTCTGTTTTCGGTTTTTTGTTTTATTAATTTGTGTGGCTTTTATTGCATATATATATATACATTTTTTTTTTTCGCCTTTTGTTGGCGCGATTTAGAAGTAATTTTGTAGTTGGTAAAAAGGGAAAAAAAATTAAAAATAAGAGTACCTGGTTGCCTTTGGTGTCGTCGGTATTTGGTGTATGTATTTTGCTGGGGCCTTTTGGTTTTTTTGGTGATGTTTTCGCGTTGTCTCGTCCTGCTTTGTTTTTGGGTTTTGCTTTGTGTCTGCTGCCAGATTTGTGTTTAAAGTTTCTTTTTTTCACTTTCTTTATTTCGAATAAAACCAGTTTTTTCCAAAACACACTACTTTTTAAGCGTTGCTAAAACATTTTGTTGTTAAGTTGTTTGAAAATGTTTTTTCTTCGAATTTTTCCCAACGCAAACCTTGTCAATATTTTTTGTCAAATTCAAATCACCTTTCTTTATTTCAAGTTAAACCAGTTTTTTTCAAAACACACTACTTTTTAAGCGTTGCTAAAACATTTTGTTGTTAAGTTGTTTGGAAATGTTTTTCCTTCGAATTTTTCCCGACACAAATCTTGTCAATATTTTTTGTCAAATTCAGATCACCTTTCTTTATTTCAAGTTAAACCAGTTTTTTTCAAAACACACTACTTTTTAAGCGTTGCTAAAACATTTTGTTGTTAAGTTGTTTGGAAATGTTTTTCCTTCGAATTTTTCCCGATACAACCTATTTTCAGCAGCGATTCGACTCGAATAAATCCCACTGCTGCCACCATTTTGTAATGCTCCGGGCCGTGCTTTTCCGAAACGGCGGGAGAAGAGCCCGGAGTGTCGACGGTAAAAATGAAAGACGCGAAAAGGTCAAGTTAACACAACGACACTTAACTTTATTCTTTGTGTATATTTAAAAGTACAAGGGTGATTTGAAATTGGTTGTTGAACAGCCAGAGGTTCGGATTTCGAAAAGAGACTGATCCCGAAATTGAAAAAGCACTCCCCTTTTATAGATTTTGGAGTTGACTTTTGTCAACTATTTTAATGTCAAAATTCCAAGAAATACACACAATGACTTAGTGCTTCGATTGGAATTTTGTTCTGGGAATTATTTAAAGGGTTTTGTTGGATAGATTCTGGGAAGGGAATCATGAAATGCGTTTTGAATTTAGCATTTCATGATGTTAGGATTTTTAGGAATTGAGTCAATGTATGATGAATTTACTTTTGGTTAAATTCGTTGTACATGTGACTCAATGTGGAATTTGGATAAATGGAAAGTTTGGGATTTGGGTTTATTATGTGGAATTTTGAATCAATGTGCGATAATTGGCTTTTGGTTTAATTTATCGCTCATTGATTCAATATGAAATTTGGGATTTTCGTTATAGGATTATGAATGATGTTGGGGATTTAGATAGGGGTAGCGATTTGGGATCGCTACATGACTGAACCGCTTTTAGTTGTTCTTTTCTTTTGATCGTTATAAGTCTTGATCATCAATGAACGCGTTTTGCATTTTTATCACCATGTTGAGGTCCGGCGCCGTGCTTCCTCGGTTGAGGGAAGAGCGGGGACCTTTTGTTTTTCTTTTAGTTATTATTCCTTTTATTTTTCCTTTTATTTATTATTCCGCTCCGATAGAAAGTACGTTTGAGCGGAAATTTGTTGCAATTGATAATTAATTAATTAAGAAAAAAACTAATTCCGTCTCCTTAATATTGTTTATTTTGTGTATCATCTTCTTCACTCAAGGAAAACTTATTCTCAACTCAATACATAAATTTACTTGAGACTGTAAGCAATTCAACTTAATCTGAACGAACTTTATGAACTGAATTTTTTCTATTTCTATTTTTTTTTTGTGTGACTTTTCACATGAATCAATTTGGACGAAAATCCAAGTTGCTATGTTTTGAATAAATAAAAAGGTGCAGGTTATTAAGTGTGCTGTAACTGGTAATATTGTGAATGTTTATGAATGGTATGTATTAAGTGAGAATGTAATATATGTTAAGTGAAGTTTTTAAGGATGTGTTAGGAGATTCAGTGTTAAATTTAATAAGGGTAGTATTCTGGAATACAACAACCACCTATGATTAATCGATTTTCAATGGCTTTGAAAAATTCCTCATATCATTCACACTTGATGTTGTGTTTTGGAGGACTGTAAAACTAACTACTGCGATATTAAAGTCTCACTACTGCAGCTTGGATATCCTTGGATTGTGGTGTTCCGTCTTCTTTTTGCCGAGTCGGTGTTTTCTTGATGATTTGTTCCCTTATGGTAGTGTCGGCTCATCACACCTACGCTTACCGGGTTTTTCGTGGGATTATTTTGTGTATATTGACTATTCATTTTTGTTCCCACGAGTCTTGGGGTTTCAAAGAGTCCACCATATCAGAGCCCCTCTTTGATATGGTAAGGTCTGCTTACCGTTCTGATTCGACCCGGTGTCAGAGAGGCGCCGTTATAATGCAGCCGGTATACCTTTGGCTGCAAACCATCCAATGGGCACGGTGACGCGTAACACCCTGGATTAGGGGTGGTAGATCTTTGTGTTTTACTCCTCGCCAGCTTGTCTGACATGGGTGGGCCTACTGGAAGCGTATGCTTCCATCAGCATAGCCTGAGTGATTCATTGTAGTTTAAGCCCCCACACCGCGTCAAGGTTTCTACCAAGCCCCATGTAAAATATGTGAAATTTATTAATGACCGGTGCTAAAAAATAGGACGCATGGTACAATTATGTATTTATAAACGTACACGCTCCAACAGAATCTACCGACGAAGACCCGAAGGACACATTCTACGAGACCCTAGAGGAAGTTTTTGATGGGATCTCATCATTCGATGTTAAAATCCTCCTCGGGCACCTCAATGCAAAAATTGGAAAGGAAGATATCTTCCAACCAACGATAGGTAAAAAAAGCCTACACGACGTTTCAAATTATAATGGAATTCGAATTATTACGTTCGCAGCGTCAAAAGATCTGATAGTGAAAAACACGATGTTCAAGCACTAGCAAATCCATAAACCCACATGGAAATCACCCGACGGCGTAACGCGTAACCAAATAAACCATTTCCCCATAGACAAAAGACACCACTCGAACATCCTTGACGTAAGATCATATAGAGAAGCAGATTGGGAGTCCGATCATCTTCTAGTGATAAGCAAAATTAGGCGTCAGCTCGCAGCAAATCCACAAAGTTCGACACTAATAAACTCACGGACCTGCGCAAAAGGGCTGAATATCAAGACGAACTAACGAATACATTTTACATCCTAGAGAATGGGAGCAGTGAGGAAGAGGAACCAATAGTATGAACACTAAATGGACATCGATCAGAGACACAATCAAACAAACAGCCCAAAAGGTATTAGGATTTAAGAAAACAATTAAGACCAAATCTTGGTTTGACGATGAGTGCAGGACGAAGATCGAAGAACGTAAACGCCTCAGAGTGATCCACTTGGAAATATATGATGAAATAAACGCAGAAAGATACGCGACGATTCGGAAAGAGACAATGAACTTTTCAAACGCAAAAAACGCGAATGGGAGAAGACTCGGATCGAAAAAATACTGGAAAATGCCAGAGCAAAGAATATCAGAGGTATGTATGCCGGCATAAATTCAATTAGAAATAGCTACCGAGGGAGAGCCAAAATAATTCGAGACGCAAACGGCTGTCTGGTCACCGAAACAAACAATGTCGTGACAAGATGGAAGCAATACTTTAAAAATCTGCTCAATGTGCGCGCCCATCAACCACAAATAAACGCACCAGACGTACATACAACCGAGTCTCAGATCCCAAAGCCCTCTTTCAACGAAGTTTTAGACGCAATAAATCGATTGAAAAACAACAAGGCTCCCTGAGTCGACTGCATACCGACAGAGGTTGTGAAGCATGGAGGAGAGGCAACCGCTCGAAAGATCCACCAATTCATCAAAATAATATGGGATAAAGAAGTCACTCCGGAAGAATGGAAAAGATCGATAGTCGTCCCCATTTTCAAAAAAAGGCGACAGATCGGACTGCGAAAACTACAGAGGAATATCATTGCTCCCAACCACATACAAAATACTAACATATGTCATACTGGCGAGAATCACACCGTACGGAGATGAAATACTGGAAAACTACCAGTGCGGATTCCGTAGGAACCGGTCAACAAGCGACCAAATGTTCACAGTAAGGCAACTGTTGGAAAAAAAGGTGAGAATACGGAGAGACGGTTCACCAACTGTTCGTTGACTTCAAAAAAGCTTACGACCCAGTCGCAAGGCAAAGACTCTACCATATTGTAGTTGAGCTGCGAGTCCCGAAAAAATCAACGATAGGACTGTGCGTAGAATTCTTGACGGTAGACCGACGGGAAAGAGACCGACAGAACGGCCACGACGGAGATGGGAAGACAATGTCAGGTTTAACGTTGAGGAGATCGGATCGGCTGGTCAAGGGTGGAAGGAGAGCGCGCAGGACATAGCACGATGGCGCAGTCCAGTCGGTGAGGTCATGAACTTCCGGGTTCCTACAGGCCAATAAATAGTAGTGTGGTGTTCTGTACTTTAACTAAAAGTTTTAAATCAGGATTCTTAATTCTGTCTTCGAACGCGTGTAATTTTTTTTTTTTTGCAATTTATTTATTTATTCGGCTTAATACAAGCTAATTACACTAAATATAATTCTTATAAACTAACCTAAAACTAATGTAGTGATAAAAATTATATAAGGTATATAATATAATTCTCCTCCAGGAGATATACTCTCACTACATATTCGACAGTGTTTTCAAGTGTGGCTTTGTACAGTGGATACAGGAGATCTACGAGCCTGTTTCCAAGGCCTTTCACACCTTCCTTGCTACCTTCCCTAGCTGTCATCGGATTGGCCGCCGAGCTAGAAGTGAGAATATTAAATTCTCCCTTCAATTCCAAAGCAAAATCATTCCAGGTTGAAATTACGCTGTATCGGATGCGGTCGTAGGCTGGCCCTTGCTGGCTTTCATCACGTTTAAGAAGAAAACATGCTCGCTGTCGTCCTGTGCCTGCGAAACAATTTATCCTCCTTTCCTCAAGAGATAAAGTTATTTCATTCGTTCGGGTTGCCGTCGAACACCGATAAGACACGCAATATGTCACTCAGCACGATAGTGATTTTCATTATAATTCGCTATTAATTTCGTGCTTTTAATTATTGGAATCTTATAACCTTGGAGGCTAATAACCTTGCCCGGAAAAACATATTATTATGGACAAATTAACAATTCTCGGATAAGGATCGGATTCCGGTGGAGAGACTTGCTGAATAAGGCCAAGATCGGATCTCGGTTGTAGTGCCAATGATGATGATGATGATGAATTATTGTAATCGAGTATTATATACGCGTTTCTAGGCGAAGACATCATCATCGTCGGCACTACAACCGGGAACATGTCTTGGCCTTATTTGACAAGTATGAGGCTTGTTAAATTTTCCATAATAATTTGTTTTTCCAGGAAAGGCTGTGGTGGTTCTTTAATACATTCCCAAAGAGAACCGCCCATCCTCTTTAAATTAACCACTTTCTCTTACCATACCAAGCCATAGTACTTACCTGCGATTAGGGCCAGCGTAAGCTCTCCTGCAGCATCTTACCTGAAAGGAAAACCTACCCGACGGCATCCATACATTTTGAACTTTCCTGGTTCATGCTCCATGAACCAGTTCATCTCCTATCGGCTTAGCTTGTCTTCAATTATCGATATACCAACGCTGGGTAGCGTATTGTTGATACAGCTGGAGCCGATATTCTTTCCATAGTTCACAATTGTATATCGCGCCTATACCCTTAGGTCCGCGACAGTTGCGACAATTCCCAGTTATCGGCTATCACCCGATCATGGAATTTGGGCATGGATAAGATCATTGTTTAGGCAATCTTACCCATGCCTATGATGATCCGCCTGAAAACTGAATTAAACATACGGTATCTCACTGTGTTCGTTTACTTACCTGCACATTAACCCAAACATATAGCCACCCAGCCTGACCCTTTGCCGCCGTCGACGAGGTTTCTGCTGACTTAGGTCAACAAAATAATGTTCCTCCTTGTGTACAGGAGCCATACGGCTAGATTAGATATTGCCTACATCGGTGTTTCCAAGGAATCTTGGGCAAATACAACGACGACCCCTTTGTAACATAGGCACATCATGTACATCATGCGTGCCACCATTTGATCTGTGAAATAGCGTTTTTGTTTACTTTGAAACAAAAATCTATTTCGATCCCTGGCATACATCTTCACCGATGTATGGGTACATCGCCGCAGCCCCCGACGATCGTACGTTTATTTAATCAAGTGTCCGCCGATCATAGTCCTCATCGCAGCACTTGTCCTATACGGACACATATAGAATCCTCCCCTATCGATGCAATTCGCAGCCATTGAATCTGATGGACGTGAGTTGCATCGTGGAGTCAGATTTAATTAGCCAGAGGAGGCGGATGATCACCAGAGAGTGCGAGCATTTCAAAGTAAAATTCCTAAGTGGTGTTAAGGTCGTCGCGCTGTCGAAGTTTCGGTTGTTAACTTTTAACTAGTTTTTGCAAAACGTTGTCATAATCAGAATCGCGATCAGTGATTATCGACTAAAATAAATTCGCAAGGTGTCTCGCAGTATTTAGTAGCAGCAGATGAAATGTTTCTTATCGAACTGTGAAATTAGAAAAAAAAGGAAAGCATAAACAAAAATACAAAGGTAAATTCGCAAAGTGTCACCACGGTTTCAGTATTGATAAATGTTAAGTATCTCGCCGAATTGTGAAAGTTAAAAAAAAGAGCACAAAAAATAAAACTTTAATAAACGTAACCAACGTGTTTCATTTCCTTGTTTTGATTTGACTTGAACATTTTTTCTGGACAGTTTGTGGAGTCTCGACGAAGGCTGTGGGAAGAAAGTGAATCCATGTCCCTGAGCCATCTACTTTCTCTCCCCACAAGGCTATTAGCCTTGCACCAACTAGGCGAAGACAGACCTTCCCAAGTATAAGTGAAACAAGAGCAAAGATTAAGGAGAAAGAGATTTTCATTGAATCCAAGTAAAGCAAACCTGAAGTGGAAGAATCCTGACCACAGGAAGAAGAGAAAGAGACCTTTTCTAGCCTAAGTAGGATTGGTTCTAAAAATCCTGTAAGCACCAAGAGTAAGAAATATATATATTCACTTCCTCATCTAATAGTTGTAGATAACTAATTACTGCAGTTCATTCCACATGTTGCTTGCATATTATGCTTTCTATATTACTCGGCCCATCGACAGTCCTTAATTTTTTTTTACTTTTACGCTTGCTGCTTAAGTATATCCCCTTCTTTTTTTATTCACGAACATATTTTATGTTTATAAGAAGTTTCACTTCAAGAAAGCTGGCTGGATGTTATTAGTACTCAGCACATATAATATACCTACATTTCGTTTCACAATGCGAGACTCGTAATGAGTCATGGACAGGTGGATCATGTGTAAAAGCAAAAGGAATAAAATAAAAACGACGAGCAAAAAAAAAAAATAAATAAAATAAACAGCAATAAAATAAAAAAATATAAAGCAACAGAATAAAAAGAAAACAATATGAACTTATAAACTTATGATTACAACATAATTATAGGATCCGATAACTGTTAATGTTTTATTTGAATAACGGTAATTCCTTGGTCCAACCTCTTGACTGGTTTATTCCTTCACACAACTTAGGAAAACTAACACTTCGTTATCGTTTTAGATCTAGCACACCTTTGGATGATAATAAAACTCAAAATTCAAACCAAAATTCTTTTTAATTTCCTCCATAGACATTTTTTTTCTATAATACGTGTCCTTTTTCTTGTCTTAGGGATTTACTTTTTTTGTTCCTTACAGCAAGGACTTTTCTTCTCTCCACTGCCGGCACTGCTGCTGCACGTGCATTTATTATCATGGTCACATTTGCATCTTTCGTCACATTTCTCGGGAGTGCATTTGCAATCTAAGGGAAGCAGAAATGAAAGGGCGGAAAATCGATTATTTCCTAGGTACTTCCAAAGGAACAGCAAACATTGATAACAAGGTATATGTGAGTCAACACTTATCAAATCCAGCATATAAAGTATATAAAAGCTTAGTATTTGAATTACATTATTGTTTAATAAAAACAAGTCTTATGAATTTAATGTAAATTATTGCAATTTAAAAAAAGATATGTATATTTATTTGGTTGAACACTATAACAGCAAATTTATAAAGCAGTTAAACTTATTTTATTCTAACAAAAAGTTGATTCAACTACACTACATACCGGTACCACATCCTCCACAAGGCATCCTTAATATGATTGGTAGATTTGGTTAGTTGAAAGATTTTCCTCTACGATGCTTACACGTCTGCAGTCTTTGAAGAACTAAAATCTGCTGGGACGTAAATGAAAATACCACCAAACGAAAAAGTACTGCCGATAGCACCAACTTGATATCAACTTTTTTTTTGTTGAAAAGAACACAGATTTGAACCTATGAGGGACAGGGAGGCAACTATAATACAACAAATTCAGTTGACATTATTTGACGGCTAAAAAGGCTCCTTATTTATTAATTACTTCTCTGCAAGGTCAAGTGGGAGCAACTTGCTGGTTTCAGCGACAACACTAAAGTTAGTTACTGAAGGGGTGGTGCGGGCAAATGAAACTGCGCAGGCGACATCTCATATATTCGTAATATTGGATGTGTATTACGTAGGTACTCTGGCTATTTGATACGCTTAATGCATAGAGATTCGTATAGCGAATTTAAACGTATTAGTCTTATTCACGGCATCCTTCGATGAAAGTTTATTGGGGTAAAGGGGAACCATGACATCATCTAAGCGAGACCGGTTGTCATTAACTGGCGTTAAGGAGAAGGTTGGCATCGTCTTTGTTATCAAATTGCTTTTAATTTAAATTTACTACTTTGCATGTGTGCTCCCCGCACCGCTGAAGAGTGGTTGAGCCATTGAGTCTGTCCTCATGTTCGGTAATTTGTCGGTCTTTTTAGTCTACGTTATCCGATTAAAGGCGCAATAAACTTAAGATTGGTTTGTAATTTTCTCTTTTATTGGGTCTGCGGTGTAGTAGTTTTCGAGCTTCTTGTTAACCACTTCCGGAATTCCATTTTAAACAATAATAGAGAATAAGTAATTTATTAGTAAGTGAGCCGCGGTCTTCGATAAACAAACAAGTCCTTGATCTTCAATTTCCTTCCTTTTTTCTCTTTTTCAGGTATAAATATAAAAATATTCCCCAACCTAAGTTTATCCTTTCAACTTCACATTTAATTTGTTCCAAATCATGTCGTGTTTCAAATAACCATAAATTTACAAAACAAAAATGTCCAAGTCTGAAAAAATGAAAGTGAACGTAAAGGATCGTGTGAAGGACAATGATACATTCGATTTGAGTCTTTCGGAACTTACAGATGTTCCAGTAAAAGAAATTTTGGCTGGCAAAAATTAAAAAACGAAACAAAACGTACGAGGGTTGTCTCTTATGTTTCGGGATTTGGCAACCCTAGTGTTGCAATCCGGCAATTGACAGCTCTGTCGTAAAGTTGGACATTTTTGAGGTTATACGCACTCAGAACGTTTTGACATACGAGCGCTATTTGTGTTGTTTACAGTAACTTAAAAGATTCATCTCGGCCCAAAAATGGAATTAAATCGTCAACATTTTCGTGCGATTATTTTTTACAACTTTCGGCGTGGATTAACTCAGCAACAGTGCATGGATGAACTTAATTCAATTTTTGGCGATGGAGCTCCATCAAGGACCAGTGTTTATCGATGGTATGGTGAATTCAATCGTGGTCGTAGTTCACTCCAAGATGAATTTCGTGAAGGTCGTCCAAAATCAGTTGTTGTTCCGAAAACCATTGATGCTGTGCGCGAACTGATATTGGAAGATCGTCATGTGACCTATCGTGAGATTGAGACAACCTTAGGCGTTAGTGGGACCAGCATACATTCAATATTGCATAAACATTTGACTGTCAAAAAAATTTGTTCGCGTAGGATCCCACACAATTTGTCAATCGCCCAAAAAAAGGCTCGTGTCAATTGGTCGAAAGAAATGCTCAAAAAATACGGTCGCGGTGCTTCGAAACACGTCTATGACATCCTGACAGGTGATGAATCGTGGATTCACGCGTATGAGGCCGAAAGTAAACAGCAGTCGACTGTCTGGGTGTTTCAAGATGAGCCAAATCGAACAAAAGTTGTTCGCGCACGAAGCACTTCCAAGCAAATGGTCGCCTGTTTTTTCGGAAAAAGTGAACATGTCGCAACCGTACCACTAGAACAACGCAGAACAGTCAATTCTGAGTGGTACACAACCATTTGTTTGCCATTTCTTCCAAGAAATCAGGAAAACCAACCGCCGAAGAAGGATCACTCTTCACCACGACAATGCGAGCTCTCACACATCGGCTGCGACAACTGCATTTTTGAGCACCCAAAACATCGATTTGATGGGTCACCCGCCGTATAGTCCTGACTTGGCACCGAATGACTTCTTTTTATTCCCGTACGTAAAAAACAAACTGAGAGGTCAACGTTTTTCGACACCCGAAGAAGCGGTTGCTGCATTCAGAATGCATGTGTTGGAGATACCTCAATCAGATTGGCAAAAGTGCTTCGACAATTGGTTCAAACGCATGCAAAAGTGTATAGATCTTCATGGGGAATATTTTGAAAAACAATAAAGTGATTTTCGATGATCAATATTTGTTTTTGTTCTCTAATCCCGAAATATAAAAGGCAACCCTCGTACAAACGTAAACAATAAATAAATAAATATAATAACTAATTAGAAATGTGGGATAGGGGAGGAAAGCGCTGCGCCCGAGACATACTATGTTCGGGGACATAAAGTCCTTTCTTTGTCACACAGCCACCAAAAGTTGGGATGAGATCGGTCTCTTTTAGATTTATCTCTTTCACTTATCACCACACTGAAACGTAGGCGATCTGGAGCATTAGAGATATCATTATCATGGAGAATTCGCACTACGGAAAGCATGGTAAATAATAGGGACTCTGTGGGGAAGAAGTATATACCGGACACGGGCACTCGATTCACTTCCTTCCTTCATCATCCACTGAACGAAAGTTCCGCCCCAATTTATCCACAAACGAAAGAAATAAATACACCTAGGAACTGCGGAAAATTAAACACACTGACTTAGTTTGTTGCTATTAATGTTTTTTATTTCACAACGGATCTCAATTCAAATATTTCACACGTTAGAAAATTCCACTTTACAATTAAAGAGGTCCTGGGGGAAAATTCCTAGCGAGGGGGGAAAAAAACAATTGCATTACAAACTTATCAACACGTCAAAGTTAATTGGTATGAACTGAACCACGATGGGAATATCAGCTTCGGTGGCTGTGACACTTTTTGGCCAAAGTACTCAACACTAAAACCAGACTCCGTGTATATATCGCGTCTCCGCAGCGCTACGGAGAGCGGGAGGCGAACCGATCGTTGCGAACGATGGTTGTAATAGGACTCAATCGAGGGTTGGAATCTGGATCTTGATTCACCCTCAATTCGGTGGTGGTGAATATCCTCTCCACTAAGGATATGTTTTTACTTACCACCAGAGAAACGCAAAGTCTGTGTCTGTGGAACAGAAAACCAGATCTCGTAATAAAGATCATGGTGGTACACATGTATGTGTGTACATTGGTTCATTCATGGGACAAAGCCATTAGAACGAATATCCTCTCCACTAAGGATATGTTTTTACTTACCACCAGAGAAACGTAAAGTCTGTGTCTGTGGAACAGAAAACCAGATCTCGTAATAAAGATCATAGTGGTACACATGTATGTGTGTACATTGGTTCATTCATGGTACAAAGCCATTAGAACGAAATTGAAACAAAGGAAGGGCATAATGTGCATCCATGAGATGTGAGTTCGGCTAAGTAAACAAGCCGAATCTCATTGGATGCTAATTGGGTTTGTGTTTGCTTATGTGAGAAGGTCAATGGTAAACGGATCCAGGAATATGTAGGACAAAGGGAATTCTGAGAGTTCAATTGAACAAACAAGTTGCAACTCATTAGATGGTAGATGCATTTGGAATACTTTAATGGTTTGAATTGTTTGCCGTATCGCCAGAATGCCTGCTGAAGGACAGCGTTCTTTTGTTTGTACATGGTACGTGTTAGGGAATCAGTTTCAGCGTCTATTGCGCTAAAGTTATGCAGCTGCGTTAAACTGTTTATCGTTGGGTAAAAGGGTCACCAGCGAATGTGTATGTAGGTAAATTTATTGTACACATGTTGAGGCTGGGAATAGCCAACTCAAGGTTAAGATTCCCTGATTATGCGGTTGCATTATATGTGAGCGAATGAGTTTTCTTTCAGGGAATTTATGATAAGTTTGGAGAGAATTCTTCTAGGGAATTCTTAATTCGAATTAATGAATGAAGGTAAGAATTCTTTTCCAGAAGCTTTTAGCTAAATACATTTGGTCATTTGTTGCGTGAAGCATTTACAGGTGCTTAATGCCATTGCATTAGCAGAAAGTTATGATGGCTGGGTTGTAGTTGTGGGGGTTCTTCGGGTAAATGTACAGTGGGGTTTGGCGACACCGCCACAACTCCATGTTTATCTCGGATAAGACTCTATCCGAGAAGAGGAATGCTTCTGGGAGAATAAACCCACTCTGGGGAATACTCTCCATGTACATATTATTGGGATAGAATGCTTCCGAAATAAGTTTATTTTCACTGCACGTTGCCCTTACAGTGTGGCCACAGATAATTTTGAATATGAAATTATCTATCTTGTTTAGTCCTGATTTGTCATACAGGACTTTATTGGGACAGAACTTCACTTTAGAGTCTAGAAGACTACTACGGAAAAGACTTCTGGTCATTGCATATGCGTTTTTATATGAATCAAAGAACGTTAACGCCTCAGAGTAATCCACTTAGAAGGATATGATGAAGTCAACGCAGAAAGATACGCGTCAATTCGGAAAGAGACAATGAAACTTTTCAAACGTAAAAAACACGAATGGGAGAAGACTCGGATCGAAAAAATCCTAGAAAATGCCAAAGCAAAAACATCAGAGGTATGTATGCCGGCATAAACTCAATTAGAAATGGCTATCGAGGGAGAGCCAAAATAATTCGAGACGCAAATGGCTACCTGGTCACAGGAACAAACAATATCGTGACACGATGGAATTACTACTTCGAAAACTAGCTCAATGTGCGAATCCATCAACCACAAATAAACGCACCAGACGTACACACAACCGAGCCTCAGATCCCAGAGCCCTCTTTCGACAAAGTTATAGACGCAATAAATCGGTTGAAAAATAACAAGGCTCCCGGAGTCGACTGCATACCGGCAGAGCTTGTGAATCATGGAGGAGATGCAACCGCCCGAAATATCCACCACCTCATCAAAACACTATGGGGTGAGGAAGTCACTCCGGAAGAATGGAAAACCTCAATAGTCGTCCCCATATTCAAAAAAGGCGACAGATCTGACTGCGAAAACTACAGAGGAATATCATTGTTCCCAACCACATACAAAATAGTAACAAATTACATACTGGCGAGAATCACATCGTACGCAGGGAAAATACTGGGAAACTACCAGTGTGGATTCCGTCGGAACCGATCAACGAGTGACCAAATGTTCAATTGCTGGAAAAGAAGTGGGAATACAGAGAGACGGTTCACCAACTGTTCGTTGACTTCAAAAACGCCTACGACTCAGTCGCAACGCAAGGACTCTTGCATATGCTGAGCTGGAAATCCCGAAAAAATACGCCGCTCTCATTCAAATTTACATGAACGAAAACAAAGGGCGAGTTAGAATAGAAAACCACCTCTCAGAACCATTTGAAATCTGGGACGGACTAAAACAGGGAGATGGTCTATCACCGTGTCTTTTTAACCTTGTGCTCGAGTATGTCATCAGAAAGGTACAAGACGACAACATGGCCGTATCACCTCTGAACGGGGTCACACAAGTGCTCGCATATGTGGATGACATTGCCGTTTTGGGCGATCATCTGAAAGCTGTAGATAAAAACAGTGAAATCATCATGCAAGCGGCAGAAGAGATGGGCCTGGAAACAAATGAAGACAAAACAAAATACGTGATTACTGCGAGAGCAGGTGGAACTCAGGGAACACATATAAACGTCAGAGGCAAGATATTTGAAAAAGTTAAAGAAATTAAATATCTGGGAACAATACTGACGATCAGTAACGAAATGTCGAAGGAAACTAATAGAAGAATGCATTTCGGCAACTCAAGTTCGCACGCAATCAGTAAACTGCTGAAATCCAAACTGCTATTACGTAACATAAAGCTCCGTGTTTATAGAACCATAATATACCGATTGCTCTATACGGATGCGAAACATGGGCTCTCACAAAACAGACAGAAAATAAATTCCGCGTATTCGAGAATAAAGTTTTAAGGGGTATCTTTGGAGGTAAATATGACGAGGAGGCAGGACAATGGAGGAAACTCCACAACCACGAATTGGAAGAGCTATACCGCAAACCTACAATAGTGAGAGTAATCAGGTCGCGAATATTAAGATGGGCCGGACTTGTGGCGCGAATGGGCAACGATAAGACTGTGTGTAGAATTCATGACGGTAGACCAACGGGAAAGAGACAGGTAAGTCGGTGGCGATGGAGATGGGAAGACAATGTAGGGTCTGACCTTGAGGAGATCGAATCAGATTGTGGGGGTTGTAGTAATGGTTAGCGCAATAGTGTTGCCGTATGTCGTTGATTGTAGCTAAACTCAATTATGCATTATCTGCATAGAATAATGAGTTTAGCTATGCGTCCCTTTGACATGTTTTACAGGTAAATACCTAGCAAGGAAATGGGTAGGTATTGTGGGCTGTTTCTCCTATAGGATAGAGAAACCCCTACAAGATGGTCAAACGTGGAAGGAGAGTGAACAGGACAGGGAGCGATGGTGGAGCCGAGTCAGTGAGGTCATAAGCTTCTGGGTTCCTATAGGTCATCATCACCATCATCGGCACTACAATCGGGATCCGGTCTTGGCCTTATTTAGCAAGTCCTGAGGCTTGTTAAATTTTCCATAATGATTTGTTTTTTCCGGGCAAGGTCATTAGTCTTGCGCCAGAGGCTCCCCGACGGGGAATCGAACCCCGGTCTCCCGCGTGACAGGCGGGTATCCTATAGGTCAATAAATAGTAATTAGTAAGTGCTTAAACAGATTTTTACATTTGAAAAAGGTCGTAAAATCTCACGAAAAATAATGTCCAATACTAGCCACTATTTTTTCCTACATTTCTTGCAGTTGAATTTGTTGCAAAATATGTTGCACGTAAATAATATAATATAATTATTTTGAATAACAGTACGCACGGTTGATGTTGGATATGTGTAATGCTACCTGGGGTTAACCGTCGATGGATGAACTTCACTTCGGCGGCTGCTGTTGTTGATGGGCTTTCATCGACTATTGTTCGGACACGATGTACTATTTTACACTTATTATTTTAAATAAAACTTTGAATTAATTAGTTTTTGTTTTGTTTCGTGTATTTCTTAATTTTAAAATAATGTTTCAGCGAACTTACGTTTTATTCCTTTTACACAGATTTCAGTTGTAATTTATTCACTAATTTCATTTGTTTATTTTATTTGTATGTATTTTCTTCGAACGGAAATATAATTTGTTGAACATCACAAGACAACGAGAGCTGGCGAATTTTAAATCACACGAGCTAATTTCCAAAACATAACGAGAGAAAATCGCTCATCGGCGTCCTTTTATACGAGGACACAAATTTGTCCCCACCTTCCCATTTATTGATTCACCGGAATTTTGTCTGCACTCTCGCTGGCCTCAACCCCCTTCCAATGAATTATCAGGTGCATAAATGGCAATGTACTAGCAAATTTGCTGGGAAGGGTCATGAAAAAGTTATATGATTATTTTTTGTATTACCTTACCTGGCGTGGGTGGGAGCCCGGTTGGCTGCTTCGGGTGGCGGGGTGCACGTTATGTCGTACTGGCTCCACTGGTGCGGGCATGTCGGTCCCAGTTGTAGGGACGAGGGTCCACGTTAAGGGAGCGCAAAAGGTGTGTCCTTCAGCTCCCTTTTCAGCCCCCCTGTAGGGCCGCTCTGCCGGCGCCAGTTCCCTTCGTTAGTTTGTCCCCAGAAGGGCGATTGTTGTCCTGTGTGGCTATGATATCAATCGCCTGGGTCGTAGATGTTGAACGAACCAACCGCTATTACCACTAACGGGGTTGGGCAACTGCATCACGACTCTTCCCAGATATTAAATAAAAAACATTATACGTGGGCTTTAATTATTCTTTAATTTTTGTGTTCTCAACTGTGACGTTGACCTAGACTGATGATTATATTGTAGCGAGCTTAGGGTTTGCTGGATTAATTATTTTGAATAAATAAGAACCGTTAAATTGATTTTGAATTAATGTAACACTTTATTAGTCCGTTAATAACAACCGTTACTTTTACCGCACACAACGATTTCTTGACTTATCGCTTCCTTACTTATCGCTTGCTTCACTGCTTACTGCTTACTTTTTCGATTTGCGTGTGACGTATTTATACCGTTTCCTCATTCTGATTCGGTGTTTCGTTTCCGTCCGTTACATAGCCTCGAATTTTCTACTGCTCACAGTCTCCAGTTTTCCAGTACTTTCTAGAATATTCTAGTACTTTGTTTTGGACTTTCTGGAATATTCTAGTAGTAATTGTCATATGCGTCACAAATTTGTTGGCCGTAGTTCGATCCTCGAGATTGACTGATCTTTATTATAATATAATTTTAATTTATTATTAATTTAAAGTAATTTGTTGACGTCCTTAAACGCTGGACGCTGACCGGGAGACTGTCCCGAATAAGAAAAAAGGGTGTGGCGGGAGGCCGATTTAAAAGAGACAAGGGCAAATGTGTCCTCCAGGTATAAAGATAGTGTCTACAGGGTTAGTTCAAAGGCCTCCAACTGCTTGGATGGTGGGATAGAAATCGTACAAGACCGGTAGTCTTGAGTGCGGTAGTAAACGCAGATTACGCCTTTGGCGTCTTATGACTGCCCCTAATTCCAAATGCACCGCCCTTTTACACTCTCCATCTATGGAGAATTGTTAAAAAGTTTACGTAAAGGTTGTGGGAAGCATAAACAAGATTTTGTGTGTGCTTCAATCGGAGTGAAATTCTGGCAAGCGAATGGGAATTTGGTTGAACAAATTCCCAAAAGGTAAAATCACGAAATCCATTTGAAATAGGCATTTCATGATGTAGGGAATTGAATTAGTGTGCGAGAAATGGACTTTTGGTATAATTTGTTGCGCATATGATTCAATAGGGGAAGATGATTGGGATTATGGATAGGGGTAAGATAATTGGTTTTTTAGTATAATAATGGGGTTTGATGAGAGCAGTGATTTAGGATCACTACAGTCAATGTACCTAAAATGTGTATGAAAATATTCACGATCCTCGTTAAGAGAATTTTATGTAGTTCCCATTGGGGCAAGAATTACGACAATTACGAGATAGGGGATGGGCAGGATAGGCAGTTTGTATGTACATTTTCCTTTTGATTTATGACTATTCATGGTTGAATAGACTATATATGATGGAAGTTTGAGCATGAAAATTGCTTTTATGATAGGATTATGTTTCGTTGGGGAACATGAAAATGTGAAAATGGAAAATTAAAATGTGTTATTAAAGTGTAGGATGGCGCAAGGCTAATAACCTTGCCCGTAAAAATAAATAATTATGGAAAATTTAACAATCGTCGAGACTTGCTAAATAAGGCCAACACCGGATCTCGGTTTTGGTGCCGATGATGATGATTAAAGTGAAGGACAATGTTGTTTTTGGGTATGATATGTGTGTGATTAGGGAATAAGGACGCGAATTTGCGTATTAATTTTGATGGAACGAGGGGTTGAAAATTGGCATTGTTACTTATGTAACAAATTTCAAGTCGAAAAATTGACATGTCTTTCCTAGAATTGAAATTTTGTTTTGATATCCCCATACGAATGGAAGTGCTCTTCATTCACGCAATGTACTATTGATCGGAACAAGTGATATTCGGAAGCGGCAATGTTTGGCCGGTGGGCAAGAACTCGTCATTTAGGTATTTCTAAATAGGTTTTCACCGACTTTGCAAAGCGCGGCCAAGTGTTGCCATGTTAAAAAAAAACGTGTTTCTGGTCGTATAGCGGCTGTTTTTTCTACAATATTTGGCTCATGCGCATCTATTGTAGTGATCTCCCGTGATCTTGTTCGGTTTGAGCAGCTCTTAATAAATTATACCCAGCTGATCCTACCAAAAGCAGAGTAAAAGCTTCGAACCATGGATATTTGCCTCTGGTGTTGGCATCTACATAAAAATCATTATTTTTGAAAAGTCTACACTAATACCTGCAAAAAGATTTCTGTTGTATGTAAAAGCTTCAAATACCGATTTTTTTTTAACGAAATAGTACAATAAAATTCTCCTCAAGTAACGTGCTTTTCTTTTCTTTTATGTCGGCACGTGACTGTTTGGCCGTATTCCAAGCGAGCTGGGCGGTCTGTCGGCATTATTCTTTGTCAATTGCATTTTATTTTTTAGAGTTTGCGACGATAGTGAAGATGGTATGATTCGAACTGACGCCACGTGGGTTGGAATCACTAAAAATTGCACCAATGTTCAACACATCAGGCCACTGTCGCGTGTTCGAATCCGATTTCTAAACTCAAGTACACTCAACCGAATTGCTGTATTATTGCTTGATATACGGCTGATGCTTTTCCTTATTCAATTTTCTTTCTGTGTTGTTCTTCACTATTTGCTTGTGGACTGTATGTGTATCTGTTAGAAACGGCACACTACTCCCTTCTCAGTAACTTTGTTACGATCAGCTCCGTGTGCAAAGGACGGAGAGAGCGAACGCCGGAGCAGGCGAGTGAGCCGGTGCTCTGTGCAGAAGTCGGGACCGTAGTAGTAAAGTCCTGTTTACCTATGGAAGACTGTGTGCTGTTTTTTTTTTACACAGATCACGGCGGGGTCACCAATTATAGTGTTTGCGACGATAGTGAAGATCGTGTTATTCGAACTGACGGTAGGACGGTTAGAATCACTAAAAATTACACCAATGCTCAGCGCGTCATGTCACCGCCGCGTGTACGAATCGGATTTCTAAACTCAAGTACACCCAACTGATGTGGAATTGCTGTATTATTGCTTGGTATACGGCTGATGCTTTTTCTTAATCGATTTTCTTTCTGTGTTGTTCTTCACTATTTGCTTGTGTACTGTGTGTGTATCTGTTAGAAACGCCACAGTTCCACTGAGGCCAAAACTCTGAGCGCCGTGACGACATGACACATGTGAGTTCTCGGAATCGCTCTCTCTTACCGCTTCAACCAATTCACTAGAACGTCTTGGGCGTTGATGAATGGCATATCGACGATCTCCCGTTGTCCAACAAAATTCGACACCAAACAACGACAACCAGTAGTGTTGCCAGACGGTGTTTGTTGGTCACGATATTGTCGACGATATGCAGGTTGAGTTTTCAATGTACAGCGTCACCATTTCGGGGCGTTGTTTCGATGTGAAACGATTCATGGTTAAAATTGTGCTGAATTGACATTTGAAAGTCTCTACTCAAGTCAATGTATACATACCCACTCCCATTGAATTTCTAGCTTGCTTTTTGAGCTACCCGTTTCCATTGTAAAGCCAATAGGCCTTTTCAATGATTACCATAGAGTGTGGTTGGATTTGTGGTGTCTTCGTGAATGAGTGTATGATGATCGCATCGCATGAGCTTATGTCGATGCCAATGACGATTAATACCTCCACGTATTTTTCTTGGGTAACATTATAACGTTTTGCGTGAATTACGAAGAGAATAGGATTCAAACCAACGTTATGAGAATTAGAATCACAGTAAAAATTTGGAACCAACGTCTCAACACATCAGAGCATTACCGCAGATAGGGAATGAATTGTTTTTTTTTCAACTTCTCTTTATTGCCATGAATTGCTATAGATGGTTTATTCGAAGGATTCCAAATAAAAAAAAAACAGATTTATTAAATAAATCATTACAAACCTTTAAAATTCTTCAAAGTAGTCGCCTTGGGCCTCTACATACTTTTTTCACCGGCTCTGGTATGCACGGTACGTCCTTTTGAAAGGCGTTAATGGGAAACTCTGCAAAAACCCTTGTCACGGTGGCTTGGATATCTTCCATGGACCCGAAACGGCCTTGTGGCGTTTCTAACAGATGTACACACAATATGCAAGCAAATAGTGAAGAACATCGAAAAGAAATTCGAATATGCAAAAGCATCAGAGCCGTATACCATAGCGATAACATAACAATTCCACATTAGTTGAGTGTACTTGAGTTTAGAAATCAAATTCGTACACGCGGCAGTGGCCTGATGTGTTGAGCATTAGTTCCATTTTTTAGTGATTCTAACCGCCATAGCGTCAGTTCGAATCACACGTTCTTCACTATCGTCGCAAACGCTATAGCCTCTTTTCAACAATGTTGTGATTCTGGGAGAGAGGAAATTATTTGTCGGGCTAGTGTCCGGACTGGGTGTCAGGGACAGCGATTCCAAGTTGTCTTTGTAGAGAAATGATAATCATCTGGTGATCCTACGGTTCCTTAGTCAACACTTTTGGAACGATTTTTTTACACACCTTTCTCATGTTCAAATTGTTGGTAACCATTTTTGTCATGCACTGTTGTTTTTGAGATGTTGAGAGTGTATGCAATCAATATCAGACTCTTAATAGACGGTCATATTTCAACAGCACACACTGGGTTCAAATTTTTGTCAATTGAGGACGTTGCTGGCCGTCAAGAGTGGGGTCCATTGTTCACGATTTTTTGGTCGTCTATAAATGCTTTGAATAATCTCAAAACTTGGGGATAGGATAGAGCAGAGTTCCCGTAAGCTTCCCCGATCAGTTGTTTATCTCAGCGAGAGATTTCTGGAGGTTTGTGTAAACCTTGATTGCGCAGCGTTGCTCGATACACACGCCATTCATGACACAGACACTGAAGAGAGGTGCGCGATAACAGGGATGTACACACTGACTACTCGGAGCATATTGACTGAAGCGTTGCTGGAAAGCTGAGATTTCCCCCCACTTAACTCAACCTGCCGGGGCGTCGCTACATAAATAATTACATTACTTTCCGGACAAACCTTGTCCTAATTGCTATGGTATACGTCTCTTATGATTCAATTGTTCAATTTTTCTTTTGAATTCATGTTCCGCGTGTGTTGGAAACGCCATAACATCATGCAGTGTATTGATCGGGTTGACAGCCTCAATAGATGTGGTTAGTTGTGCAAGAGGCATGGTCAGTATTGTAAAGTTATTTTTTCGTCTATTTATTGTTTTATTTATTTTTTTACAGAAGCACAAAAGGGTATTCTGGAGTACCCTTAAATGGCAGATCGCAGTGCGACCGGAGGGAGAGGAAGGGAACGGAGGTATACGAGGGTTGCCTGTTATGTTTCGGGATTTGGCAACCCTAGTGTTGCAATCCGGCAATTGACAGCTCTGTCGTAAAGTTGGACATTTTTGAGGTTATACGCACTCAGAACGTTTTGACATACGGGCGCTATTTGTGTTGTTTACAGTAACTTAAAAGATTCATCTCGGCCCAAAAATGGAATTAAATCGTCAACATTTTCATGCGATTATTTTTTACAACTTTCGGCGTGGATTAACTCAGCAACAGTGCATGGATGAACTTAATTCAATTTTTGGCGATGAAGCTCCATCAAGGGCCAGTGTTTATCGATGGTATGGTGAATTCAATCGTGGTCGTAGTTCACTCCAAGATGAATTTCGTGAAGGTCGTCCAAAATCAGTTGTTGTTCCGAAAACCATTGATGCTGTGCGCGAACTGATATTGGAAGATCGTCATGTGACCTATCGTGAGATTGAGACAACCTTAGGCGTTAGTGGGACCAGCATACATTCAATATTGCATAAACATTTGACTGTCAAAAAAATTTGTTCGCGTTGGATCCCGCACAATTTGTCAATCGACCAAAAAAAGGCTCGTGTCAATTGGTCGAAAGAAATGCACAAACAATACGGTGGCGGTGCTTCGAAACACGTCTATGACATCGTGACAGGTGATGAATCGTGGATTTACGCGTATGAGCCCGAAAGTAAACAGCAGTCGACTGTCTGGGTGTTTCAAGATGAGCCAAATCCAACAAAAGGGGAATATTTTGATGTTTTGGAGATATCTCAATCAGTGTGGCAAAAGTGCTTCGACAATTGGTTCAAACGCATGCAAAAGTGTATAGATCTTCATGGGGAATATTTTGAAAAACAATAAAGTGATTTTCGATGATCAATATTTGTTTTTGTTCTCTAATCCCGAAATATAAAAGGCAACCCTCGTATTACCTGCAAGGGATTCTACTAGCTGCAATGACCTATCCGTGGTGGTTGGTAAGGTTGCTGTATTCTGATTTGGAAACGTAATGACTTTCCTTGATATGGATCAATGTATTTGGTAAAGGTTTTTTGGTGATCACGACATATATGATGTAATAGTCATCAGAATGGCTGAAACATAGAGAGTTAAATGAAAACTTTGATGGTACAAGATGAAAGAAAGCAAACTGCACTTTATAACTTAACAGTCTCCATAATTAAACTAAAATTGAATGACACAAATAATTGCAGGCCAATGTCACAGTTATCAAAATGAATGAAACATAGAAAATTAAATGTAAACGTTGATGGTGCAAAATGAAAGAACACAAACTGCACTTCTTCGATTCACAGACGCCGTACTTCAACTTGCCTCGTTTCTCGGTCTCCGATAGAAAGAAACCTCTCTCCTTCGATCATCCAGATCGAAGGATACATTTTGTTTGCACTATTCCTTTGCTTCCCCCGCTTGGTAGAAACCTTAACGTGGTGTGTGGGCTTAAACTACAATGAATCACTCAGGCTATGCTGATGGAACCATACGCTTCCAGCAGGGCCATCCATGTCGGACAGGGTAGCGAGGAGTAACACACAAAGATCTACCATCCCTAATCGAGGATGTCACGCGTCACCGTGCCCATTGGATGGTTTGCAGCCAGAGGTATACCGGCTGTATTATAACGGCGACTCTCTGACACTGGGTCGAATCAGAGGAGTAAACAAACCTTATCATATGAAAGCGGGACTCTGACATGGTGGAATATTTGAAACACCAAGACTCGTGTGAACAAAAATGAATAATCAATATACACAAAATAATCCCACGAAAAACACGGTAGGCGTAGGTGTGATGAGCTTGTGGACGAGTGGCTATGCTCGCATAAGAACTCAGTTCCAGCGAATTCTGGCCGTACAGGCTGGGTTGACTTCGTTGGTTGGGTGTACCGGGAAATTGATTTGGGCGACGCGAGCGAGTATGGGCATGCATTTTCGGAGGAAATTGGAATGGCTTGGGTGCAAGCAAGGGATATCGTTTAGATAGAAATGTTAACCGAAATAATTTCGGGGAAATGTGCGCGGTTTAGTTGGTTGGTAATGTTCCGTTGAGGATTTGGATATACGCTTTGTTAAGGCATATGAACTTCGGAGAAATGTGTGCGGCAATTATCTGGCGCAAGACTAATGACCTTGCCCGGAAAAAAACAAATCATTATGGATAATTTAACAACCCTCAACTTGCTAAATAAGGCCAAGACCGGTTCCCGGTTGTAGGGCCGATAATGATGATCGTATAATTATGTATTTATTAATGTACACGCCCCAACGGAATTCACTCACGAAGAAACAAAGGACACATTTTACGAGACCCTAGAGGAAGTATTTGTTGGGATTTCATCATTCGATGTCAAAGTCGTCCTCGGGAAAGAAAGCCTTCACGACGTTTCAAATGATAATGGAATTCGAATTATCACATTCGCAGCGTCAAACGATCTGGCAGTGAAAAGCACGATGTTCAAGCACAAGCAAATTCATAAACCCACATGGATCTCACCTGACGGCGTAACGTGTCACCAAATAGACCACTTCCTCATAGACAAAAGGCACCACTCGAGCATCCTTGACGTAAGATCATATAGAGGAGCAGATTGCGACTTCGATCATCGTCTAGTGTTGGGCAAAATTAGGAGTCGGCTCGCAGCAAACCCACATGGGCAGTCACGGGAGACGAACAAAAAGTTCGACATTGATAAAGTAAAAGACCTGCGCAAAATGGCTGAATATCAAGATGAACTTACGAATAGATTTAGCGTCCTAGAGAATGAGAGAAGTGAGTAAGAGGAAGGCAATATTAAGGACACTAAATGGACATCGATCAGAGACACAATCAAACCAACAGCCCAAAAGGTATTAGGATTTAAGAAAACAATTAAGACCAAATCTTGGTTTGACGATGAGTGCAGGACGAAGATCGAAGAACGTAAACGCCTCAGAGTGATCCACTTAAAAATATATGATGAAGTCAACGCAGAACGATAGCCGACGATTCGGAAAGAGATAGAGAGACTTTTCAAACGCAAAAAACGCGGATGAGAGAAGACTCGGATCGAAAAAATCCCAGAAAATGCCAGAGCGAAGAACATCAAAGGTGTGTATGTCGGCATAAACTCAATTAGAAATGGATACCGAGGGAGAGCCAAAACAATTCGAAACACAAACAGTTGTCTGGGCACCGAAACAAACAATATCGTGACAAGATGGAAGCAGTACTTTGAAAACTTGCTTAATGTGCGCACCCATCAACCAGAAATAAACGCACCAGACGTACATGCAGCCGAGCCTCAGATCCCAGAGCCCTCTTTCAACGAAGTTGTAGACGCAATAAATCGATTGAAAAACAACAACGCTCACGGAGTCGACTGCATACCGGCAGAGGTTGTGAAGCATGAAGAGGCAACCGCTCGTAACATCCACCAACTGATTAAAACAATATGGGATAAGGAAGTTGTGGCGGTTCCACGAATCGCACAAATCACCATAGGCTGAGATATCTTCGTCCCACCAAGGAACATACTCACCTATAACCAAACTTCACGTGCCCACAGACACGTATCCCCAAAAGTCCACCTTTTCACCTGACGAAAGGTGACATACATACTGGTGTCAACAATCCCACGTATCCACAGATACGTGGGCCCCAAGTTCCGAACAATTTCCCTACGCCTGCACGGCGATCGAAGGACACGACACAGTATAGAGATTGTGTACCGATCTATTATCTGGACACAAGGGGTTGGCACAGACGCGCCAGATGTCCACAATCATCAAATCCCCGGCGATAAGCCGGCCGATTGTCATAAAACAATCCGCCGGCAAAACAATCGTCCCTGCCGTAATACATTTGGCCTAAACAAAGGCCTTTGCGGAGAAACAGCAATAAATGAAAACGCTGTTCCCATATGGCAAAACAAATACGGTAATTACCACGATCCCAGGATCGCTAAGAATAAACAACACACCCGAATGTTTGCATAAGCAACCCAACAGAAGTGTGAAAATTCTGGCTATCCCACAGACGGCAACCTCCGCGTCTGTATGTGTGAGTGCGATCTTCTCTGGTGGAGAGATTCTCGATTGAGAGAGAATCACCAGGAGAAGGAAAACGAAAGGAAAAACCGAACTATGGGGTGAATAGAATCATCCCCAGAGAGAAAATGATACAGTATAGTTAGAGAACCCTGCCGAGGAGGTCGATCCGCGCAACGTATTAAAACTAGATAGAAGCGTATATATCCGACGTTCAACGCCCAGCAATTCAACGCGCAGAGGCCCGTGATCCTCACTAGGACATTCGGAAAAGTGTATTTGTTAATCACATTGTTCGCAAAAATAATTAAATGAAGTGAGAACAGTAGATTCGGAGACTGAGACGGTTATCCTCATCCCGACCCTTTCGTGGTACTCGTAACGTGTGCGGTTCTAATTCACCTCGTTTGTAATTGTGCTGAAAACATTAAGTGTAAGGCTATACGTGTTATCCAGGAAGAAATAAGAACATTTCCAAATTAATACGATTCGAGGTATGGTGAAAATTTTGTTGTTTCCTTTTCGGCAACATACAATTAACAGAAATAAATGTACAAACAAAGTAAACGTAACACTGGTGGAAGTTTGTTGTTTTCCTTTCCTGCAACAATCCGACGTGATCTGTATACAACACACAATCTCCCATATGTAAACAGAAGTTTACTACTACAATCACGACTTCCACAAAGTGCACCGGCACACTCGCCTGCTCCGACGTTCTCTCGCTCGCTCGCTCCGTCGTTCGCACACGAAGTTGATCGTAACAAAGTTACCGAGGAGGGAGTAGTGTGGCGTTTCTAACAGATGCACACACACAATACACAAGTAAATAGTGAAGGACACCGAAAGAAAATCGAATAAGAAAAAGCATCAGAGCCGTATACCATAGCGATAACATAACAATGCCACATCAGTCGAATGTATTTGAGTTTAGAAATCGAATTCGTAGCCTGATGCTTCAACTGCAATGCTTCTCTTTTCACACATTACATCGTTCAAATCACTGTCTTCACTATCCTTGGTTAACGCAACAAAGTCACTCCGGAAGAATGGAAAACCTCAATAGTCGTCCCCATTTTCAAAAAAGGCGACAGATCTGGCTGCGAAAACTACAGAGGAATATCATTGCTCTCAACCACATATACAATAGTAACAAATGTCATACTGGCGAGAATCACTCTGTATGCAGATGAAATACTGGAAGACTACCAGTGCGGATTCCGTAGGAAACGGTCAACAAGCAACCAAATGTTCACAGTAAGGCAATTGCTGGAAAAGAGGTGGGACTACGGAGAGACGGTTCACCAACTTCATTCGCTGATCTGTCCCCATTTCTTGTAGAGATTTTAACGGCGCTATTTTGGGGCAACTTGAGTCTTACGACGATTGGGTGCATTTTCACCACCGACTCCACATCTTTGAGCTGCGTGATGATCGTCTTCTTAGACTTTTTCGTAAACCTTCCGCCTTTTTCCATATCTATAATTTTTCGAAGATTTGATTTTCTCCCATTTTTGGTCATTCTAAACGAACATATAACCAATCAACTCTGAACAAATCTGTGGCGTTTCCAACGGATACACACGATTCATAAACCATAGTGAAGAACAGCACAAACAAGTCGAAGAAATAAACCTTCAGAACTATATACCATAGCATAGCATACCATTTGCACTTCATTAAAGAGTAGTTGAGAATCCCAGGATCGCTAACAATAAACAACCGACAGTGGTCTAATGTGTAGAGACTGTGGTTCTGTCTTTTAGTGATTTTACCCTTCATGGCGTTGGAACCACAACCTCTTCCTTGTGGGTGTGTCGGGGCGTTGATTTTATCTTTTACAGTTTCAAACCGCCATGACGTTGGTTCGAATTGCATCCTCTTCAGTGTAGTCTGATGTTTAGAGACTTTGTTTCTATCTTGGTAGTGACTATGGTTCTATCTTATAGTGTTTTCTAGCCATCATGTCTTTGGCTCGAAATTTATCGCCTTTACTGTGATCTAATGTGTAGAGATATTGGATCTATGGTTCTATCTTAAAGTAATTCTACCCGCCATAACGTTGGCTCGAATCGCATTGTTATCGCCATTGTTGTAAAACTCTTAAAAAGCTATGGCAACTGTAAATTTTAGGGATTTGTACTGGGCAAGGCACTGATGCCTTTCGTCCAGAGCAGAGTCCGGCTCTGGGAGTACAGTCCACTTGTTGAATAAATCGTTTTGGCCGGCCAACGCCGGAAAATACAGTCCTCGAAGGGAAGTACTTGAGACGTCGTTGGAAAAAGCGCCGTCCGTAGCTTTCACAAACAGCAACCGTGCCACAAAATGACACCAAAATCTGATTTGTCTTTCAAATCCAGCTCAATTCATGCTTTCGAACAAAAGAAAAAAAATAACACGAGCTAATTCAAGTTATATTACCTTTGTCTTTCTTATAGGGTTTTCCAATAGGGACTTGACAACTTTTTTTCGGTAGTAGATTTTTATAATTTGCAGACGTTGCTCGTTCGTGTACTTAACCATGATGTAAATGTTGTTTACTGAATAAATTGACAGTGACAGTTCGATGATTAGTGAAAGGGTGCGTTCACAAATTAAATTCAAAGTTGTCAAGTCCCTATTGGAAAACCCGATATAATACAAAAAATAGGTTGAGCTGGTGGTTTTAATACTAAATACATCATTTGACCATCATGAGGTGTGAATAGGACAGTTGCTACTCGTAGACACTGCGGATGATGCTGTTCATTCCATTGAACTCTGCCCACAGATGTTCGAGATTGTGCCTTAGGTGAGACTTTTTTTGGTTCTTCACACGACTAGTCGGCTTTTAAACGCAGTGAAACCACCTTCATGGCGCAAGGCTAATAGCCTTGCCCGTAAAAATAAATTATTATGGAAAATTTGACAAGCCTCGAAATTTGCTAAATAAGGCCAAAATCGGATCCCAGTTGTAGTGCCGATGATGATAATGATATTAAAAACCCCTTCAAGTTCTTCGCGCGTTTCTTCTTGGTGTATCGCTTGCTCGTCAAGGTTCTTCTTAGAGCCTTAGATTGATCAGGCCTTTCCTTATCATTACAATCTCTCGGTAAGCTTTTTTTATACCTCTCCCAGGAAAGGCGAACCTATGGCACTGAGGCAGAGCCCTGAGATGTTATTTTTTTTCAACCGGGTCCCCAAGCTTCGAAATTTGCTCAAGGATTTCTCCCAACCATTTCACGAAGCATATAGCTACTCCCTTTCCATATCCTTTTTCTCTTCCTTTGTCTGAAAAGCTTAAAAATTTGGAAGTATTTCCAAATTCTTTTTCTGTATGCGTTTCATGTAAAAAAGGGGCGACACCAAACTACGGCATCGGGATAAGCTCCTTTTCGGTAACATATTCCAGCAGATCTTCTATTGCCGCGAAATTCACATTGGCGGTCACTAAGGCGATTGTGTGCGTCCAGATATATCGAAGGTTAAATGACTTCATATTCCCCGACCAAAATAGAAGCTAGTATAGGGTTTTTTTTATAGTGATGAGGATTGTGATTTGAATCCAAGATTATAAATCAAAGCATAGACGTATCGCACTATTGTCGCGTATACGCAAGGATGCGTTAACTCCCTGAAAAGCTTTACGACTCTGGTCATTTTTTTTTTCAATTCTCTCTCGGTGTTACGTTCTTCGGTACGTTTGCGTGTGTGATCAGTTAGAAGCGCCACCGTCGTGTTATAGGTCTAAGGGCAAAGATTGAGAGTTGCTCGTTCTTTTTGACCGATTGGATATTCATTGATCTACATTTGGGATTTAACTTGTCGAATAAGCCAGATGAGAAAGTTCTCAGCAATGGTTTAGCGAATGAAAATAAATACGAATTTAAATGTATACCGTGACTATAATCCGGATCATTGGATTTGTCAACGTTTACGTAAAGGTTCGAGCTGAACTACTCATTCAATAGGTATTCAAAAATTGATTTTCCACATCGACTGCTCTATTCGAGCAGTCGACGGGACGATATAGTGTTGGGGAGTGCAAAGTTGTCTACCATATGTGCAGCAAGCGGATTCATATTATTGATTGTTATGCTATCAGCTGTGAGTGATTGGTTGGGTGATGTTTTTTTATGTTCTTCACAAGTACCTCGAAATTTATACTGTCCCAGTACATTATCCAGGAATTTATATTACGAGTGGGGCGGTGTAATATTTTTATCTCACTTTCTGGTCGTGTGCGAATAAAGCGATTGCATTCGGTCCTCCTCTATACTGTTCAATTTGGTTTGCCATCTCGGTAACTAGTCCTCGTTAAGTTCGTATTTGCTTTACATTCATTGTCATTCAAAATAAAAGTTCTGGATGTTTTGGAGGCTAGACGTTCTTCTTGAAACGTTTCTTCTCTAATGCCATTGTTGAATGACAAACAAAGGGTTCCTCTCATCTAAAGATTGAATTAAAAATAGTTTCAAATTAATTGATCTTCTAGGTTTTTAAGAAAATACGTTTTTAAGAATATACCCCTTTTATTTCTGATTCATTCATATAATTTAAAAGAAAAAAAATTTCAAAAAAATGAGTAAAAAAAGTTTAATTATAACAGTTAACGAAAGCAACCACAAGCAAACAGGTAAGAACATATGTTTTTAACAATACATAGAAAAAAACGTTTTGTTGGCAAGGAAACTGGATTTTAAAAATTTTCACATAAACATCATGTTTTAATTTAGATGTTGTTAGCTTATCTATAAGGCGCAATTTGCTCCTATTTATTAACAAGTAAACAAATATTTTCCTTTAATATATCTGTTAAGGAAACTAACAAATAATGGTGAAAAACAAAACAAACACTACATCCGACTTGGCAGATGCATAAGGGCTGTACTGTTGCTTAAACAATGAAGAAAAATATAAGCACTTTTTTCTTAAACATTAATTTCAAATTTTGCAAGATTCTTAACAATTTATTTATGTCTAAATTATAGATGGACTATATTTCATAATACACATTATATTATACTTAATTTTTTTCGTTTTGTTTTTCATTATTTTATTTTTTTTTTACACAAACGTTTTTATACAATGAAAAAATTTCACAACAGTAAATTGGGAATTTTCTTTTGATTAAGGATTTTCGTTTTCATCTTCTAATGAATTCAGATGTTTTTCACTTTCCTTATTAATTTAATACTAAATATTTAAAAAAAGAGAGTTACCAGATTTTATAATCAGCTGCTGGATTAATTGTGTACAATTTGAGGATGCACATGCAACAGGAGAGCTATCAAGCAAATACCATCGTTACGTTTCACTAGTTTAATTTGTTCTAGTTTTGTTATATTTCTTTTTAATGATTATTTTTTTTTTCTTTTTTTTTGGATATACATTTCCATTGGATTGCTCTTCAAACTACGGTGGGGCACGTTTGTGCGATCTTCTTTTTGTTTTACGAACAGGAATAGATGAATTACCAGCAGTAGAAACAGTTTCTTGAAGAGACGTTGAATTTTTTTGAAGTTTTTGAATAGGTCCTGATGGATGCCGATTATTTGTGGAAGAATTACTTGAGACCCCTTCTCTACAGTTGTTTTTATTATTATTATTGTTAATATTATTATTATTATTATTAGAAATGTTGGTGTTATAATTTTTATTTTGTGTTTTACTAGTTAGCTGCGGCTGTTGCTGAGTTTGCTTTTTTATTGGCTGTTGTTGTGGTTGTTGCTTTTGTGGTAACTGTTGGTTTTGTGATTGATTTGTTTTTTGCCTTGAATAGGCGTATTCTCATGATTTCTTAAGCTTTCCATTTATTGGTGCAAATTCCAATTGTCCGCTGACAGCGCCTTCTGCAGCTTGCGTTGCTACATGTTTTATACCTCTCTCCATGCATTCCTGATATACGGGTTTCATAAGCTATTAAAGAAAGTTAATATTGATTGTAAAATATTTCACTGTTGACGTATAGTACATATATCATTTGTTTTGAAACATTACTTTTTATATTACATATACTTTATATTATATATATAATATTAAGAATACTATGAAAAAATTATTTATTGGATTTTATGAATTTTTTTTTTACATATTGGAAAGGAATCTTTCGATACCGCTCAATTAAAAATCTCCATCTTTGTTTATCTACCTAATCGCATGAAATAGAGTTATGTATAAAAGCAGAAAATTAATTATTCCCATACAAAAAAATTATTGCATATACAGTTGTGGCGAACTAATTAAGAACGATACTAGAAATTTTGTTTACAATAATTTTGTATTAATATTCTTTGCTATAAACAGTTTGTAAAATTTTTTTTATGTATGTATTTAGTATATTGGTTCCTCGGTAGTATAGTAGTTAGTATACCCGCCTGTCACGCGGGAGACCGGGGTTCGATTCCCCGTCGGGGAGCCTCTGGCGTAAGACTTAATAACCTTACCCGGAAAAAACAAATCATTATGGAAAATTTAACATGCTTCAGGACTTGCTAAATAAGGCCAAGACCAGTCCCCGGTTGTAGTGCCGATGATGATGATGATTTTAGTATATTAATTAAAATATAAATAATATTCACAAAAAAATAACAAAAAAAACATAAAATTAAATTCAAAAGGTTTTGTAAAACAAAATTTGCTGGCGATCTAATTAAGAACGATTGATTTTTAGTCCAAATTTGATGTCTTAGCTTAGTATTTTGTAGGAAAACCTTTGGTTTTAATCACTGCCTTACACCGCTTGGACATTGAAGCAATAAGGTCCTGACATTTATTCGTTGTTATGTTTTCCCAAGCTGCTTTAGCAATCTCATACAATTCATTTAAGTTACTTATTTTATGCTTGTTTACTTCTTTTTTTAATTCGTTCCAGAGGTTTTCTATTGGGTTTAAGTCCGGGCTACACGAGGGCCAATCGATTACATCTACGGAATTATTAGAAAACCATGCTGTCGTTGCTCTCAGGGTATGCTTAAGGTCATTGTCCTGCATAAATTTCCATGTCACAGTCAATTCTCCATCTGCATAGAGCAGTGTGGGGTTGAAGTAGGTGCCTGACACGACACGGGTTCACTTCACTCCCCAAACAATCTAAAAGTTCCGCCGAGAGAAGAATAAACACTCTGATTTTGTTTCGTCGTCCGATTGTTCTCCTTTAGTTATTATCTTCACTGGCAAAAGATATGAGCTCCACAGCAAGAAAATTAAACACACCGGTTTTATTTTGTTTTCCAAATGTTCTCCTTTATTTATTGTTTTCACTTAGGGCGTAACACGTTGCTGTATAATTGTTTATTGCACATTATAAGAACTCTTTTGTTAACTTGATATGATCCACAACTTTGAAAATTATAAATTTTTTAAAAATATCAAGTCGTTGTACAGCGAAAAAGAAAACAAACACCAATAGTCACACAAAGATATACCAGACACCGCCGTAACACCAATTTCACGAGAACAGGTAACAAACGAGATTTTCTCCAGACACAGCTATTGCAATACTGACATCTCGAAAAAGCTGTATCTATTCGAGGATAGATCACTTGACATAGTCTCACGACTCCGACGACGCAATGACCTGGGCACGTGTGTGGGGTTGGGCGGTAAAAATCTGACTCTCCGATGCAATCCATATCCGCCCGATTCAACGGTGGTGGATTACATCGGTGTGGGAGGATGCTCTATGTGCCCGTATAGGACAAGTACGATGCCCTTTAGCCTGCATATCGGCAACGACGAAAATGCACCTGAATAAACATGGACAGCGGTTGGTGAGTAGCATAAACACAGTGATGCTACTGTGTGTTTGTTTGTTTTACAGGCCGGAGCATCGTTAGGCATGATCTAGGGTATGATTGTCTAACGTCAATCATATTCGTGCCCAAATTCCATGATCGGTAGATAACCGATAAAGGAAATTGGTCGGAAGTGTTGCGAACCTCGGGATTGGGGCAATAAATGGTTATGAACCGTAGCAAAACCATCGGCTACAGCTGTGTCAACAATTACGCTGGCTAGCGAGTGTTTACCTATTATAATTGCTGACGAGCCGAGCCGACGGGGATATGGTATGGTTCATATAATATGAAACGGAAAAATTCAATGTGATGCACGCCTCGATGACGTTTAACTTTCAGGTGAAAGTTATTTGAAAGACCGCTTAAACTGCTCGAATGCAGGTAAGTATAGTGGTTTATGGAGTGAGGGAAAAGCAGGTTGATTTAAAGAAATGGATGGTTCTTTGGGAAAGCTTTAAAAAAACCGCCACAGCAGCATTACATCTTCAAGGACATTAATGTAGCTTTGGGCGTTTATTATACCTTCTATGCGATGTAACGGACCGGTTCCTTTGTATGACATACAACCCCATAGCATGATACTTCCTCCTCCATGTTTGAGGGTGACAGTTGTGTATTTAGGGTTGAATGCTTAATTTTTTGGCCGTCGAACATATTGCTTTCCATCGGAACCGACTCTGTTGATTTTTGTTTCAACATTCCACAATATTTTTTTCCACTGTGAGATGTTCCAATTCTCATGTTCCCTGGCAAAAGCTAACGTAGCCTTTCGGTTTTTTAATGATTCCAAAAGCTGGCTCTCAGTCAATCGCTCTCTAATAGAGAGTGCTGAAAGTGCATTTGGGTCCTCGCCGAAAACTTCCTTTCGTATTTCTTTTGAACTCATAAATGGATTTTTTTTTTTTTGCAGCTTCAGTCGTTTTACGAGATCTTCTCCGTCTTGCTACGAGTTCTGTGGTTTTATGTTTTTCTACATATTTTATAGCATTAAATACCATTGTTTTAGAGCAATTAAGCTTTTTTGAAATTTCTTTATACGACAACCTTTCATTATTTCGAAGATTTATTATCGCTTCTCTCATGTTTTTTGTACAGCTTTTTTTCTTTCAAATGTCTTAAAACAAAGCAAGAACTTATAATTGCGTTTACTTTCAAACAAATTATTATATTTACCAACAAATATTTACGTTTAAAAGAAATTATACAAAAAGAAACAAATCGTTCTTGATTAGATCGCCAGCTAATTTTGTTTTACAAAACCTTTTGAATTTAATTTTATGTTTTTTTGTTATTTTTTTGTAAATATTATTTATATTTTAATTAATATACTAAAATACATATATAAAAAACATTTTACAAACTTTTTCTAGCAAAGAATTTTAATAAAAAATTATTGTAAACAAAATTTCTAGTATCGTTCTTAATTAGTTCGCCACAACTGTACATCCTTTATGCACCGACATATCCCCATAATTTCAAAACATTGGATGCAATAACTTTATTCTGATCAATTCAGGAAATAACCATTTCTTGTGCAATCACACTAGTTGTGCCTCGTAATGGCGCAAAATCGAAACTCCTGGTTTCAGATCGTTAAAGTCCACACTATATCAAATATTCGCAGATCCGAGAGTTAACCTACATTCCGAAACCGACACAATTTCAATTCTCGAGTAATAAAAAATGTTAGTGACGATTGAAATGGCCGACGCTCCAAAATTGGGACGGTGATGATTTATTATGAAAAGTGTAATGATTTAAAACAGTTAGGATTCCTAAAATTTGTTCTAATTTTAGTTTATTTCAGTAACTAAAACAGGTAAAAGTATCAATTGAAATTACACTATAACAATAACATTATTAAAATAACAAATAGAATAATAGATGGGTCAGCAGGAGTTTTCCATTTTCTAAAATAACTACACGTTCCAATTTTTTTTTGTATGATTCTTCGACAGCGGAGACTCTAATTCTGAATATAGTACTGAAATTCTGCAATATTTGTTTTGATCTCAGGCAGAATGGTGTTCTTTACTATATGTTGTCATAGGATAAGTAAATTATGTTTATCATCTGGTGCCTGCGATTACAAGAAAACAAAACAACATTATTTTCCAAGAATCGTTTTGAAACCCTCATGTTGATTTGGCATCTTATTGTACGTCTTTAAATGTTGCTTTTACAATATTGTATGAGGATATATTTCGAAACAGAGATATTTATAAAATTCTTTGAGGTCCTAACCCTACAATATTGAAAATATAATTAAGTTTGCAAATATAGTCACAATTAAGTTGTAAGTTAAAGGTGCAGAGCCAATAGTGGTTGTTAAGCTCATTATATGTTAATTTCATCGTTATGTAATTGCAAATTATTTGTTCTATAATTCAGAACATCGTTTACGGATTAAGTCGGTGCGAATGGTAAAATAGAAATATACAGTACTTTATTCGGAAAATAAACTTAAAGAATTATCAGTGAAATAAACTTAGTACATAATTTTACTCTTTTTCCTTGTTTTAAAAATCAAGGTGTTGTTGTATGCATATCTTCTATTAACTATTAAACCGAAAGAATTTTTTCGGTGTAGCATCAAAAATAATTTCCTGCTACAACCGATGGAATCCTTTCCGTGTAGCTGTGAAACCTTATCACATGCCTACCCTTTGCTAAGCGCAATTCCAGTTCTCATGCTCAGAATTGCAATCTTGCATTTCCCACATTCCACCTATGCCCTACAAGCAAACCAAATCCCCATCACCTTGAAATGCATGCATTTCCCATCCTAATACCTAAAATTGCAATTCTGCAATTCGCACACCCCATTACACCCAACATTCTCATCACCTTGATGACTATCCAACACCCCATCACCTTCAAGGTAATTTTACCCGGACACAAGCATGCTATTCGCTATGGGCAAATTAGATTCGCGTCACAGCGAATCGAAATTATCGGGGACACTGCTAAAAGGCCCCAAGATGGGAAGACGATGTTAGGTTTAACCTTGAGGAGATCGGATCGGCTGGTCAAGGGTGGAAGGAGAGCGCGCAGGACATGGTACGATGGCGGAGTCGAGTCGGTGAGGTCATGAACTTCCGGGTTCCTACAGGCCAATAAATAAATAAAAATAATAGTTTGATGTTAACGACAGAAAGATTCTAACCGGTTCGAGCCAATGAAAAAATCTGACTTCCAAGAAGACTTCGATGATTAAAAAAAAAAAAAAAGTTGAAGAAACTTGATGGTATGAATTTGGGTGTCATGTGGTTTTAACAAAACGATGACACTTACAAAACGGCAAATGAAACGATGGGTGCTCTGCGCAAGAAATTCCATGGATGCATTATCTGCCAAAACCGCGATCATAACTGGACACTGAAATTATGCGATTTGACCCGGTTAAACTTCTTCCTGCGGGTTTTCTGAAGTTAGAAGTATGAGGAGATCATCCTAACAACATTCAACAGTTTAATGAGCAATTATGCAGCCAGGTCATTGAAAATACAGCCAAGCGGAACAATGTTTGCCTCCAGAGGCGTGGCAAACATTTATGCGGTAGTTTGTCCACATCTAATGGTCGCATCGATCAATTAATCGAATAAAACACAAAATATATATAATAATTATTATTGAAGTCGGATTAAAACTAGGAACACCCGTTATGCTATGCCAAATTATCTATTAGGTGTACAACTTTGCTTCCGCTGTCTTGCAATAGATGGCCGTAGCGGTAAGTGGTATTTGAAATAAATAGATCATAGATGTCATATATATAATAAGCTTAGGTATTTGTAAACATAACGCCATCGAAATATTAGTCGATTTGTGTCTGCGTCAGAAAGTTATTCTGGATTAAACATGTCAGCTTACGAGCCAAATTCTCGTCATTTGCGGGAGGTTTTAATTTTCTGCTTTAATGTGAAGACATGGATTCGTATGCTGCCCGAAAGTAGTGGTCAGCGATGGACAATACTTTGAATCATAAATGTATAACCAGTTTTTTACAATAAAGCCTCGAATTTCGAAAAGAAAAAAAAAACGGCGGAAGCAAAGTTGTACACCCAATAGCCAGCTACACAAAATAGAGATCACAGCTTAGGAATACAAACCTAACGTCACGAAATAAGCCCAGAAAGAACTTGGAATCAAGTATTATGGAAGAAAACAAATCAGTCGAAATCTGCTGTATTCATTATTACAAAAAAAAAAAAAAAAAAAAAAAAAAAAAAAGGCATAACCTTGCCCGTAAAAATAAATTATGGAAAATATAACAACCCTCGAGACTTGCTAAATAAGGCCAAGACCGTATCCCGGTTGTAGTGCCGATGATGATGATAAGAAAATTTCAATACAGTGGCTCTTAATATTGATTTCAGATTCTACTTAACGATTTCGCGTAAGAAGTCTGTAGCAAAATGGGAATGTCATTTGATACATTTTCTTCTATCGAAAAGTTGAGCCACAGTATACGTGTAACTTTGTAAATACACTATTATTGATAACATATTTTCATGATTGAAACGATATGGGTGTGTGACGATATATTTGCGTTAATGCGAATAAAAACATGCGGTGCGTGGCGTAAAATAAAGTCCAATCTCACCAAATACGACTAAGTTAATCTGTGACAATGAGTCACAGATTTAATGCAACAACTAATTGTAAATAGATTTCGTAATGAGTTTTTAAATCGCGTTTAGTGTGAAATGGAAAGAGATAAATTATATAAACTCTTACGGAGAAGGTTACCACTTATGGGATATATGTGAACCACGTGAACAGCAATTGATATTCTAAGACAAATACCATTTGGTTGTTTTTGCTTTTTAGATAAACGGACGTTATTCTATAATCGAAACAGGTTTTACTTTGCTCTTGTCGCTGCGTTTGCTCGGTATTGCAAAGAAGTCTAAACTCTTCGTAGCAGAGTAAATTAAACACAAGGCCAATATGATTAAATCAGTCGTTCCCAAGTATGTACTTCAAAAGATTGGTAAAAAATCCATCGTTTTTGTACAATATATAACAGCGGATCGGAAATCTTAAATGCTGCACATGAGGATCATCATTATTGTGGGGATTGTAATTTAATGCAAATGAGAAAACGACTGTAGTAATAGCGACTGAGTTTTTATAGAAAGGGGCGAATTTTTATTGTAAACAATTACGCGGGATTTTCTGATATCAGTTCGCTTCATCATCATCATCGGCACTACAACCGGTCTTGGCCTTATTTAGCAAGTCCTGAGGCTTGTTAAATTTCCCATAATGATTTGTTTTTTCCGGGCAAGGTCATTAGTCTTGTGCCAGTTCGCTTAGTCTTTATAAATTATACGACTGCCATACTTCCCATAATAATAAAATAAATAAATAGATCTTTGCATAGAATTTAAAATGTTTTGTTGCTTACAGGAGCATTTGATTGGGGTTTTTTTAGAGACCATTTGCATTCGTATGTGTCATTATTTTATATGAGCTTTAGTAATAAAGTACAAAACTTGAGATATCTAATTAACATTTGCGACAATATTGGTTCGATAAAAACACAATATGCTTTTGGGAAGAATTTTTTTTAGAAAATGCGAGAAAATATAGTAGTGCGAGTAGAACATTGCCTTTTGTTAAAAAGTTGCTAAAGCATCTTTGTTACAAGGGTTATAAAAAAAAAAAAAAAAAAAAAAAAAAAAAATTATCTATCAAAATATTGTTCAAAAATTGGCGTCAGAAAAGTGGGAGAAGTTCAGTTAAGACGCTAAGGATGAATATGACTATTTCCCGAACTATTGTTAAGCAAAGACGAGAATCTGCTTAAATTTGATTTTCACGAAATTAATAAAAAAAGAACATGTGACCATTTGCCGCCCCCGCTTGGTAGAAACCTTAACATAGTGCGGGGCTAAAACTACAATGAATCACTCAGGATATGCTGACGGAAGTATACGCTTCCAGTAGGACCACCCATGCCAGATAGGATAGCGAGAAGTAACACACAAAGATCTACTACCCCTAATCCAGGGCGGTATGCGTTACCGTACCCATTGGATGGTTTGCAGTCGGGACTATACCGGTTGTTTTATAACGGCGCCTCTCTAACAGCGGATCAAATCAGAGCAGTAAGCAGACCTTACATATCAAAAAGGGGCCCTGATATGGTGGACTATTTAAAACACCAAGACTCGCGGAACAAAAATGAATGACCAATATACACAAAACAATCCCACGAAAAACGCGGTAGGCGTAGGTGTGATGAGCTGACACTATCATAAGGGAACAAATCATTAAGAAAACACCGACTCGGCAAAAAGAAGACGTAGGGAAAAACGGAAAAGGCTGGATATACGCGTCGGCACGTGGAATGTTCGAACGTTATATAAACCAAGTGCGATACAGTGGGTTATAGAAAACGCGAAACAATATAAAATGGACATCGTCGCGCTTCAGGACGTCCGACTCCCACACCAAGTAATCGAAACCAACCGGTTTACACTGGCGTGTAGAGGTAGCGATACACATAACCTCGGAACGGGTTTCATCATAACCAAAAAGATTATTCTCCATGTAAAAGATCTGAGATTTATTAATGACCGAATGTTGGTGATAAAAATACAGGGTCCATGGTACAATTATCTGGCGCAAGACTAATGACCTTGCCCGAAAAAAAAAACAAATCATTATGGAAAATTTAACAACCCTCAGGACTTGCTAAATAAGGCCAAGACCGGTTCCCGGTTGTAGTGCCGATAATGATGATCGTATAATTATGTATTTATTAATGTACACGCCCCAACGGAATTCACTCACGAAGAAACAAAGGACACATTTTACGAGACCCTAGAGGAAGTATTTGTTGGGATTTCATCATTCGATGTCAAAGTCGTCCTCGGGAAAGAAAGCCTTCACGTTTCAAATGATAATGGAATTCGAATTATCACATTCGCAGCGTCAAACGATCTGGTAGTGAAAAGCACGATGTTCAAGCGCAAGCAAATCCATAAAGCCACATGGGTCTCACCTGACGGCCTAACGTGTCACCAAACAGACCACTTCCTCATAGACAAAAGGCACCCCTCGAGCATCCTTGACGTAAGATCATATAGAGGAGCAGATTGTGACTCCGATCATCGTCTAGTGTTAGGCAAAATTAGGAGTCGGCTCGCAGCAAACCCACATGGGCAGTCACGGGAGACGAGCAAAAAGTTCGACATTGATAAAGTAAAAGACCTGCGCAAAAGGGCTGAATATCAAGATGAACTTACGAATAGATTTAGCGTCCTAGAGAATGAGAGCAGTGAGTAAGAGGAAGCCAATAATGTGGACACTAAATGGACATCGATCAAAGAGACAATCAAACAAACAGTCCAAAGGTATTAGGATTTAAGTAAACAATTAAGTCCAAGAGAGGTGCCAGAGTGCAGGGCGAAGATCGAAGAACATAAACGCCTCAGAGTTATCCACTTAGAAAGATATGATGAAGTCAATGCAGAAAGATACACGACGATTCGGAAAGAGATAGGGAGACTTTTCAAACAAACGCGAATGGGAGAAGACTCGGATCGAAAAAATCCCAGAAAATGCCAGTGCAAAGAACATCAGAGGCATGTATGCCGGCATAAATAGAATGGCTACCGAGGGAGAGCCAAAATAATTCGAGACGCAAACGGCTTTCTGGTCACAGAAACAAACAATATCGTGACAAGATGGAAACAGTACTTTGAAAACCTGCTCAATGTGCGCAACCATCAACCACAAATAAACGCACAGGCGTACATACAGCCGAGCCTCAGATCCTGGAGCTCTCTTTCAACGAAGTTGTAGACGCAATAAATCGATTGAAAAACAAGAAGGCTCCCGGAGTCGATTGCATACTGGCAGAGCTTATGAAGCATGAAGGAGAGGCAACCGCTCGAAAGATCCACCAACTGATTAAAAGAATATGGGATAAGGAAGTCACTCCGGAAGAATGGAAAACCTCAATAGTCGTCCCCATTTTCATAAGAGGCAACAAATCCAAGTTCGAAAACTACAGAGGAATATCATTGCTCCCAACCACATACAAAATACTAATAAATGTCATACTGGCGAGAATCACACCCTACGCAGAAGAAATACTGGGAGACTACCAGTCGCACGGCAAAGACTCTACTTTTTGTAGTTTATTGTTTTTGTTTTGTTTATTGTATTGTAGTTGAACTGGGAATCCAAAAAAAAAAAAAAAAAAAAAAGTATGCCGCCCTCATTCAAATCTGCATGAACGAAAACAAAAGGCGAGTTAGAATAGAAAACCACCTCTCAGAACCATTTGAAATCCGGGACGGACTAAAACAGCGGGACGTCCTTTCTACATGTCTTTTTAACCTTGTGCTCGAGTATATCATCAGAAAGGTACAAGACGACAACATGGCCGGATCATCCCTGAACGAGGTCACACAAGTGCTCGCATATGCGGATGACATCGCCGTTTTGGGCGATAATCTAGAAACTGTGTAAAAACAGTGAAATCATCATACAAGCGGCAGAAGAGGTGGGCCTAGAAATAAATGAAGACGAAACAAAATATATGACTACGGCGAGAGCAGGTGGACCTCAGGGAACAGACAAACGTCAGAGGCAAGATATTTGAAAAGGTTAAATAATTTAAATATCTGGGAACAATACTGACGGCCAGTAACGAAATGTCGAAGGAAATTAAGAAAATACTACACTCCGGCAACGCTAGTTGGCATGCAGTCAACTGCTATCACGTAATATAAAGCTGCGTGTCTATAGAACCATAATCATGCCGATCGTTCTATACGGATGGGAAACATGGGCTCTCACAAAACGAAAAAAAAGAAGAAATTCACGTATTCGAGAATAAAGTTTTAAGGGGTATGTTTGGCGGTAAATATGACGAGGAGGCAGGACAATGGAGGAAACTCAACAACCACTAATTGGAAGAGCTATACCACAAACCTACAATAGTAAGAATAATCAGGTCGCGAAGATTAAGATGGGCCGGGCATTTAGCGTGAATGGGCAACGACAGGACCGTGCGTGCAATTCTTGACGGTAGATCAACGGGAAAGAGAACGACAGGACGGCCGCGACGGAGATGGGAGAACAATGTTAGATTTGACCTTGAGCAGATTGGATCGGATGGTCAAGCGTGAAAGGAGAGCGCACAGGATAGGGCACAATGGCGGAGTCGAGTCGGTGAGGTTATGAACTTGCGGGTTCCTACAGTAATAGTAAAAGTAGTGACTATTTGCCAAGATATTCTCCAAAAATGGTGAGAGTATTTTTCCAAACCAGATTTTCAACTGGTTGTAGAAAAAAGATAATGTGTTAGTTGAAATATTTGTACTACTTTATGAAATGCGACAACAACATTAAAAAAAAAACTGGTCCGGGGAATTGAAAAACATTGTACATATTCTTATTTGGTCAGGTAGGTATGTTTGTTATAAAAGCCGGTTAAAGACCGAGTGATGTCGGCCCCCAACACCGTGCTATCTGATTAAATACCACCGAATTAAGCTATAGGTTCCGTGAAATGGCCGGGAGAAATCTCTGGCTATCTTTCAGAGTTTGTCTGGTGGAGCGGTCCATTAAAAAGTTAGACTCCTATGTATACGCATGCGCAGAGTCGGTCGCGGTAGATTATTCTTCTGGGTATGGAGCTTCACATTCTGCATTTCATCGAACGAAATCCTTCCGACAAATCTTTGTTTGACATAAAATGCGAACAGATTACGGCGGTAAAAAATATATCGTTTATACAATGGTGCTTAATGCGTGCAACCAGGCGATTATACCGCGATAAAGGGCCACAATGACAAGTTACCAACAAACTGCTTGACTGATTCGCGTTCCTTCTGATCAATGGCAAAGGCTGTTAGCAATAACTTCGTTTCCTCCTCTTTTCGCTCGTTCGTGACGGACGGTGTCGCACTAGTTACGAATTCAAAAGGTAAAGCCAATGTTTTCGCGAATTCAACCCTCGATGTCTGTCTTTTAGAATCGCCGCAATTGAGCCGATGCAATCTTCAAACTCAGATGTGAAGTTCCACCCACGCGCTATTAAATCCATTCTTCGTGGACTGGACTGTAGGAAAAGAAATGGCCCGGGTGGAATACCAGCAATAGTCGTTTAAAACAGTGCTCCGGAACTCTTGTAGATTCTTAGCAAACTCTTTGGCCTGATTCATGCACAAAAGACCTTTCCTAGCTGCTGGAAAAATGCTAAAATTCAACCAGTCCCAAAGAAGGGGAAAAGGTGTCTCCCACAAAATAACTGAGCGATAGCATTTCTGTCTATGTTATCCAAGGTGATGGAAGAGGTCATCAACGCCGAGTTGATTAAATACTTGAAATACAACGGATTTCTAAATGACTGCCAATACGAATTCTGTAGCAGGAGTTCCACGGGAGATCCTTCAACTTTTGTAACTGATATCTGGACTTCTGCTATTGAAGAAGGGACGGTTGCATTGGATATCTCCAAAGCTTTTGACCGCGTCTGACACAAAGGGCTTATAAGCAAGTTTCGTCTAGATGGACTTTCTCAACATCTATGTGACTGGATGGCGAACTTCTTCGAGAATCGACCGACTTGGGTTATTGTGGACGGCGTGTCTTCGAGTCTCTATTCTGTTAATTTCGGCAAGGTTCGATTTTACCCCCAAGTTGCTTCATATTAATGATTGATTAGAGTCAACGGGTAACAACAGCATTACAAGAAATAAGATGGACGGGGATGGGTGTTATTCAAAGAAACGAGTATGACATTTATTACAACTGTCATGCAAAACACTATGTGCTCGGGGTAGGCATTCTAGTCAGCCAAAAACTGAAGCCTGCCATTATCGGCTTTTATGCAATAAACGAAAGGCTATGCACTCTTCGCGTGCGAGGCAAGTTTAAGAACATAAGCCTCATAAACGTTCACGGACCTACAGAGGAGTCCCCTGACGACGAAAAGGAAGAATACTACGAGCACGTCGAACGGGCCCTCAATGTCTGCCCAAGATACGATGTGAAAATCGTTCTTGGTGATTTGAATGCGAAAATAGGTCGGGAGCCGGTTTTCGGGCATTACGCAGGTTCCCATAGTTTGCATGAGAACACTAATGACAATGGACTACGAGTCATCGAGCTGGCAGCATCGAAAAACTTGGTCGTTGCAAGTATCAGGTTTCCGCGTAATGATATCCACAAAGCCACCTGGGTATCACCTGATGGAGCCACTCGCAACCAAATTGACCACGTGTTGATAGACCGCCACCACTCCTCGAGCCTGATGACGGTACGAACGTACCGGGGTGCCAACATCGACTCGGATCACTATCTTGTTGGTAAAGTTTTCCGAACGTGGATTACCTTACGGAGACGTATTGCATCCGCGGATCAGGTTCGAATCAACACGGCTGGCTTACGCAATGAGAATACCAGTAACACCTTTGGTCATGCGTTAAGACTCGCCCCCGAAGAGCTCGACGGAGGGAGAGTAAGTCCTGGGGCCAGAATGCGGGGCGTAGAAGAGAAATGGACACGCCTTAAGAATACTGTCATTAGTACTGCCAACTCCATCTTAGGCAGCAGTCGTAGAGATCGGAACGACTGGTTTGATGATGAGTGCAAACTAGCGACTGAACGTAAGAATGGTGCATACTGGGCAATGCAGCAGTCTCATAGGACGCGGGTGCGCGGGGAGAAATACAAAGAGCTCAGAAGATCTGAAAAAAGACTTCACAGACAAAAGAAAAGTGCCTGGGGAAAAAAAAGCTTGTCTGTGAAATAGAGAAAAGTAGAGAGCGAGGTCCGCACCGGGCGCGGAAGTTCTACCAAATAATCCGCAGTATGACGCGGTACACACTACGCTGCACTTACTGCAAGGATAAAGAGGGTAATCTGATCACCGATCCTGAAGGCATTCTGGAGCGATGGGAACTGCACTTCCATGAATTGCTAAATGTTCAGCTCACAGAAGAATTGGAGGCTCCACCAATGCAAGGTCAACACCAAATGCTGCCGCCACCAAGCATTGAGGAAACAGAAAAAGCGAAAAACATTTCAAATTAAATAAAACCACTGGAGCTGATGGTATACCAGCTGAGATGATCAAACAAGGAGGGACAGCGTTACATCACGCAATTCATGAGATCGTGGTGTACGTATGGGAGTTAGAGGAGATTCCGGAAGATTGGCGTCGTGGAATAATTTGCCACATACATAAGAAGGGAGATATCACACTGTGCAGCACCTATAGGGGTATAACATTGCTGAGTACCGGCTATAAGTGCACTTCAATGAATTGCTAAACGGTCAGCTCACAGAAGAGTTGGAGGGTCCACCAATGCAAAATCAAGACCAAATGCTGGCGTCACCAAGCATTGAGGAAACATTAAAAGCCATAAGACAGCTCAAATCAAATAAAGCCCCCGGAGCTGATGGCATACCAGCTGACCTGATTAAACAAGGAGGGACAGCGTTACATCACGCAATTCATGAGATCGTGGTGCACGTGTGGGATCAAGAGGAGATGCCGGATGATTGACGTCGTGGAATAATTTGCCCCATACATAAGAAGGGAGATATCATAGTGTGCAGCAACTATATGAGTATAACATTGCTGAGTACCGCCTATAGGACACTCTCCACGATCCTACAAGATCGGATAGCCTCATACGCTAAAGCCACCATTGGTCAACATCAGTGTGGCTTCATCCCAGGCAAATCAGCGATTGATCAGATATTCACCCTTACGCAGACGATGGAAAAATGTCTGGAATTTATGATTCCATTATATCATCTATTTATAGAATTTAAGGCCGCCTACGACAGCATAGCCAGGGTAGAACTATATAATGCCATGAGAGAGTTCGGCATTCCAAACAAATTGATACGACTTTGTAGGTTGACCATGATCAACGTAACTAGTCAAGTAAAAATACCGGGATTGCTGTCCAAACCAATAAACATATTTAATAGATCCCGACAAGGGGACGGTCTGGGCTGCCTGCTCTTCAACCTGGCGTTGGAGAAGGCAATCCGTGACTTTGGCGTCACAACTAGAGGAACTATTATCACCAAGTCCAGCCAGATACTTGCTTACGCAGATGACATCGACATCATCGGTAGAACCGAATCGGTTGTACAGGACTCCTTCACCCAGATCGAGCAGGCGGCACAAAACCTGGGACTGCACATTAATGAGGGGAAAACTAAGTACATGGTGGCAACTTCTGCGAAGAGAACGTTGGTCGAACTATCAAGATAGTGGAGCACGAATTTTAAGTAGTGCAATCCTTTAACTACCTTGGGTCAATAGTATCAGCAGATAACAATATGGAAGAAGAAATAATCGGACGGTCAAATGATCAAATCCAGCAAAGCCTGCTATTGTCTATCAAGGCTCTTTAAATCCCGAAATTTATCCAGAACATCCAAGCTACTACTGTACAAGACCATGGTCTTACCAGTACTCATGCATGGATCCGAGACCTGGGTGCTCAATAAAAGGCACTCTGAACTCTTAACCGCGTTCGAGAGGAAGGTCTTAAGGAGAATTGTTGGCCGTATGTGAGGGAGGACGATTCCGGAGACGCTTCAACCATGAGTTGTACGCAATCTACATTGCAGCTAATGTAAGAAAAATCAAGGTCGGTAGACTCCGGTGGCTCGAACGAGCGAAGACGAGCCTGGCCGGAAAGTCCTATGTGACAGGATGTATGGAAGGAGACAGTGCGACAGACCTTGTCTGCGATGGAGGGAAAGTCCTTATTCCAACCAGTAGCAAAGCAGTGCTACATTTTACTCTGGTAGTGTTCGTTCTCTCGTTTACTATGGTAAAGTATTAGGGGACAGTATTTAAAAGAGGCTATGCGACCTGCTGAATATCGTAGTGGTTGATTAATTGAGGGGATTACGTCCGAAATGATAAAAAAATTTCAACGAAATAGTATTGGATGATTGTCGGCTAAAAATGTGCGACAGCAGACGCGGTAGACCTTTAAAAACGAACATGAGTCGAAAATTTGTACTTGAGAATGCTGTGTACGCGACGGGTATCGTGATTCCTCGCAATCAATTAAGGGCATCACGTGAGTGTGTTTCTATCCAGTATTTGGGAAAGTTTCACAGCAATAAATTAGATTTTTCGTGTCGATTCATCACTATGTATGCAACGTGGGTCCATCAGTTCACACCCAAGAAGAAGGAACGCTTAATTCAATGGACTCAGGGGGAAGGATCGCCTTGAAGTGAAGCCAGTTCCATCTGTAGACTACGATCATGGGGTAAATTTTTTTAATGCTCGTGAGATTAAATTTCATTATTTATTTTCAAAGAGCAAAGACAATTAACAAGTACTACACAATCATATTGCAGAGTTTGAGTAATAAAATCAAGAATAAACGGGCATATTTGGGGAAGAAAAGGTTTTGGCAATGGCAATGCACCAATAAACACATCCCTCATAACGATGGTCAAATCAATGAATTTACTTCATCATGCACCCTAGTCGTCGATTTAGCCCCACTCCGACGATCTCCTGTTTCTTAACTTAAAAAAAAATAGCTCGATGTTCCAAGATTTACAACAATGAAGAGGCGGATTCTGCAGTTGACAGCTTTTTTAAGGAGCTCGACAATTCTCACTATAAACAAGGTACAGAAGATATTAATCAAAGCTGGGTAAGTCCATCAAGTTAAAAAGAGACTGTGGAGAGAAATAGATTTTTTTTCCGAATATTTTGTGTTTTATTTGTTAAGTCGGCTACTTTTGGGAGTATCTCCGTATTTGAGGCCATGGTTCAACAAATACCCAAACATATTACAACAAAATTTTGAACATAATCATCATCATCATCGGCACTACAACCTGGAACCGGTCTTGGCCTTATTTAGCAAGTCCTGAGGCTTGTTAAATTTTCCATAATGATTTGTTTTTTCCGGGCAAGGTCATTAGTCTTGCGCCAGAGGCTCCCCAACGGGGAATCGAACCCCGGTCTCCCGCATGACAGACGGGTATACTAACCAGTATACTATTGAGGAGCTCAATCACTAAGTTCAAAAACGTGTGGTTTCTTTCGATTTAAAATATAAAATTTCAACAGAGTAATTTGTTTGAGTGTGGATATTACTATTGATTTAGATATAAAAGTTCATTCATCATCAAAATGATACACTTGGGCTCATTTATCAGTGAAATGAACAAGGTTTCTAGTAAATATAAATACAAGCTAAAAATCAGAGAATTAAGCTTCGAAAACGTAGGAATTATTAACTCTCAAATATTAATACTATTACCATTTTTAAGTCATACAATTCATGGTATATATGCGTCAACGTTGGGATAAGTCACTTTGCGAATGTTCATTTAAAAAGCATAAATTCAATTACACTGAACAGGTCTTGACAATAATTTTCGATAGTAATCAGTGGGATTTTTATTTCTATATGTAATTAGAAGCCATTTAATAGCGTTGTTTCTATTCTTATTATTGTCAATATTATTAACTCACGTTTTCCCATAAATATGTGGCTATTTCATCTAGTTTTGCACCGATTTCACGTAGTTCTCCGCTATACCTATAAATTGAGTCACCAGAGAAAAGCTTAGCATATATAGAAGAGGAGCAAGTTCAAGTGATTTCAAACCTGATGTATGCCCACAAGGCAAGTGTTAGCAGGGCTACGCCCATTAGCATGTTGCACAAATTCGCAAGAGTGGTCAATCCAAACAATCCGAATATTCCGCTAAGTATGTACATCAAAATTGCGATTGCAAAATATACGGCTGGCGTCCGGGCGGCTTTAAAAATATTTTTACCCTCATTGTGCGCTCTGAAGTGACTGAATGCTTCCTCTAAATCGGCTTCGAGTTGTTCTCTGTACTTTTCTGAGAATTCTTCCCCGCCCATTTTACGTTTTGCAGCAAACTAATTAAGAGTGAAAAGAGATAAAGATTTTTATTGAACATACATCTTAACAACTCATGGTAATGAACAATGGAACATTCTTTAAACGGAATGAAATGTTATTTACCTGAAATACTGCTTTGTCCTTTATCCTTAAGTGCTCAGCTTCTAAATGTGCGGAACTTAAGTATGGTTTGCTTCCACCACAAACGGCTTCCATATTTTGTATATAGAGATCTTTAGCAGCTGCAACGGCAGTTAAATTGTTGGCTTCAGCGGTTGCCTAGGATACATGAATTAATATCATTCGCGATGAAATTTAAAAAAATGTTTCGTTTTTCTTACCACAAGCATACTCTTTGGTTCGGGCAATTCATTGCTCTTATACATTTCAACATACGATTTGAAGTATTGAACCAAATCTCTTGCTCGTACTTTCTGCCCGCTGATTTCTTTTGTTATTAAATTATCGGGCGCCAAAACTATTGGAACTAAATCTCTTAGACATTTTTTAAATTCGGGCTCAATATCCTTTAGTCGGCCATCAAAATTTGGATTTGTAGCTACAATTAAGCCTGGATGTGGCATTAAAAAACACGAAATGTCAGTAAAGCAATGTTGAATATGTTTCCGTAGCGACTGTAATTCTGGGTGTTGATTATTTGATAGGGCTAACCGTCGGTTTAATATTTTCTTTCCACCTTCAAGTCCGTATTGAGCTTCATATGGGAAACTCCAATCACGCACCAAGAATAAAAGCCGTTGGAATGGCTTTTTTCCAGTGTCGGCCAAAGCTAAGCGACCATATTCGGTGAAGAGGTGTAAGTGTTGCAAATCATCCTCTTGAATGTTTTGTGATACATTATAAATTTGTACCGATGATATCATAGTGCTAAGGGCAAATACCGTTGCACAATCACGCACTGTACTTTGACTATCAAATGCACCTTGTGTATCCAATAGAATAATAGCGACTTTTTCACCATTGGGAAAATCATGTGTGAATATTTCTGACCACATTAAAATTCCCGTCGTATCTCGTTCAGATCCACCACGCCACGAAAATCCGGTAAGAGGTTCATCCTCACCACCTAGCCAATCATCAACATCATGTCGTACATACTGTGAAAATTGTTGGAAAAAAACATTTATTAAATAGATATCCACGGGACATGGAACAGAGTGAATTGTATGAACATCTAGCTTTAATCCTTATGTTTATACCCGGGTACCCACCGGGTTATTTGCATGAAAAAAAGTTAAAATTTCATTTTGAGCACCCGGATCGTCGTTATTTGATTGAAATTATTATTCCTTTTAATTTGTTTAAACTTCAACCTTCGCCGCATTCGCACCCGCGTACACACAACAGTATTTGTACGAAACACATTCAAAATTATTTTTGTTAACGCATACAAGTAAACTTTATTGAAAAAATAAAGAAACAACCGTTTTTCTTTATAAACAATGTTATTTATTGCATTCCATATATTTTATATTTGTTGTATGTTCATCACAAACCGGCAGTTGACATTGGGTATAGCTCTTGTGCGTTTTTCGTCGTCTTTTTATAGTTAGTTTATAACACATATGACAGGATCCCTGGCTTTTCTTCTTCCTGTTCTGTCCCACACAACCAATGGACCAGGATCTTCTGTGATAGCTGCTACTTGACGGCCTATGATACTTTCAATGGCAATTTAAGTTGTACAATCGCGCATTACTTTAGGATTCATCATGCGTACTTTAATCATTAGCTTGGCAAATTCTTCATTAGTTTTCGCATCAAATGACGTCATTTCGTTGTTTTCTTCGCAATCATTTTATTATTTTCGGAATAAATTATATATGCCGCGAGTGAAGTGACGCCCACCATGTCGAAGATCAATGTCATTGGCCATCTTGAATACCTCCGCTGACTTGTGTATATCCTGAGTATGTTATAGGTCCGGGACGCCGTGCTTCCTCGTTAGAGGGAAGAGCGTGGACCTTTTATTTTTTCTTTATTTAATATTCTTTCAACAATTCGCCTTTCAATGTTTATTCGCTCCGATTGAAAATATGTTTGTGCGGAAATTTATTGCAATTGATAATCAATTATCAAAGAAAAAACTATTCACTGTTTTTCGTCTCTTCGATATTATTTAATTATTTATTTTTTTATTTTCGTCTCCTCAGTTTATTCTCGTCTCTCTTTTTATTCTTACTCGTCTTTAATCTGTATCTCTTCTTACTCTAATCTCAACTCTTTTCTCAAACTAACTTCCAATCTCAACTAACTTTAATCTGCGCTTTGGTCGGTGTGTATGTTTGTGTTTGTGCCGTCTTGTACTGTGCGTTCGTGTGTGCGGTTTGTTAATAGTAGACCCTATGGGATGGGCCCAGGAATCCTCTATTATAGAGGGGAATGTTGTTGGGAAGGGTGCTTTCTTCAGTTTTGTACTGAAGAAGAAATTGTGGGGGTTTGATCCGAAGAGATCGAGAGAGAGTAGGGCCAAGAACGCAAGAGTCCCGTACAAGTAGGTTCTCGCTGTTCTGAATGTTTTCGAGGTACTTATATGCTAATTGAAGCAAGTACTCGTCGATAGGGGTAATGGAGGCACCTTCGTATAGGTGAGAGTTCGGGTAATGACGACCGTCAGGCCTTCTAGAATGATTGGTGCATCTTCTGAGGAGTTTCCTTTCGAAAACCCGAAGTCTTTCCATTTGAGCCGAAGATATGCAGGACCATATGGGAAAGGCGTACGATATTCCAGATCGGATTAGCTGCTTATAGCAGAGAAGCTTGACTTTGGTGTCAACTTTGTTGCTCCACTTCAAGATGTTGTGCAGTTGCTTAGACCGACCGAGGCCCCTTTGGAGAATGTGGGTCACATGTTTGATGAAATCCATTTTTGGGGTATAGATGACCCCAAGATATTTCATCCTGTCCTGTGGTCTAATCGTAGTATCTCCCATTTTTATTCGAATATTCTGTGAATATCGAGAAGCAGGTTGCGAGTGTTTACTACTCAGAATTATGGCTACTGCTTTGGATGGGTTAAGTCGAATTTTCCATAGACTGTAATACTGATACAGTTCGTCCAAGTGACGGTTGAGTCGATTTGTTGCGAGATTAGGGCCTTTGGTTGACGTGTACACCAGGACGTCATCCGCGTAGCATATCTGGTTTACTCTCCCGTCCATAGGACGGGGAATGTCGGAGGTGTAAATATTGAATAAGATGGGGCCTAGAATGGAGCCCTGTGGTACGCCTGCAGCGGCGTGAAAAGTTCGGGAAAGCTTTCCATTCATTCTAACTTGGAAGGTTCTGTTGCGAACGAACTGGTAGATGATACTATATAACGTTCTACTGTATTCAATAATTTAAAGGCGAGACCTTCGATCCAGGTCGTGTCAAAAGCTTTTTCAATGTCCAGGCTCACCGCAACGGTGGGTTCCTTATTAAAGAGCCGCACGCAGACATGGTTTTGAAATATGTTGAGAGCCATAGTGGTGCTGTGCGGTCTCTGAAATCCAAATTGGAAATCAGGTATTAGGTTCCTGGCATTGATAAATTTATTTAGCTTCTCGTATATGAACTGTTCATATATTTTGCTGATGCAGGTGAGGAGCGAAATAGGACGAAAGCTTGAAGGGTGATAATTTCGTTTCCCAACTTTTGCTATTGGGCAGACAACAGCATGCCTCCAAGCTTGGGGAACTAACTTTACAAAGAAAATTTCCCTCTAATTATATAACATTGTGTTCTAATCAACTGTAAATTATTACTTGAACAAAATCAATTTTATCAAAGTATTACTTAATCTATTGTGACTTCAAATTTTGAACAAACTTTGAACGAAAATCAAAGAGCTATGTTTCGAATGAAAAAAGGGGCATGTTATGAAAAAAGGGCACGTATGAAGTGTACTGAAACTAACTTGATATAGAATATTGTGGATGTTTATTTATGATATATATTAAATAAGAATGTTAGATATGTTAGGAGAATGTTTTAAGGATGTGTTAGATAAATAATGAGATTCAGTGTTAAAGTTAATAATTATAAGGACAGTAGTATTCTGGAATACTACAAGCATTTGGCCCATAGTAGTAACGCCAGTTTTATATTTATTATAATAATATTAGGTGTACAAATAAATTTCCGCCGTTTGGCAAAAGATGGCCCCACCAGAAAATGATGTAGAAATTGTCAGATGTCACGTTGTAACAACATAACCTCAAAATATTATTGACTTTGTATCAGGTTTTGGCGGATTAGTTAGGTTTGGACTAGTTTGCCGGGTGTTAGTATTATTAGGTTTTTGGCTTGTCCTTGCTAGCAGTGGTGTTCCCCCGAGCACCCCGCACAACCAGAACCCACGATAAAAACAAAAAGAGGGATTAAAAAGGAAAAAAACAAGTCTCTTCCTTTTACATTGAATTATCTTTTTTTTGAGTTTTATTTAACACGATTTACGCGTGCTCGTCCTGGAGAACCGGAAGTGATTCCTAATCAGAACTACACATTACACATGTTATGCTATAGGGAATGTTTATGACTGGGAGTCGACAAATGTTACTGTAGCGGTTCTACGAACCACTCAACCCACTATAGGGTGAGGTATCCTTCCGCCAAGGAATATACTCACCTTTGACAGTACACGTGCCCAAAGACACGTGTTCTCATAGTCATTAACCACACCTGAAACAAAAGGTAATATGACATGCAATGACGTTGGGGTCGATATCAGAATTCAAGGAACTAAACGTTCAAAAGCTTCCAACATCGAGTTCAACGCATCCATACATCGTATCCTATGCCAATGGCCACACAGGAAACCATCGCATGTAAATCAAGCACCCATTCTAAGCATCAACGCGATGTTTCCCATGAAACATCATTGTCAGTAAATAAACCGAACAACGGATGCCTACTCTGGTAGCTAATAGCAATTAGCACCTAAATCCCTTGCATGACCCTAACGCAAAATGCACACTTGTGCAAACAAAGCATATCGTTTCGCTGACGACCAATAGTCATGCAATCATAAACATCTTAAGGTAGATCGCTCGCTAGACGTTTATGGTCTGTTAATGCTAACAAAGAAACTATACCAATCCCACGGTTCCCTTTATTACCCATCTGAAACGCACAAGACCATTGTTAGCTTAAGCCAGATGGGTAACCTAAACAAATCCCACGAAAAGATCGGAAAATAAGTGGCAGTACGATCGATCGTCAAACAAAGGAACAAGATTCCGATAGGGAAGACGGAAAGAAGGATGATGGAAAATTTTTCTTTAAGATACGATGGGAAATTGTGTTTAGCAGATTGGATGGAAAATTTTCTTTTGCAGATGCGGGGATGAGAAGGTGGAATGGGATTTTAAAGATAGAGACAATTAGTATAATAAAGGTACTCGAAGCAGGTCGTCACAGAGAACCCGAACGAGAAGGGGTAGCTAGCCCGCGCCGCGTAATTAATCAAAACCCCTGACTTCGCACTCAAGAAAAACGTTCGCGAACACAATCAACACTTAATAACGAAACATAGCCAATACTTTTCGTGTTGGTCGAAAGTGCATGCGTTCCAGATATCAGATCGATAATTAATAGCCGCGGAGGTCAGATCCTCCATTTAGAAAAAGGAGTCTTTGTCGTGTGTCGAGTTTAACGTGTGTAAAAAGGGACGAGATTAATATGTGTCATGTGAATTAATTAAGTGTGATATTAAGCGAACATTTTTAACAGCAGTTTATGTGTTAATAAACACCGTATTTAATAAAGCAAGAAAAAAAGTTATAAATAAACGCTTCAGAAAACAACTTATCAGTGTTTCATTTGTGTGCTGAAATTCTTTGGTGTTTTGTTGGTGTTAAGTATTGAAGAGTGTTCGGCGGAACACTGCACCAATTATAGACAGATAAATATACCGCCAAATTACTGTGCACGTTATGATATGATAAGTATATATATATTAATTACAATTGACTATTGAACTCGAGCATTTCATCGACTTTATACACTTTGGGTCGACTCGTTTCCTTTTCCTTTATTCGTGTGCGGTGTCAACCTCGTGGTTGAGATGCTCGAAGTAGAGTAACTGGTTCGAAACTTACAGCTTCCCCTAAGGGATGCAAAAACGGAACTCGAAGGTTCCCATTCATTTCTCTTTTTACTCGAGATTCGCTCTTACCCGAGAAACTCTCCATTAGGGAAGATCGTATTCTTTTTTTGTCCTGCGGTTTCCTGTTTCGTCGCAGGCCAGATGTGCGGTTGCACCCACACACACAGACGCGGATGTTGCTGCCTATGTGGCCGAAGATCTTCCCGGGATCCCGGAGTTCCCACCTTCTGTCGAATCGACCTGTGTATCTTTGGTGTGGTTTATTATTCCTGTTGGGTTGCTTATGCAAACATTCGGGTGTGTTGTTTATTCTTAGCGATCCTGGGATCGTGGTAATTACCGTATTTGCTTTGCCCTATGGGAACAGCGCTTTAGTTTATTGCTGTTTCTCCACAATGGCTTTGTTTGAAGTGCATTGCGGTAGGGTCAAAGGATCAGCCGAAGGTTTATTTTATGGGAATTTGCTTGTCGCCGAGGGTTTGATGTTTGTCGACATCTGGCGCAGCTGTGCCAACCACTTGTGTTTATCCAGCTAGTGAATCGATACAAATTTTCCATACTGGTCGTGTCCTTCGATCGCCGTGCAGGTATCGGGAAATCGTTCGAGACTTGGGGCCCACGTATCTGTGGATTCGTGGGGTTGTTGACACCAGTATGGATGTCACCTTTGGTCAGGTGAAAAGGTGGACTTGAGGTCACGTGTCTGGGGACGTAAAGTTTAGTCATAGGTGAGTATGTTCCTTGGTGGAACGAAGGTGCCTCAGCCTATGGTGATTTGTGCGGTTCGTGGAACCGCCACAAGGTTTACGTAATTTGTTTCGTGCAAAAATATCTAGTTTTGTGCCAAATAAGCGTCATTTGGGAGAACTTTTGATTTACTTTTTTAATTTGAAAAAATCTGCCGCTGAGACGTGTAGTACTCCGCGCCGTGCTTTAACGTAACTCGAGAGAAGAGCGCGAAGTGTTGTGTGTGTAAAATGAAAGAGACCGAAAGGGTTTGGTTAATGTAGAAAATACGCTAGTTTTATTGGCATTCGAATCAGAGGTTCAGATATAGTTTTACGTGAGGGTAAAAGTGGACACTTTGGTGCATACGGCCAGCGGTTCGGCCTCCGCAATTCTACTGATTCTGAAATTGAAAAACTACTGCCCTTTTATAGTTTTTGTAGTTGAGAATTGTCAACTATTTTATTGTCGAAATTCCCAGAAGCAAACATAAGACTTTGTGCGTTTCAATTTGAGTTGTGTTCTGGGAATTTCTTTGAGGTTTTAGGTGGATAGGTTCTGGGAAGGGAAATCATGAAATGCGTTTTGAATTAAGCATTTCATAATGTCAAGGTTTTGGGAATTGAGTCGATGTACGATGAATTAACTTTTGGTTAAATTTGTTGTTCATGTGACTCAATATGGAATTTAAATATAAGGCAATAGGGAATTTAGGATTTGGGTTATGATTTGATAATATTGGGGATTTGGATGGGGGTAGCGATTTAGGATCGACTGAAACAATCACAGGCGGTTTTTTACAATAAAGCCTCAAATTTCGGAAAAAAAAAAACGGCGGAAGAAATGTTGTACACCTAATATATTAAAAAGGGAGTTTTAAACTAGGCATATACATTATGAATTTCTTAAATTAGTACTGTTTTTATTTTGGTTCGTATTTTACTATGTTATTTCTCTAATATATACTTAAGGTTGTGGTACATTAATATTTATACTTTTTTGATTTGGACGTAGTGCTAGATTAACAAATTAGTAGAAGTAGATGTGTATTTATTTTTAAAAGGATCTTATTCTAGTGGTGGATATAAAGCATATTTTGTAATGTTATTTAGAATTTTTTTATAGTTTCATTTTTTGTATTTATTTTGACTAAATTTATTTGGGAGGGTCGGTTGGTTACATGGTAATTTTAGTTTGTGTCTATGTTTTCCTATGTCTGTATTAGTTTTATTTATGTGCTATATGTAATGTTAAATTGATCTGGTAGTTAACTTAGGGGTATTTTTCTTATTCATTTGTTTTCAGATGTAGTATTAATTAGTTTGGTTTATTTTTTTTTTCTTTATTATTATATTTGAGTTCAATCTTACTTACTAACAATCATTAAATTTTGTTTGAGCGTAAAAGAAGATTTTTTTTTTTTTATTAGTATTTATTTTTATATTTACATAATTGTTTTGATTTTTACTTTATAATTGTTTGAATTTTGTCTTATGTATTAACAATTTAGATCTTTGTAAAGGTGTTAAAGGAAATTTGTTTTGTTATAGCCTTTAAATATTTAAGATTTACAGATTTTGTTTTTTCTGTGTGCTTATTTTTTATATTTACATTTTTGTATTTTATTTAATCATATATAAGAATTTTTTTTATTATTCATATTTTACACATATATATATATATATTCGAAAAGGGTGTTTAGGTTGAGAGAAGAAATTTATTTGTTTTAAGCTTTTCCCTAAACTTGTGGAAGATTTTCCATACTTTAGTGGGGTTGGGTTGTGTATCAAGGTTCAAAATCTGTGGAATGAAACGACCGAAGGGAAACGAAAGATGGAGGATTAGTGGTAGCTTTTGAGAGATCGGTCTTTCCTTTATTTCTAAAATGGATTCTATTTATTTGGTTATCTTTATATTTTATTACGGAGCTTACTATGAGCTTGTGTATATTTTTTGGGTGCAAACGTTCGACGTACGGGTCGTTTGCAAGAATTTGTTGGTTCTCAGGCTTCTGCTTTGATGGGACTCTTAGTTCCGTAGTCTGACGTTTTGCTGGGACTTTTTGTTCCCCAGTCTGGCGCTCTGCTGGAACTCTTTGTTCCTCAGTCTGACGCTCTGCTGGAACTCTTTGTTCCTCAGTCTGACGCTTTGCTGGGACTCTTTGTTCCTCAGTCTGGCGCTCTGCTGGAACTCTTTGTTCCTCAGTCTGACGCTTTGCTGAGACTCTTTGTTCCGCAGTCTTGCATTTAGCTGAGATTATTTGTTTCTCGGGCTTACATTTTGCTGAGAGTTCTTGCTGCTCAGGCTTACACTCTGCCGGTGTTATTTGTTTCTCGGGCTTACTTTTTGCTGGGAGTTCTTGCTCCTCAGGCTTACACTCTGCCGGTGTTATTTCTTTCTTGAGCTTAGGTATTTTGTTGTTAAAGGTTGGGGTATGTGAAAATGTGGAAATGTAGAGAGTTGTTGGGATAGTTGGTTTAGAGACCTTTGTTAAATCATCGGATCCGGCCCGTAGACAAACGGATTTAGATGTAACATTGTGGGTACGATCTTTGATTTCTACTTCCTTTATTTGGAGAGCAGTTAGATCGTCCTGTCTCTGGTTTGTATCCCTAGCTTCGATAGATATTTCATCTATTTTTCCCGCAAATTGCTTCTGACTGTCGATTTTTAATAGCTGTATGCTGCTTATTTTATTTATTACTCCACTCCTCCAGGCGTTTGCGGTAGAACTGGGCTGAGTTTTAGGAATAGTTTTGTTAAATGGGGAGCTGTTTTGGTTATTTAATTGTGACAGTCTCCTTTTGCATTCCTCCTGGGAATGGTTAAATTTATTACAGAATCTGCATTGGAGGCGTTCAACCTCTGCTTTAATTTGGGGGGTAGATTGTAAGGGTTTACTGTTGCGGTAGCATTCCTCAGACGTGTGTCCAGACCTATTACATGATTGGCAAATTACTGGTCGGCCGAGGTTCGGATAGGCGGAAAAATTTCCTGAAGTGTTGTTATTTCTTAATCGTGAGGCCTGCTCGAGAGCGTAATTAATAGCTGCTCTGAGATTTGGGGTACCTCGTGCTTTAACTAAGAGTTTTAGGTTTGGATCACTAAGTCCGTCTTCGAATGTGTGTAGGGCGAGTTTATTGTTTTCCCTGAGGAGATATGTTTACACCGCAGATTCGGCAGTGCTTTCAAACGTGGCGCTATCCAACAGGTGCAGGAGGTGTGTGAGTCTGTCTCCAAATTCCTTCAAGCCTTCCTTACTTCCTTGTTTGGCTGTCACCAGATCGTTTTGCGCCAGCGACCTAGAGGGGAGAATTTTGAATTCTTCCTTTAATTCCGCAGCAAGATCATTCCAGTTTGAAATAATCTTGTATCGGATGTGGTCGTGTGCTGGCCCTCGCAGTCTGGTTTTTACTACGCTTAGAAAGAAAGCGTGCTGACTGTCGTCCTGTGCCTGCGAAAAAATTATATCTCCGCAAGAGATAAAATTATATAGCTCGTCCGGGTTACCGCTGAACACCGGCACGAGATCTACACTACAGATCTCTTTTAACCCGATGGTGACTTCCATTATAAATCGCTATTTGTTCCGCGTGTTAGTTTTGTGTTTTATTTGAAAGATAGATCTTCCCAAATCTGAGTGGAACGAACCTATAGGAAGTCCAAAATGCTAACAGAAGAGGCAGAAAACCCAAGTAAATGTTCATCATATTGAAGACAGCTTTGTTTTCTTTCGAATCCAGATATACTGGCCCTATGAAAATACCGAGGGTAATTTAGAGGAAAAGGGGCCAGAGCAGACAAAAGGATCAACAACAGACGAGGTATGCGTACGGGGGTTTTAATTGAAAAATTCTACGCGTATTTAAACCTACCTCGGGAGTATGAGAGATTTTTTCCCAACTTTCTTGTTCATGGAGAAAGCTTATTTTGAAATATATGTATGTATGGGTATATGTGTGTGTGCAAATATATGGTTATGTATCATTATATTATGATATTTTTGCTTTGGGATGCTTGTGTCTCTTAAGATATTTGATTAAGATTTTCCCGTTTAAAAGAAAAGAGAGAAGGAAAAAATTTAGAAGGTATTTAAATTTGGCTTGGGGTTTGTATGTTTCTATTGTTTTTCATTATTTAATCGTTATGTTTTTTTTTTATTTTGAATTTTTCCGAAATCTAATGTATGAATTTTATATTTTGTAAAATTGTGTGCTTGTTTCATGTTTTATATAAATGTGTAAATATAATGTTAATGATAATATATTAAAGGTGTATAGTATTCATTTTTCCTTCTAGGAATGGTGTTTCGTGTCATTGCCTAAGTTTTCTACGTGTACATTTTTATTTCGCTTTTGTTATATAAAATTTTAGCGCGATTTAGAAAGAATTCCGTAATTGATAATGAAAATACTAATTGAAAATAAAACTACCTGGTGTTGCTGCGGCTGTTGAATGCGTTGCTGCCTTTGGTGTCGTCAGTATTTGATATTTTTTTTTTTTTTTTGCCTTTCGCCTTTTGGTTTTTTTTTTCTTGGGGATGTTTTTGCGTTGTCCCGTTCTGCTTCGTTTTTGGGTTTTTTCGCTTTGAGTCTGCTGCCAGGTAGGCTTCACGCCCTATAGTTGAATGGTCCGCCCAGGCCTTTGCTGCAGGCTTGTGTTTAAAAATTTTTTCTTCACTTTTGTTTTGTTTAGTATTATATTTTTGTTCCTTTTAGTCTTTGTTTCACCGTTTATTCAAAGGGTTTGTTTTTTTTTTTGGGTTTAGATGTATGTTTCGGAATCACCGTTTTGTTATAAGGTAAACCAAAAGAAAAGTTAATATATCGTCGCTGGCATTTAAGTAATCCTGATGGAAACTGCGTGTTAGTTTAAAATAAGTTTTGCACTAGACGTGAGTATTAAAATAGTTCCATTTTATGCTGAACGTATATACGTTTTATGTTCTTTGTTTAGTGTGTGCTGTTTTATTGTGGTTTGTAATTAATAAATTTTCGATTTATAGTTTCAGTTGTCATTGCTTAATACACGAATATGGTATAGTATTATAAGTTCTCACACTACTTTCACTGTATTAATTGTTATTTAACTTTGGTCTTTTGGGTATTTTTGTGTATTTCAAACTGTTATTGTCGATATTGTGTGATTTATTTTGAAGATCTAGAAGCACTACGCGGAAACGATAACTATCTTTCTTTTGTTATGTTAGCCATACTTTTGTTGATGTTTTAACTTTTATTTATTTATTTAATAATTTACTACACAAACATTTTTTTTTTTTTGGGCTTGAGTTGTAGTTGTTTTTTTGTTTTATTGTAGGGGATGATTCGACGTTCAATCCCACACGCTGCCACCAAAATTTTTGTTGTACTCCGCCTCGTGCTTTAACGTAACTCGAGAGAAGAGCGCGAAGTGTTGTGTGTGTAAAATGAAAGAGACCGAAAGGGTTTGGTTAATGTAGAAAATACGCTAGTTTTATTGGCACTCGAATCAGAGGTGTAGATATAGTTTTACATTCAACCCTCGTTTGTGGTGTGGTGGTAGATATCCTCTCCACTAAGAGTATGTATTTACTTACCACCAGAGAAACGTAAAGTCTCTCTTGGTGGAATAGAAACCAGATCTCGTAATGGAGATCATGGTGGTATGTGTGTGATCGTTCAGATCTGTGTTGTTTACCCATGCTCGAAGGCAATGGCAACAAAGCAAGCAGGCGGCAAGAACAAAGGGATCGAGAAGATCGTTGTCTATGAAGTGCATCGCGTCTAAATAAATAGACGACGATGCTTCGAAGAAATGTGGTAAGAGTAAAGATGAGACGATGGCATCATAAATGTCTTAGATGACTGATGCCCTTGTGTAAATATACGAATAGCCATTCGAAAGAGGTGCTAATGTATTACAATACTTTGTACAATGAGAATTGTATATCGTATCTTGGGTCGGTGGCCAAAGCGAATCCCTTGCTTGCATTTGTATATGCCGGGGAATTCGTTGCGGCAGAGAAAGGAATTGGAGATTGTTTATTAGTGGGAAAACAAATCATTGGTTGGATATTATGCATGTTTACATGCGTAGGAATTCGGTTTTATGGCACTAAACGCTAGATGCGCGTATTGCTTTTGTCCCTTAGACAAAGGGTCTATAGCGTTTGAAATAATAGTGAAGAAGAACGTGTGATTCGAACTGACGCTATGACAGTTTGAATCACAAAAAAATTCAACCTAAGCGTTACCCATCAGGCTACTGGCCGATTTTAGAATTTGATTTTTAAACTCGACTATACTCCACTGATGTGAATTGTTATGTTATCGCTTGGTATACGGCTTTGATGTATTTTCTTATTCGATTTTTCGTTCGGTGCTCTTCACTATTTTGCTTGTGAATTGTGTGTGTATCTGTTAGAGTCGCCACACCACTTTATTGCATGAGGTTGCCGTTTCTTTTGTTTGCCGATGGATTTGATGGTCTTTATGGCAGACCACCCGCACGTGCATCCGTTGGTCGGCTAATTTGCTGAAGATAGCAATTCCTTGTAACATCGTGTAGATGTTCAGGATTTCCGATTGTGCAGTGCTGGAGTGCGGCGCATTTCAGTCTTTGGGGATAGGATGAATGAATGTTTTCCTTTGTTTCAGGTATGCGATATTCGAATTGTTGAGCTTGACATTGAAAGCTTTGGGACGTTCAGTTCCTTGCTTTTTCGTGTCGGGTTCAACGTTGGCCAAATGTTTCAGGGCCCTAGCGGACTTAGTGGCACGCGTCTGTGGGCGCGTGTAACGTTTTCAGGGTAGGTATGTTCCTTGAAGGGTAGGGAACCCTACCTGGGTGGAATTGTGCGTTCGTAGAACGCTACAGGTCTACAAGATACGTGCATGTGGGAAGATAAGGGTGCAATGAGGAACAAAATTGCTTGGCAAACAATGGTGCCGGAATAGTTTTCCCACTTATAATACATGTATGCAAACGAATTATTTTCCAGCGAATTCTAATGATGCATTAGACGTGTGAACAGAATCTTTCAGGAATTTTCATGTAATGCGTTGAAAGCATTAATGTCCTTGTAGTAGGAAATGTTTATGCTGGGTGCAGATTGCGGCGCAGGTGTGGGAAAGTTGGAATTTGCCTTGCAACCGAAGGTACCGAATAGGTTTTGGGATACCTGAAAAGGTAGAGAAGAAATCTTACAGGAAATTATATGCGAAGAGATGCATGAAAGGTAAGTTTTCTTTTACAGGGACTTTTAGATTATAAATTTGATAACCTAGATGCGTAAAGCACTTCAGGTGCTAATGCGCTTGCATTAGCGAGAACTTATGCCGATTGGGATGTAGTTATGGAGGTTTTTCAGGTAAGTGGGCCGTGGGGTTTGGCGGAACCGCCACAGCACTTCTGAGAACTTTAAATTAATGATTAAGAAAATGATCCAGGACATCAATGTCAAATTTTAGGACATTCAAAGTAATAAATTTTATTCAATAGCTACCTACCTAGATGCACGGTACAAAGCTCAAGTTTTTCAGTGAAATTATGAAGGGACAGGTACAATCAGGGATTTAAGGATATTTGGCTGTAAATTTTTTTTTTTTTTTTTTTTTTATAAATAATAATTAGACCTCTCGCGAGAGGCGAATCTATGGCGCCGAGTAGGCGCCCCGAGATGCCACCAAATAACTGTTGCAGTTCTTTTTGAACAGTTGCAGGTTGTAACGCTCCGGGACCACTCGCGTGGGAAGGGAGTTCCGCAGCTTCCCCGCTCTGTACCGGAACGAGTTCTGATGCATGGATGCTCGCGTCGTCGGGATATAAACCACAAACGGGTGCGATCCGTCGGATTGTCTTGTGGAGCGCATATAACCCGAATTGCGTGGAACAATACCAAGAATCTCCGAAGAACAGTACCCGTGATAATATCTGTAAAACAGACAGAGGTCAGCTACGCGCCTTCGATGTGATAGCGACTGTAGTCCCGACGTCAGTGCCGAGTCCCCGATCAGGCGGATCGCTCTTCTCTGTATGCTCTCAAGTAGGTCGAGGGTATGTTTAGGAGCCGAGCTCCAAACATGAGAGCAATATTCGAGGGCGGGTCTAATTTGGGATTTGTATAGGAGAAGAAGTTTGACCGGGAGTAAAATATTTCTTGGCTCTAAAAAGATAGCTCAGTTTTCCTGAGGCTGACCTGGCGATGACTGACACGTGTTTATGCCATGATACATTCCCACAGACCGTGACGCCGAGCAATGTCAAGCTTTCCCCAGCCTCGAGGGCCCGGCCATTCATCATCAGCTGTGGAACCGATGATCCACTTTTCTTTGTGAATGTTGTATATTGTATCTTCGCTGCATTGAAGTCGGCTAGATTGGCCCTTCCCCACTGCAGCATCCTATCTAGATCCTGATTCAGAGAGTCAATCTGCCTACCACTCAGCTGATGCGACGCAGATGCACCAATCGGCTGAACACTCGAAAAGGAGGAAATCCTTGACTCACAATGCCGCTCAATCGCAGATGTCCATATATCGGTTATAAGTGTCAAAAGGTCTTCTGTGGACCGCCTGCCACGGAATCCGTATTGACGGTCATTCAGAAGACCGTTGCACTCCAAATACTTAACCAACTCTGTATTGATGACTTTTTCCATTACCTTAGATAAAATAGACAGTAATGCTATCGGACGGTAATTTTGTGGGAGACACTTTTTTCCCGTCTTTGGGATTGGCTGAACTCGAGCGATTTTCCAGCAGGCAGGAAAGGTCCTCCGTGCATAAGATAAGCGGAAGAGTCGGCCAAGAACCGGCGATAGTTCTGGAGCACAGTTCTTAAGGACTATTGCTGGTATTCCGTCCGGGCCGGTTGCCTTCCTACAATCCAGTTCACGTAGAATGCGCTGAATAGTGCGCGGACGAAATCTCACATCCCGCATGGAAGACTGTACCGGCGAGATCACGGGTGGCTGCAAAAGGCCGGGATCGAGGTTTGAATTCGCGGAAAATAAATTCGCGAACACATTAGCTTTATCCTTTGGATTCGTGACTAACGTCCCGCTGTCTGTCACCAACGGAGGGAAAGAGGAGGAAGCAAAGTTACTGCTGACAGCCTTTGCCATTGACCAGAAGGAGCGCGAACCAGTTGGGCACCGAAGGAGCTTATTGATCACCCTGTCGTTGTGAGCCTTCTTCGCGGTATCAATCGCCTGGTTGCACACGTTTCTGATTCTAACAAAATTCGTTCTGTTAGCATCGGTGGGATTGGAGCGCCATTGCTTAAAAGGTCTATTAGCCAAGCTCCGAAAGACGGCCAGTGATTTCTCCCGACCATTTCACGGAGCCTAAAGCTTGATGGGGTGGTATTTCACCGGGCGACAGGGCGTTGGGACTCCGCTACCACTCGGCCTTTAGTCGCCTCTTACGACAAGCCGGCCTAGCTGTGAGTATATTCTAACGCCCTACTCACATGGCATGCGTTCTTAAATCTTCTTTTTAAACTATAAAACTGTTAGGCAATTTTTAGATGAAGTATCTTTTTGCTTAATACTAAGTAAAGGAGATAAGGCATGGATTACCGTTGTAGCGATCCTAAATCGATACCCCTATCCAAATCCCCAATAGTATCAATTCCTAAATTTCCTAATTTCATATTGAATCATATGAGCAATAAATTAACCCAAAGTTAATTTATCGCTCATTGATTCAATTCCACATAAAAAACCCAAATCCCAAACTTTCCATTGCTCCATTCCAAATCCCATATTGAGTCACATGTACAACGAATTTAACCAAAAGTTAATTCATCATACATTGACTCAATTCCTAAAAAATCATGAAATGCTAAATTCAAAACGCATTTCATGATTCCCCTTCCTAGAACCCATCCAACTAAAGCCTCTAACAAATTCCCAGAACACAACTCAAATTGAAACACAAACTCTTATGTGTGTTTCTGGGAATTTTGACCCTAAAATAGTTGACAATTCTCAACTAAAAATTCTATAAAAGGGGAGTGAATTTCAATTTCGAGATCAGTTAAAGTTCCGAGGCCGAATCTATGACAAACAAAAATATAAATCAATTTAGTAGTTCTCCAGAGGCCAAACCCCTGGTCGCGCGCAATGTAACCAAATTTCTGAAAAATAAAATAAACACTAATTAATAAAAGGATTGTCCTTTCGTCTTTTGCGTTGTTTGACTTTCGGCCCAGCCAATTGATCCACCCAGTGCCAGTGATGTCAACTGATGAGAATCGATCCGACGCACCAACTATATCGAAACGTTCCGCAGCCGAGTATCGGGGAATTTCCTAAAAGGAGGCAAGGCACAGTTACTACGCCGCCTCCTAAAATATCACACACCACAACTGGCGCAGCCGGTAGGATTTAGGTAAAGCCATAGAACGGACGGTTCTAATAAGAGCTACTAAACCCTAAATCCTACAAACCTACAAAAAACACCACAAGGAAAACCATGGATAAATAAGCATAAAATCTACTGTCATACAAGGATTTTCACTTGACATCAGCAGCACAGATATTGCGGCAAAGAATATTTTCTCAGCACTTAAGGACATCAAATCAATCATCGCTTTAAAAAAAAAAAAAACCGTAAGACAAATAGCGCCGACTCCTTAATTCAGCAGAAGTTATATTTACTACCTAAAATATCGTACAAACATAATTCGCCATCGAATGTCTCAAGTGTACTTCCAAAACAACGATATAATAGCAGCAGGATTCATATCTTAGCTAACAAGGAGAAAGTTAGATTCAGCATTCCAGAAGGAGGAAAAAGAAAAAAAAAAAAAACTAGCGACAAAACGAACGTTCGCTTTAATGATTTTAATTCATTAAGTAAAATTACATATAAAACATATATATACATATACAATAAACGAGAAAATCCAGGAAAATAAACAAAAAAACAATAACCTTGAACGAACGTACTGGGCAAGACACCCTTCCCCTTCCATCCGAGGCTGAGTCTGGCCCTGGAAGTACGATTCATAAACCAACAAGAAGGAAACTCCCACACACAAAAAAAAAAACAACAAACAACAAAATAGCCAAACAACAACCGCTACGCAGCAGCTCCAACAGCACCGGACGAACAACAGCAGCAGAACAACAGAAAACAGCTAAGTGGTCATTCATTTTCCTTTTTAATTTACTTTTATTAAGTATAGCTTACATTTTTCATTTATTACAATACACATTTTTATGCCTATTGACCCCAACCTACCCAAAATCTGCTCTACTCTAAGTTAAACACAAAAATAATCCTTACATACAGAAAACAACAAATTGCTACAAAATCAATTATAATCTTGCTGCTATTTCAAAAACATCCCGTCTCAATCTTGTCTGTATTGTGTAGCAATTAAGCCCTAGGGAAGGATTTAAATTTTTGTATATACAAAAAACCAAAAACACGTTTGGGATAGCAAACCACTGAAATCCAAATACACCCAACCTCCCCCTTTTTTCCTTACATGATTATACTACTAGTATTCCCACCATTTCTAGTTTTTACAGCACCTTTTACCACCGACATACCTGACCCTTACACACACTACCGTTTTACCTCCTCTTGATCTATGGAATTAGGAAGCACCCCAAACACCACTACGCCCCACGACCTTTTGCCCCCTTCACCTAAGAAACTCCGTAGTGGAACTATCATCGAAATAACCCCTCCGATAAAAACTCGCGACCTTAGCCCAAACCTACCAGAAATTTCAGCTCCTCAGCACCAAACGGATCTCGTAACCTTTGAAACAATGGCTATTGATTATACAAAGGTTGCGAAGCTGTCAGCACAGCTAATCCCCATCTTCTCCGGGGAATTAAATCCGCATATAGGTACAGAGCTGGAAACATTCCTGGATTGCTGCAAGAGGGTCTTAAACTGCCTCAGGACCGAAGAACACGAGGCTTTTCTACAGATATTCCCCACAAGACTGAGGGGAGAAGCTTCTGCCCTCTTCGCGTCCACTCCGTTCGCAACCTTTCAGGAAGCCGAGGACGTATTGAGAAAAGTTTATTTACCGGTAGAAAATTACCAAGACCTGGTAAATAAACTTTTAGCCATTCGACAAAACCCAGCAGAAGCTATTATTCTCTTCCAACTACGACTGAAAAAATTATTAATGGAATGCAAAAAGGCCGCGGAGCTAAAATATGGTCCCATACTGTCTGAGGCAGTAAAGACACAATTAGATGATTTCGCTAAAAGCATCTACAAGAAGGGGTTAACAAACCCTTACCACCAACAATTCTTACTATTAATGGGAGATGTAACAATAGATTCGCTGATGGAAAAAACACTAGAATTGGAACAAATCCAACAACCTCAGCTGCCGTTAATCTCTGCGCAGGTTCCACTCAACCCCCTTTCATCTTATTCACCAATAGCACCCCCAACTCCCTATAAACCAATTTTAGATACCCAACTGGATCAGCCTATGGCCCAAATAGTGTCCAACACCCCAGATGTGGAAACAATACCACACATACAACTAATAGCACAGGGGAGTCCACACTTAGAGACGCAAATACCGCCAGCTGACCAACCATACAGGGAAACCAAAGGAATAATGGAAGCAGACCCCCTCAGCATACCCCTGACACATGCAAACTCTCTCAGCAGGATAACCTGCAGCTACTGCAACAAAAGGGGGCATGCCTATGAGGATTGTGTGAAAAGGAAGAACACACCCTTTTGCACACACTGCCAGCAATTAAATCACGATATCCGTGATTGCCGGCAATTAGGGAAAGTAAAAAGAGTTCTGCACGTAAGGCAGACTTGCGACTTCTGTGGCCAACAAGGTCACAATCTAGGATCCTGTCAGCAAAAGCTGAAATGGGAGTCGCAAGTTCAATGTCAAACTGCAGAGAAATCCTCTACTTCCAAACAAAAAAGGTCAAAACCATCGGTGGCAAAAAGGAGCTACCACATCAGGACCCCGCGCGCGCCGTTAACCAGCGCCCCAACTGTCCAACTACCTATAGATGTAGGTGTTAACAAGAACACAACGCTAGTAGTGGACACCGGCGCTGAAATCAGTCTGATCAGCCAAAATTGCCTTAGCAAAACAGACTGCAAAATAAATCGGCAAGAAGCCTGCACCTTAGAGACGCCATTTGGAAGCATTAGGACCTTGGGAACCTGTAAGGTCAACTTCCAATTAAAAGGTAAGCCCAAACTCCCATGCACATTCCAAGTAGTGAGCAATATGCCCGATCTTCCAGAAGACGGTCTGCTGGGAAATGACTTCCTGTCAAGGAACTGCAATGTGGAGGGCCCCAAACAACGCGTCACTTTTCCTCGCACGAAAAGAAACCCTAGCGTATTTAGCGTGCCAATAAAATTCTCACACTTCGAGAAAAAGGCGCCTGAAAACAAATACGCCAAAGGAAAAAAGGAGCAAGCCCAAGTTAAACGTAAAATCCTCAGGTTAAAAAGGAACCCCAAGGGGCTAAGTGGTAATATCAAGGGTACAAACCAAATAACTGATACTCCGCCAGCTAATCCAAAAAACTCATTCCCTAACTCCTCTCAAAATAATAATTTATTGCAAATGCCTACAACGCCTGAAAAAATAATAAACCTCAATGAGATCGCGGAAATACTCAGGGTTTATCATAATTCCACTTCCGGTGAACATCTGAGCATCACCAAGTCGTATAATAAAATACGACAAAGATACTGGTGGCCGTCCATGCTCTCCGACATTCGGAAATATAGAAAGCAATGCGAAGAATGCCGTTCTTCAAAGGTAACCGCATGCCCCGGAATTGAAACAAAACCGCGATTGTTTCAAGAGGGAAAGATGGTATTGATAAGGCACAAAACCCACAAGGGCAAAGAAACACCCATCTGGAAGGGCCCTTTCCTCATTACAGGAGTAACTGGGCCAAACAACACGACAATCAAAATTGGCGAAAAATCAGTAAAAATAAACAATAGGAAACTGAAACCATATTCCAAGACCAATTAGTTCTGATCCTCCACCCTAGTTCCAAATTCCCCCCCACTACTAACCCTAGACATATGCTATCCCCAAGGTGTATTACAGTCCATCACTTAAAAACTTTCCTAAATACACAATATGGACAGAAATAACAGACGACATAAAAATTGTCAAAAAATATATAAAAACTAATAAACATTATACAAAAGAATAGTAAAACAAATGTAAAAATATAAACAAAACAAAACAGACATTAACCCTCAATGAGGAAGGCAATTTATAAATAACAAACAAAATTGTAACCATTTCAAAAATACATATATTACTAGAATAAGACCCTTTTTGAACATAATTACATTTATATTAAAAAATAAAAAACCAAAAACCAAATAAAGCTAATATTAACGTTTAAATATATATACTAGAAAAAACAAATACACTATTAATAAAAAACCAAAGTGAAATAAGAACATTTACATTGACCCTTTACACCTTAATTTAAAACTCATTTACTGTAAAATTTACTTTCATTTTAAACAAGACTTGTGAATAATATAACCAAATTAATTAATACTATACCCAAAAACAAATGAATAAGAAACATACCCCTAAGTTAACTACCAAATAAACTTAACACTACATATAATACACAAATAAAACTAAGATTGACATAGGAAAACAATCAAGTACAAAAAGAATTCACGTACAAACCTTAGCCCTCAACAAGGAAGATAGTTTATAAACTAAATTATAAAAAGAAAAAAAAAAAAGGGGGGGTAGCTAAACAAAATTATTGGCAAACCCAAAATAACTTAGCCCATTATTGTTACCAACTTTTATATTAACACTAATTATTAATCTCAACTATTTAACATTAACAAACCTTACAATTATATGCACCTACTTTTAAATTCACATAAAATAATAAAACACAAAAGGTACATATCAGATAAATAATATCCTTTATCATTATAAAATATGCTCTACATCCACCACTAGAATAAGACCTTCCTAAAAAGTATACACACTTACCTATTAAGTTAGTAATCTACCGTTACTTCCAAATCAAAAAAATTATAAATATCAACATCTTATATCCTTAAGCCTATGTTAGAAAAATAACATTGTAAAACACAAATTAAACCAAAACTTTTACTAATTTAAAAGCCATCTACTTACCTTTATAACACATATGCCTATTCTTAAAATATACCTAAACCATGTTGATAAATACAACCAAATAACGCAAAAAATGTTAAACTAAATTAAAACAAATGTAAACTATCGCGAAATTGAAATGCCACCACCCTTTGCTTTCCACCCATTCTAGAAAATTAATCTCTTCTAGATTAATTTTCTTTTCTAAAGGGGGGAGGGATGTAGCGATCCTAAATCGATACCCCTATCCAAATCCCCAATAGTATCAATTCCTAAATTTCCTAATTTCATATTGAATCATATGAGCAATAAATTAACCCAAAGTTAATTTATCGCTCATTGATTCAATTCCACATAAAAAACCCAAATCCCAAACTTTCCATTGCTCCATTCCAAATCCCATATTGAGTCACATGTACAACGAATTTAACCAAAAGTTAATTCATCATACATTGACTCAATTCCTAAAAAATCATGAAATGCTAAATTCAAAACGCATTTCATGATTCCCCTTCCTAGAACCCATCCAACTAAAGCCTCTAACAAATTCCCAGAACACAACTCAAATTGAAACACAAACTCTTATGTGTGTTTCTGGGAATTTTGACCCTAAAATAGTTGACAATTCTCAACTAAAAATTCTATAAAAGGGGAGTGAATTTCAATTTCGAGATCAGTTAAAGTTCCGAGGCCGAATCTATGACAAACAAAAATATAAATCAATTTAGTAGTTCTCCAGAGGCCAAACCCCTGGTCGCGCGCAATGTAACCAAATTTCTGAAAAATAAAATAAACACTAATTAATAAAAGGATTGTCCTTTCGTCTTTTGCGTTGTTTGACTTTCGGCCCAGCCAATTGATCCACCCAGTGCCAGTGATGTCAACTGATGAGAATCGATCCGACGCACCAACTATATCGAAACGTTCCGCAGCCGAGTATCGGGGAATTTCCTAAAAGGAGGCAAGGCACAGTTACTACGCCGCCTCCTAAAATATCACACACCACAACTGGCGCAGCCGGTAGGATTTAGGTAAAGCCATAGAACGGACGGTTCTAATAAGAGCTACTAAACCCTAAATCCTACAAACCTACAAAAAACACCACAAGGAAAACCATGGATAAATAAGCATAAAATCTACTGTCATACAAGGATTTTCACTTGACATCAGCAGCACAGATATTGCGGCAAAGAATATTTTCTCAGCACTTAAGGACATCAAATCAATCATCGCTTTAAAAAAAAAAAAAACCGTAAGACAAATAGCGCCGACTCCTTAATTCAGCAGAAGTTATATTTACTACCTAAAATATCGTACAAACATAATTCGCCATCGAATGTCTCAAGTGTACTTCCAAAACAACGATATAATAGCAGCAGGATTCATATCTTAGCTAACAAGGAGAAAGTTAGATTCAGCATTCCAGAAGGAGGAAAAAGAAAAAAAAAAAAAACTAGCGACAAAACGAACGTTCGCTTTAATGATTTTAATTCATTAAGTAAAATTACATATAAAACATATATATACATATACAATAAACGAGAAAATCCAGGAAAATAAACAAAAAAACAATAACCTTGAACGAACGTACTGGGCAAGACACCCTTCCCCTTCCATCCGAGGCTGAGTCTGGCCCTGGAAGTACGATTCATAAACCAACAAGAAGGAAACTCCCACACACAAAAAAAAAAACAACAAACAACAAAATAGCCAAACAACAACCGCTACGCAGCAGCTCCAACAGCACCGGACGAACAACAGCAGCAGAACAACAGAAAACAGCTAAGTGGTCATTCATTTTCCTTTTTAATTTACTTTTATTAAGTATAGCTTACATTTTTCATTTATTACAATACACATTTTTATGCCTATTGACCCCAACCTACCCAAAATCTGCTCTACTCTAAGTTAAACACAAAAATAATCCTTACATACAGAAAACAACAAATTGCTACAAAATCAATTATAATCTTGCTGCTATTTCAAAAACATCCCGTCTCAATCTTGTCTGTATTGTGTAGCAATTAAGCCCTAGGGAAGGATTTAAATTTTTGTATATACAAAAAACCAAAAACACGTTTGGGATAGCAAACCACTGAAATCCAAATACACCCAACCTCCCCCTTTTTTCCTTACATGATTATACTACTAGTATTCCCACCATTTCTAGTTTTTACAGCACCTTTTACCACCGACATACCTGACCCTTACACACACTACCGTTTTACCTCCTCTTGATCTATGGAATTAGGAAGCACCCCAAACACCACTACGCCCCACGACCTTTTGCCCCCTTCACCTAAGAAACTCCGTAGTGGAACTATCATCGAAATAACCCCTCCGATAAAAACTCGCGACCTTAGCCCAAACCTACCAGAAATTTCAGCTCCTCAGCACCAAACGGATCTCGTAACCTTTGAAACAATGGCTATTGATTATACAAAGGTTGCGAAGCTGTCAGCACAGCTAATCCCCATCTTCTCCGGGGAATTAAATCCGCATATAGGTACAGAGCTGGAAACATTCCTGGATTGCTGCAAGAGGGTCTTAAACTGCCTCAGGACCGAAGAACACGAGGCTTTTCTACAGATATTCCCCACAAGACTGAGGGGAGAAGCTTCTGCCCTCTTCGCGTCCACTCCGTTCGCAACCTTTCAGGAAGCCGAGGACGTATTGAGAAAAGTTTATTTACCGGTAGAAAATTACCAAGACCTGGTAAATAAACTTTTAGCCATTCGACAAAACCCAGCAGAAGCTATTATTCTCTTCCAACTACGACTGAAAAAATTATTAATGGAATGCAAAAAGGCCGCGGAGCTAAAATATGGTCCCATACTGTCTGAGGCAGTAAAGACACAATTAGATGATTTCGCTAAAAGCATCTACAAGAAGGGGTTAACAAACCCTTACCACCAACAATTCTTACTATTAATGGGAGATGTAACAATAGATTCGCTGATGGAAAAAACACTAGAATTGGAACAAATCCAACAACCTCAGCTGCCGTTAATCTCTGCGCAGGTTCCACTCAACCCCCTTTCATCTTATTCACCAATAGCACCCCCAACTCCCTATAAACCAATTTTAGATACCCAACTGGATCAGCCTATGGCCCAAATAGTGTCCAACACCCCAGATGTGGAAACAATACCACACATACAACTAATAGCACAGGGGAGTCCACACTTAGAGACGCAAATACCGCCAGCTGACCAACCATACAGGGAAACCAAAGGAATAATGGAAGCAGACCCCCTCAGCATACCCCTGACACATGCAAACTCTCTCAGCAGGATAACCTGCAGCTACTGCAACAAAAGGGGGCATGCCTATGAGGATTGTGTGAAAAGGAAGAACACACCCTTTTGCACACACTGCCAGCAATTAAATCACGATATCCGTGATTGCCGGCAATTAGGGAAAGTAAAAAGAGTTCTGCACGTAAGGCAGACTTGCGACTTCTGTGGCCAACAAGGTCACAATCTAGGATCCTGTCAGCAAAAGCTGAAATGGGAGTCGCAAGTTCAATGTCAAACTGCAGAGAAATCCTCTACTTCCAAACAAAAAAGGTCAAAACCATCGGTGGCAAAAAGGAGCTACCACATCAGGACCCCGCGCGCGCCGTTAACCAGCGCCCCAACTGTCCAACTACCTATAGATGTAGGTGTTAACAAGAACACAACGCTAGTAGTGGACACCGGCGCTGAAATCAGTCTGATCAGCCAAAATTGCCTTAGCAAAACAGACTGCAAAATAAATCGGCAAGAAGCCTGCACCTTAGAGACGCCATTTGGAAGCATTAGGACCTTGGGAACCTGTAAGGTCAACTTCCAATTAAAAGGTAAGCCCAAACTCCCATGCACATTCCAAGTAGTGAGCAATATGCCCGATCTTCCAGAAGACGGTCTGCTGGGAAATGACTTCCTGTCAAGGAACTGCAATGTGGAGGGCCCCAAACAACGCGTCACTTTTCCTCGCACGAAAAGAAACCCTAGCGTATTTAGCGTGCCAATAAAATTCTCACACTTCGAGAAAAAGGCGCCTGAAAACAAATACGCCAAAGGAAAAAAGGAGCAAGCCCAAGTTAAACGTAAAATCCTCAGGTTAAAAAGGAACCCCAAGGGGCTAAGTGGTAATATCAAGGGTACAAACCAAATAACTGATACTCCGCCAGCTAATCCAAAAAACTCATTCCCTAACTCCTCTCAAAATAATAATTTATTGCAAATGCCTACAACGCCTGAAAAAATAATAAACCTCAATGAGATCGCGGAAATACTCAGGGTTTATCATAATTCCACTTCCGGTGAACATCTGAGCATCACCAAGTCGTATAATAAAATACGACAAAGATACTGGTGGCCGTCCATGCTCTCCGACATTCGGAAATATAGAAAGCAATGCGAAGAATGCCGTTCTTCAAAGGTAACCGCATGCCCCGGAATTGAAACAAAACCGCGATTGTTTCAAGAGGGAAAGATGGTATTGATAAGGCACAAAACCCACAAGGGCAAAGAAACACCCATCTGGAAGGGCCCTTTCCTCATTACAGGAGTAACTGGGCCAAACAACACGACAATCAAAATTGGCGAAAAATCAGTAAAAATAAACAATAGGAAACTGAAACCATATTCCAAGACCAATTAGTTCTGATCCTCCACCCTAGTTCCAAATTCCCCCCCACTACTAACCCTAGACATATGCTATCCCCAAGGTGTATTACAGTCCATCACTTAAAAACTTTCCTAAATACACAATATGGACAGAAATAACAGACGACATAAAAATTGTCAAAAAATATATAAAAACTAATAAACATTATACAAAAGAATAGTAAAACAAATGTAAAAATATAAACAAAACAAAACAGACATTAACCCTCAATGAGGAAGGCAATTTATAAATAACAAACAAAATTGTAACCATTTCAAAAATACATATATTACTAGAATAAGACCCTTTTTGAACATAATTACATTTATATTAAAAAATAAAAAACCAAAAACCAAATAAAGCTAATATTAACGTTTAAATATATATACTAGAAAAAACAAATACACTATTAATAAAAAACCAAAGTGAAATAAGAACATTTACATTGACCCTTTACACCTTAATTTAAAACTCATTTACTGTAAAATTTACTTTCATTTTAAACAAGACTTGTGAATAATATAACCAAATTAATTAATACTATACCCAAAAACAAATGAATAAGAAACATACCCCTAAGTTAACTACCAAATAAACTTAACACTACATATAATACACAAATAAAACTAAGATTGACATAGGAAAACAATCAAGTACAAAAAGAATTCACGTACAAACCTTAGCCCTCAACAAGGAAGATAGTTTATAAACTAAATTATAAAAAGAAAAAAAAAAAAGGGGGGGTAGCTAAACAAAATTATTGGCAAACCCAAAATAACTTAGCCCATTATTGTTACCAACTTTTATATTAACACTAATTATTAATCTCAACTATTTAACATTAACAAACCTTACAATTATATGCACCTACTTTTAAATTCACATAAAATAATAAAACACAAAAGGTACATATCAGATAAATAATATCCTTTATCATTATAAAATATGCTCTACATCCACCACTAGAATAAGACCTTCCTAAAAAGTATACACACTTACCTATTAAGTTAGTAATCTACCGTTACTTCCAAATCAAAAAAATTATAAATATCAACATCTTATATCCTTAAGCCTATGTTAGAAAAATAACATTGTAAAACACAAATTAAACCAAAACTTTTACTAATTTAAAAGCCATCTACTTACCTTTATAACACATATGCCTATTCTTAAAATATACCTAAACCATGTTGATAAATACAACCAAATAACGCAAAAAATGTTAAACTAAATTAAAACAAATGTAAACTATCGCGAAATTGAAATGCCACCACCCTTTGCTTTCCACCCATTCTAGAAAATTAATCTCTTCTAGATTAATTTTCTTTTCTAAAGGGGGGAGGGATGTAGCGATCCTAAATCGATACCCCTATCCAAATCCCCAATAGTATCAATTCCTAAATTTCCTAATTTCATATTGAATCATATGAGCAATAAATTAACCCAAAGTTAATTTATCGCTCATTGATTCAATTCCACATAAAAAACCCAAATCCCAAACTTTCCATTGCTCCATTCCAAATCCCATATTGAGTCACATGTACAACGAATTTAACCAAAAGTTAATTCATCATACATTGACTCAATTCCTAAAAAATCATGAAATGCTAAATTCAAAACGCATTTCATGATTCCCCTTCCTAGAACCCATCCAACTAAAGCCTCTAACAAATTCCCAGAACACAACTCAAATTGAAACACAAACTCTTATGTGTGTTTCTGGGAATTTTGACCCTAAAATAGTTGACAATTCTCAACTAAAAATTCTATAAAAGGGGAGTGAATTTCAATTTCGAGATCAGTTAAAGTTCCGAGGCCGAATCTATGACAAACAAAAATATAAATCAATTTAGTAGTTCTCCAGAGGCCAAACCCCTGGTCGCGCGCAATGTAACCAAATTTCTGAAAAATAAAATAAACACTAATTAATAAAAGGATTGTCCTTTCGTCTTTTGCGTTGTTTGACTTTCGGCCCAGCCAATTGATCCACCCAGTGCCAGTGATGTCAACTGATGAGAATCGATCCGACGCACCAACTATATCGAAACGTTCCGCAGCCGAGTATCGGGGAACTTCCTAAAAGGAGGCAAGGCACAGTTACTACGCCGCCTCCTAAAATATCACACACCACACCGTGGTTCTTCCCCTGCATGCCTATTTTTTAATGTCAATTTAATAGGGACTAACGTGTTTTTTCATCAATCTATTATACTGGAAAAGAAAGTACACTTCATATACTACCAGATGGCAGCACCAGGTTAAAATAAAAAAAAATGGTCTTCCGTGGTTTTTCCCATGTACCCTTCATTTGTTTCCACTAAAACTGTGTGTGCAATGTTTTGTGGTAGTAAAAGTATTCCAGTGTAACAATGAAAGTTTTGGTTATGAAATCTAAGGCAGTTCGATGTCATAGTCAGTGGGAATACGTCGTGGCATGAATGTATCGTTGTTTCCAATATGGACTTGGCAGCTTTGAATTTAATTTGTGAACGCGCCCTTTCACTATACATCGAACTGTTACTGTCAATTTATTCAGTAAACTCAACATTTTCATCATAATTAGGTACATGAATGAACAACGTCTGCAAATTATAAAAATTTACTACCGAATTTGGAGTCGGTGACCGCAACTTTAAGAGCGTTAACCCCAATTTTCGGTCGTAATTCTCGCCTTAGTAGACAGACAATAACAAGTGTAGTGCAAAAATTTGAGTCTACATATTTGTTGTGTGATGTTGCCGTGCCAGTGAGACAACGGGTTGGTCGAAGTGTCGAAAATATCGCTGCCGTTAAGGCGTCCGTAGCAAACGATCCAAATCAGTCAATTCCACGGCGTTCTCAAGAATTGGGCATCGCCCATACCACTTTATGGCGAATTTTGCGTAAGGATCTTGGGTTACACCCATACAAGATCCATTAATACATTCTAACAAAACCGACGAGGCTGGGAGGGTGCCGGAGATGTTTACTGTAAGCCAGAACTTGACTCAACTCGTGGAGGAACCGACGCGAGTGACGGATGCCCGAGGCGATTGTGCGAAGACCATGGATCTGTTTTTGATATCCGAACCGAGTATTTATACCATAGAGGTTTCTGCGCCACTAGGAAACTCAGATCACTGCTTGGTATCTGTCGCGCAAGCACTTGCATATCAAGCGAATAACCGGCCTAGGCAGCTTCGCCAAGTATGGAAGTATGGGGCTACTAACTGGGATGATTTGCGAGATTTCTTCGCATCATTTCCATGGTCGGAGGTGTGCTTCGGAGACTCCGATGTTAACGCTTGCGTGGAGTCGATTACAGAGATTATTCTTCTCGGGATCGAGATTTACATTCAGCATTCCATTACACGAAGTTCATCTGATAAACCTTGATTTGATAAAAAATGCGAGCAGATTACAGCGAGAAAAAATAGAGCTTTTAAACAATTCCGCTCCAATCCCACCGATGTTAACAGAACGAATTTTGTTAGAATCAGAAACGCGTGCAACCTGGCGATTGATACCGTGAAGAAAGCTCACAACGACAGGGTGATCAATAAGCTCCTTCGGTGCCCAACTAGTTCGCGCTCCTTCTGGTCAAATGCAAACGCTGTCAGCAGTAACTTCGCATCTTGCTCTTCCCCTCCGTTGGTGACAGACAGCGGGACGTGAGCCACAAATTCAAAAGATAAAGTAAATGTGTTCGCGGATTTATTTTCCGCGAATTCAAACCTCGATGCCGGTCTTTTGAAGCCACATCTGATCGCGCCCGTACGGCCGTGGATACAGGATGTGAGATTTCGCCCACGTACTATTGAACGGAGTCTATGACTGGATTGTAGGAAGGCAACCGCCCCGGACGGAATATCAGCAATAGTCCTTAAAAACTGTGCTCCAGAACTGTCGCCGGTTCTTGGTAGACTCTTTCGCTTATCTTATGCACGGAGGACCTTTCCTACCTGCTGCAAGGTAGCTCGTGCCAATCCCTAAGAAGGGAAAAAGTGTCCCACAAAATTACCGTCCGATAGCATTAGTGCAAATGTTATCTAAGGTGATGGAAAAGGTCATCAACGCCGAGTTAATTTAGTATTTGAAGTGCAACGGACTTCTGAATGATCATCATTATGGATTCCGTGGCAGGCGGTCCACGGGAGAACTTTTGACCTTTATAACCGATATATGGACGTCTGCGATTGAGGGGCATGGTGAGTCAAGGGCGGTCGCATTGGGTATTTCCAAGGCTTTTGACCGCGTCTGGCACGAAGTGGATCATCGGATCCACAGTTGATGATGAATGGCCGGGCTCTCGAATCTGTGGATAGCTTGAAATTGCTCGGCGTTACGATCTGTGGGAATGTATCGTGGCATAAACACGTGTGAAACATCGTCGGATCCGCCTCTGGAAAACTGAGTTATCTTTTTACAGTCAAAAAATATTTTACTCCAGCTCAACTTCTGTATAAATCTCAAATTAGACCCGCCTTTCCCCACTGCAGGACCTTATCCAGATCCAGATTCAGAGAGTCGATCTGGCTACATCTCAACTGGTGCGACGTTGATGCACTAATTTCCTTGACTCACCATGCCGCTCATTCGCAGATGTCCATATATCGGTTATAAAGGTCAAAAGGTCTCCCGTGGACCGCCTGTCATGGAATCCGTAATGGCGATCATTCAGTAGTCCGTTAACTCAGCATTGAAGACCTTTTCCATCACCTTAGATAACATAGACAATAATGCTATCGGTCCGTATTGTTGTGGGAGACACTTTTTTCCCCTCTTTGGGATTGGGTGAACTCGAGCGATTTTCCAGCATGTACGAAAGAGTCGTGAACCGGTGACAGTTCTTGAGGACTATTGCTGGTATTCCGTCCAGGGCGGTTGTCTTCCTACAGTCCAGTCCACATAGAATCCGTTGAAGAGCACGCGGGCGGAACCTCATATCCCGCACCGAAGACCGTACCGGCGCGATCACAGGTGGTTCCAAAAGACCGGCATCGAGCTTTGAATTCGCGAACACATTAGCTTTATCTTTTGAATTTGTGATCAACGTCCCGCTGCCCGTCACTAACGGAGGAAAAGAAGTTACTGCTGACAGTCCTTGCCATTGACCAGAAAGGACGCGAACCAGTCGGGAACTCAAGGGGTTTATTAGTCACTTTGTCGTTGTGAGACTTCTTCGCGGTGTCAATCGTCTGCAAGCATATCTGATTCTAACAAAATTCGTTGTGTTCACCTCGGTGGGATTAGAGCGCCATTGTTTTTTGCCGCCGTAATCTGCTCGCATTTTTTATCAAACCAAGGTTTATCAGATGAACTTCGTGTAATGGAATGCCGAATGTAAATCTCGATCCGGAGAAGAATAATTTCTATGGTCGACTCCGCACATGTATTAACATCGGAGTCTCCAAAGCACACCTCCCCGTGGTCAGAAAAAGTATCGCAAATCGTCCAAGTTGGCATTTATTTGCGTCTACTACTTCGTTGAATAAGGATCTGTGGCTCGGCTGTACTTACGTCTGGTATATTTATTTGTGGTTGATTGGTGCACACATTAAGCAGGTTTTCAAAATACTGCTTCCACCTTGTGACAATATATTCTGTAGATGTAAGGGCGAAGGGTCTGGGTGAGACTGATGTATTGATAGGATCTGTTGTAAAGATGAGGTCTACCTGCCTACCCAAGAAGTTTCGAACGTTGCTGACTTGACAGAAGTAAGAAACATCTAGTCGGTCAATGAAGAGACATTCCTTGACAGAGATGGGGTGGGGGTGAAGAGTGGTTGATCGTCAGATAAAGCCCAATTGAGTAGTGGAAGATTAAAATCTCCAAAGACGATGGTGTCAATTACTCAGCTCGATTATGCGGTTGATAGGATTGAGAGCGAGCTCGTAAACTTCAATAGGAAGATTGATTTTAACTGTCACAAAGTCCAACTGTGAGGAGGTAGGGAGAGCGATAAAACAGCGATGAGCACTTCTCCAATGAGGGGGAACGTGATGATTGGCTAGAATTATTTGGGACGGTAGATAGTTGGGTGGAGCTGGGGTTTTAAAAGGATTTGAAAAATGACTGGTGTGATGGGTTAATAGAATGGGCTCTGATGAAATTGAATTTTAAAATGGTCCTCCGGGGCTTGCATATCTTGAACAGTTTTGATCCCACAAAAATCAAAAAAAAAAATCGATTTTTTGTGAAAAAAAAAAATACATTCGTTTATTGTATACTTTTATAATTTTTAATATTTGGCAAAACTCGTACGGTTTGCTCTGCGGAATGTAATTTTTTTTTTGGAACCCTACATGCTTTAAATTTGAAAATCTATAAAAAAAAATGTCACCGCTAGTCAGCAATGCCAGCACCATACAAATTGTCTTCCAAGTGTATATTTGCTCCATCAAATTTTTCACCGATCTAGAGGCCAGGCGCGCCGTTTTTTGCAGCATCCGTCAATGACGATTCGGCTTGACTGATTCTCAATTCTTTGTTTTCTATGTTATTCTATCGAAAATTGTAACAAGTGAAGGCTGTTGGCAACTGCAGGTTCTCCATTATCTTCAGTATACCGAAAAACCCATCCACCCAATACAATTTTAAGTTCTGTTTAATTTCATACGAGGGTGGGGTGAAAAGTTTCGGGCCTGACTTCTCAAATGTATCCTAACAAAACAATCGACCCGAAAATGTATATACAAGCTAATGACACATTCTACTATAGAACCTGACATAGTAATTAGACCTGCTGGTGAAAGCATCTACACATATATACATCTACATAATCCATATATACATTAGGCTAATACATTGTAAATAGAGGCCCAGCTGGCCCATGTTCTTACCGCGCGTTTATCGAGCAGCTGCTCGCTGGCGCCAGAAGACACGTAAATACGAATCCGAGATACGAACATATAATGTTCCATATTTCCGTCATTATTGTTTAAATCTACTTCAAATTTTGACCGCATAATCTTGAAATCAAAGACATTCGAATAAAACAATAAAAAAAAATGAAAAAAATACTAAACTATTGATGAACAGTTCTATCCTTATGAAGGCCGTTCAGGATTCATTCAATAAATACCTTCAAGCCGGCTAAGTATGGTATAAAAGTCTGGTGAATTTGCGATGATGAAAACGCATATCCGTTTCTGTTTATAATTTACACTGGCAAAACGAATGATACCCGCGAAAAAAATCAGGGAGAGAGAGTGATATAAGAATATTCGTACCGAGGAAGTGGAAGAAATATCTGCATGGATAATTGTTTTACAATCCTACCCGGTGCAAAGCACTTGCTATTGTGAAATCATACCATTGTTGGCATAAATCCCCTGTTCATGGCAGTAATAAAATCACAAGCGCAATACTCGACATTTTTTAGTTTTCACGAGAAGGCGACGACGTGTTCTTACGTATATAAAAAAATTAAAGCGTAATTCTAATATCGACAATGCATTCGGACATGGCTCTGAGTGATGATGCAAAAAAGAATCCTGATATTATTAGGTGTACAAATAAGTTTCCACCTTTTTCTATAAAAAATTAGGAATTTTTTGTATCTTCATATGTTGTAAAGTGCTGCTCGGACTGACCATGTGTCATGGATCGAAATAAGTGATAATCAGAAAGGGCAAGGTCTGGTGAATACGGCGGGTGGGGTAGGACTTCTCAATGAAGTATTTCCAAATAGTTTTTCACCTGGATCGCAACATGCGGACGATTATTATCATGGAGAAGAATTATTTTGTCATGTCTGGAGTAGTAACGGGTGCGTTTTTCCCTGAGTGCTCGGCTCAATCTCATTAATTGTGTTCGGTAGAGAACTCCAGTGATGGTGTGGGGGTTCTTTAAAGCATTCACAAAGAACCACCCATTCCCTTTAAATCAACCCGCCTTTCCACACCCAACAAAGCCATTTTGCTTACCTGTAATCGAACTGCGTAAGCTACCCGTCAGTATCTCGCACCTGAAACATAAATCCACGGCAAAATGACTATCTTGCCATGTCATCAATTAAAACCATTTCGGTTCGTCTGCATGAACCGATCGGTTACTATGGGCGACCACATGCCCGTCAAACGAAGACCAATACTTCCGAGTATTCTTGTTCGCTACAAAGCAAAGCGCAACTCGCGCCTAGCTGCCAAGAGCCGAATTCTTTGCCTGTGTAAATATTCACACTGGAATTCGACCCTCGACTCACTATGGATGCAATGCACAATTGACGTGAATAAATAAACAACCGTCATTGTGTAATCATTCCGATCACCAGATCAGGTCCCACGGTATTATTCCCTTAAACAACTCTCGTACCATTAACCAAGGCAAACAAACGCGTATCTTAGCGTCTGAACCGTTGAAATAGCGTTCTGCTGACATAACACTGAGAAGTCCAACCTTGCATCAATGATCGCTATTTTAAACATGACAACCTTTTTCGGTCGCTATCCGTGCGACCATCTATTTGCACAGCTGACCTGAGTTGAATCCGAATATCATTTAGTCAGTTGTTGTTGCCGCTTTTCCTTATTCGACTTCAGTTTATATTTGAAATGCTGTCCTTTCCATGTACAGGCCCTTTCGTTGCATGTGTGCAATCTCGAATAGAGATATCCGCGCGAAACTACATCTAGAATCGCCACCAGAAGAGTCAGATCGGAACTACGAAACAGGGCAGACGTACCGGCGACGTCGCGCTCTCAGTCTGTTCTGATCAATTATCTCTCGTCGCGTACCAGTCAGAGTTTATCCCTCGCGGTGTACGCATGCACAACGAAGAAGTCAAATGAAAAGACCAATTTCAATTTTTTTAAGTACGCGCGCTGAGTGTCGAGTCAACGTGGTGTAAAGATAGTCAGTGCAATTAAATTACTTGTGGTTTCGTAAAATCAGTTACGTGGAGTCGCTTTAAAGTCGTTGGTGAGATAGGAATGTGCTATTAGTCGATCGATATTAGAACTTTAAGAAAACCCGCCAATTTATGTAAAAGTTAACAATAGAATTTAAGAACTATAAAGAAACCTCCATACTTAAAGTTTAATTAACCGGTAGATTTGTGAACAATTGACCCTCAAAAAATAAAGAAAATGTTAACAATAGAATACATCTGTTCCTTTTAAACATCCTTTCTTTCGATGTCGGATTTTTTGTGACATTTCTTGTACATTAGTGTACCTCAAGTGATGGTGGGGGTTGAAGTGAATCGCCCCGAAACCCCCCCCCCCCCCCCACACAATGGTTTCATTCGATTTCAGGAATTCATATAACACCACACCAATCTGATCCCACGAAATACACAGTATGAGTTTTGTCCCATGGATATTCAGTTTTGTTGTCGATGTTGAAGCATGGCCGGGTCGTCCCCATAATTTTCTCTTCTTTGGATTTTCGTGGTGAATCCATTTTTCACCCCAGTGACTATACAATGCAAAAAAAAAAGTTTTTTTTTTTTTTTTTTTTTTTTTTTTTTTTTGCCTGGCAAGCAGCATATCACTTATGCAAAGTCGGCGTTCAATGTCTCGGCTTCAGTTCGTATGGAACACAATTTCCTTGTTTTTGAATCACTCCTAACGATTTTAAACGATGTGAAATTCCTTGTTGAGTTACATTTAATGTACGTGCAAGTTCTTTTTGCATTTGAGATGGATCTTCCTTCAATATTGCTTCCAATTCCTTGTCTTCGTACACTTTCGGCCTTCCACTTCGTTCTTTGTCTTCCACGTCAAACTTTTGAAACCACTCACGCCAACTTTTCTCACTCAAAGCAGCCTCACCATATGCTTCTACTAGCAATCGATGCGCCTGTAGCGATCCTAAATCGCTACGCCCATCCAAATCCCCAATATTATCAAATCCTACATTCCCTATTGCCTTATATTTAAATTCCATATTGAGTCACATGAACAACGAATTTAACCAAAAGTTAATTCATCGTACATCGACTCAATTCTCAAAACCTTGACATCATGAAATGCTTAATTCAAAACGCATTTCATGATTTCCCTTCCCAGAACCTATCCAACTAAAACCTCAAACAAATTCCCAGAACACAACTCAAATTGAAACGCACAAAGTCTTATGTTTGCTTCCGGGAATTTCGACAATAAAATAGTTGACAATTCTCAACTACAAAAACTATAAAAGGGCACTAGTTTTTCACTTTCAGAATCAGTACAGTCGATGGAAAATTCGACTTAACCCATCTAAAGCAGTAGCTATAGTTCTGAGTAGTAAACACTCCCAACCTACTTCTCGATATTCACAGAATATCCGAATAAAAATGGGAGGAACTGCGATTAGACCACAGGACAGGATGAAATATCTTGGGGTCATCTATACCCCAAAAATGAATTTCATCAAACATGTGACCCACATTCTTCAAAGGGGCCTCGGTCGGTCTAAGCAACTGCACAACATCTTGAAGTGGAGCAACAAAGTTGACACCAAAGTTAAGCTTCTCTGCTATAAGCAGCTAATCCGATCTGGAATACCGTACGCCTTCCCCATATGGTCTTGCATATCTTCGGCCCAAATGGCAAGACTGCGAGTTTTCGAAAGAAAACTCCTCAGAAGATGCACCAACTACTACAGAAGGCCTGACGGCCGCCACTACCCGAACTCTCACCTATACGAAGGTGCCTCCATTATCCCTATCGACGAGTACTTGCTAGAATTAGCATATAAGTACCTCGAAAGCAGTCAGAACAGCGAGAACCCACTCTCTTCGGATCAGACCACCACAATTTCTTCTTCAGTACAAAACTGAAGAAAGCACCCTTCGCAACAACATTTTCGTCTATAATAGAGGATTCCTGGACCCATCCCATAGAGTTTCCTGCTGACACACTACAAACACGCACGCACAGTACAAGACAGCCCAAGCGCACACACACACACCGACCAAAGCGCAGATTATTAGACGCCAAAGACGTGATCTGCGTTTACTACCGCACTCAAGATCTACCGGTGTTGTACGATTTCTTTCCCACCATCCCTCCATCCAAGTAGTTAGAGAACATCCGAACTAACCCTGTCCACATTATCCTTAGATCCCTCTCCCCCCTTTTTCTTTTTCAGATATCTCGAGACCGAGCCCAACATCCTCACGGATGTGGGTGATTCTGGTTATCACAAGACGACCAGAAGCCAGTGACAAGATGAAGGACACATCTGTCCTTGTCTCGCCAAAGTCGGCCCTCTCGCCACCCATTTTTTTTTTAATTTCAGAATCAGTAGAATTGCGGAGGCCGAACCGCTGGCCGTATGCACCAAAGTGTCTTTTACCATCCACCGACCGAGCCGGTCGTTTTGCTCCCGCTGTATTTAGCGCTGTGCACACGCGTAATAGTCGTCCTCGATTTTCCCTTAGCAGTATGCTCGGGGGTGCGGTCACCCCCGAGCGTTATTAACAGTCGAGTATGGTCGAGAAACCTGTTTTGAAATAATACCCTAGATTTACATTCGCGGTTTAATACACCCTTTTAATTCGCATTCACGTGTAACAAGTAATTGCAAATATAATAAAGGAACCTTTTATAATAAACGGTATAGCAGTGTTTTACTTCCTGTGTTGGTGTTTCCTTTGCTTCGGCGGAATCGTTTAGTGCTCGTCGGTGGAACAGTGGATGATGGAAGAGGAAGATGAATCCCAATGATCTCCTCCCCATAGTGCCTTCTTTACTTTTCTTCGATTCTAATGTGGTTTTAAGTGTATAGATTAATGGGATAACAGGTGCAATTGTTGCAGTAGCATCTTTGTAATTTCTTCAAATGGGTTTAGTATTGCAACACACTTTTGTGTACAATACACTGTGTTCTGATTTCAGATGAAGTTTTAGCGAAGTAGTCCTCCTATCCTTCAAATGGGTTTAGTATTGCAATACTCTTTTGTGTACAATACACTGTATTCTGATTTAAGATGAAGTTTCAGCGAAGTAGTCTTCCTTTCCGGGAAAACATTTTACCACATTGTTGATATTTTGCGGGACTTGCATTCACTTGATCAATAAAAGTTCAGATGAAACTACACTTAGGGCGCATTTTGTCCAGATATAAACAATTCACACAACACTTGTTATAGTATGTGAATAAATGTAACCCCACAAGATAAATGACTGACTGGCTATGACTAAGCAATAGAAGTAATAAACAATGCAAGGTACGCGCGAGTTATATATATGTATAACTCTGATTCAGTAATATTTTCAATGCAATGCCTTGGGTGATTATCAACAACTCTTTTATAATTAAAGAAACAAAAACAAGCAACCGTAGGCTGAACGCTACACTTTCGCAGCCACCTCTGTTCTGGTCCTGGTCAGTGTCGAAATTCGTTCTCACACAAGTTGTTTGCGTGGCAATTAGTAGTTTAAATGATCCGTGGTTTTGGTTTCCTATAGATACAGTTCATGACATTCCGCTACTGCATACGTGCAGGGTTTTCAGATCAGTGGATACGGAGTAGCTAGATGGGTGGAAGGGGTGTCGGGGTGGAGTGTGTCGGCTGGGTCGGGAAGAAACAAAAACCTGCCATGATGAGTTTCATTTAGATTCCGCCCCTATCCGAAATTATTCGATACTTTCATATCAGATTCGGTTACGGTTACGGATATAATTTTATTGCGGATGACTAATAGTTTTGGTTACGATTACGGAGCTCCATAATATCCCTGATATTGAACACTCCGTTTTTTATATGTGATAGGGTAGGTAAGTTGTTGGTCTTGCTGTTTATCGAATACTAAAAATCGTTTTTTAATTAACTACTAAATGTATCGTAAATTAAAATTTTATTTAAGTCGTCAAATAAGTGTTATTATAAAAAAAGTTCGAAAATGCAATGATATTGTTACATAAACGTTAAAATTCACTTACCGTAGCATACATGTACCGGAGGAAGAAGTCCAGAAGAAAACTTTTCCCCTTGCGAAAGGCCCCAGCAACAGATACTACACATACCAGGCGATCCTTTATATGCTTTTGGTTTACCACTTTAGCCAAACCTTCTTCATTCAACAAAAACGAATGATTCTCGCCAGTTTGTATCACTTGTAACGCTGCACCACCAGGCATTTTGTTTAATTTACCTCACAATTCACTCTCCTTTGTGATACTTGAAATCTGCAACAAAGACAACATCAAATAATCATTATCACACAACTAACACAATCCCTTTTGTTTGGGTTCAGATCACTGGAATACAGATGTGAAGTCATTACGATTTCAATAGTTCATGCCTGACTCAATATTCGAACAGATGATACACACGCCAACTAGTACATCGCACCCAACAAGAATTTGTATTTCTCCTGACTCCAATTAAATCTTTGCTCTTCTAAAACAAATAAAAGAATAAGCAAAAACTACGAAAAAAAAAAAAAAAAAAAAAAAAAAACCAAAATTGTACTCATCGACGGGCCAAAAATAAATGCGAGGTCCGCTAAATTATTATGGCAAATCAACGGCTGCTATGATGTTCATATTAAATGATATATAGAGGTGAAGCCAGGTGAGGAAACCATCAGATCTTACAGAATCTGCCACTATTCCTAGACGTACTCATTCAAATGCCTATGGTACCTTCTAAAGATTACCTAGATCTGCGCACCCGGATTATACCTGACGGCTGTTGCTTTCGCAAGTTTTTATTAATGCCCATTTCTACATGCCAAGGTCAAAGCCGTGCTAAATAACAAGCGGGTGCGTGTATTTATGTCGTATCAACAAAACATGACCTCAGCCACATTGCAATGTCGTCACTGTGCCGTAAATGGCCAGAATAAGACCTGAGTGAATTACATGCAGATTGATTGACGGCATTCCAGGCGATAAAGGCAATGATTTATTTATCGCGCGAGTGACACTGATCGCAGCACGTCCGATGCATATCACAGTTTACCTGTTGTAGCAATGTCCAGCACGATTCGTTCAAAGTCCCACAGCAATTTAATTCCAAGCTTTTACAAACACCACATAGAGATCGCTTTATGGGACACACAACTGGAGGAGGCAAAGGAGGATCATGTGGGGAAAGACAATCAAGACTAGATGAAAAAACTTGTGCAACTGGTTATTGTTGCAGAGGCCATCCACGTCTCTAAAGAATACTTCCATCTCTTCGAACTCTACGCAATGATATTAGTGTAAACAGCCGGCTACACAAATTCTGACTCCACCGACCAACTCCACACTTCTATCGCCCAGAGGTTGCCAAGATTCAAATGAATTTCTAATATAATGTGATTAAATTTAGCAGCGGAGCAACGAATCACATATTCAAGTACCCAGCTAGTTCTACAACGGAATGTAATTGCGTTTTGTGAGAGTGCGAATCCATGAACTAATTACAATGTGATATGTTTTACTTATTATTAGTTATTGTAAATTTATAAAGACACTTTTTAACTTACGTAAAATGATTTTTGGAAAGATAATTCTCAGAACTTTGAGTGATTTGAATGCAGCCACACAGAAATGTATCGGATGTTGCAATCTCGTAACGGTATATTGGGCGAATTCAAGATTATGTTTGGACATAAAAACCGAAATAAATTAACATGAAGACCGAAATATTGTGAAAATTTGTGACTGGCCGAGCTCAACGGGTTTAATTCCTTTTTCAGCTTTTGTTTTTATTCTACGTACACATCGCACGAGAAGGGGAATAAATGATAAATTGTACGTCAAATGTTAAAACGTCATTTTCGTGCAAGCCACCAGACAGTTGTCAGTTGAATGGCGACAGTACGATCTAAAATTATTGGTTGGTTGGTATTTCCTGATATAACAGTGTTGTCGTTACAATATGCCAATATTACAGTTTACACACTAGTTGACTATAATGAAGTTCAATATAATTAACACAATAACAAAAATCCGATAACTGACATGAGTTTTATGCAAATATTTTAAAGTCAAAAAAATTAAATGTTAGAAACTATGAATTTTGTCAACAGGATTTACAACTCAATGAAAAATTCATATTTAAAAAAGTGAACTTTGTGACACTAAATTCATAAACTTGAAATAATAACAATATTGCGGTTAGAATTATAGCAAATGTAAGTGAGGAAACGGTGAATATCACCCATAAGAGACTTCGCCTGAAAAATTGAATTGATTTTAAAAAGAGTGAAAGACCGTATTTGTCCGTCTTAACCTAGAAATATCGCAACATTAACTCTATAGAACTTAGATTGGTAAAAGTGCTGAAGAAGGTGACTTTTCGGTTTAAGGTACCTTACTCATGTGCAACTACGGTAAGTAAGACTCATAAAGTGCGGCGAATCGACAAATAGAAGACACGATGATGATATTGGGTTGTACCACATGGAATATCAAATTTTCGCTCAGGCGGAAATAAGAAGTTCTTGAGTGAAAATGTGTGCCAGAACGGTAAATTTTCATTTTTTTTTATAAAGTAAAGTGGTACGTGTGCTTTTAGGGTTCGTTACAAGTTATTATTATTATTATTTATTGGCCTGTAGGAACCCGGAAGTTCATGACCTCACCGACTCGGCTTCGCCATCGTTCCCTGTCCTGGGCACTCTCCTTCCACGCTTGACCATTCGATCCTCAAGGTCAAACCTAACATTGTCCTCCCATCTCCGTCGCGGCCCTCCTACCGGTCTCTTTCCCGTTGGTCTACCGTCAAGAATTCTATGCACGGTCCTATCGTTCCTCATTCGAGCCACGTGTCCGGCCCATCTTATTCTTCGCGACTTGATTACTCTCACTATTGTAGGTTTGCGATATAGCTCTTCCAATTCGTGGTTATGGAGTTTCCTCCATTGTCCTGCCTCCTCGTCATATTTACCTCCAAAGATGCTCCTCAAAACTTTATTCTCGAATGCGCGGAATTTGTTTTCTTCCCGTTTTGTGAGAGCCCATGTTTCGCATCCATATAGAACAATCGGCATGATTATGGTTCTATAGACACGGAGTTTTATGTTACGTGATAGCAGTCTGGATTTCAGCAGTTTACTGACTGCGTGCCAACTAGCGTTGCCGGAATGCAGTCTCTTGTTAATTTCCTTCGACATTTCGTTACTGGCCGTCAGCATCGTTCCCAGATATTTAAATTCTTAGGGTTCGTTACAAGTACACTTTTTTTTCTAGGAATAGTTTACCATGTTGTCGGCAGTTCAAATTCGAATCCTCTTCCTTTATGAAATTAAAATGGGACATAATGCGTCATTGGCTATGAAAAACATTAATGACGCATTTGATGATGTAGCGGTAAACGAATGCACTAGACGACGTTGGGTTGGAAAGTTCCCTTCAGGAGGTTTCAGCCTCGAAATCGAACTACGTGGGAAGCCGGAAACGTTAGTTTTTTTCTGTTTTTTTTAATAACATCCTTTATTGGATATGAATAGTACAATCTAAACAATTTAATTTAACACTAAAGGATTTAAGAGAGCTAGAAATGACTGCAATGCGTATATTCAACGCGCCAAGTTTTTGTATGACCAGAGAGTGAGACAAAAAATACTACACTTTCCCACAGGTAGTAGAAACTTCTGCGCATTCGTGAAAAACATTCAAAACGCAGTCTCTTCATCCATTCCATCGCTTATAGTCGATGACAAACCAGTTACCACTGCAATAGAGAAAGCGAATCTAACGCTGTGACATTTTGCAGCGAACTCGACACTGTCTGATACCACATCAGTTCCGCCTCAACTTGAGCATAAATAGCACACCATGATCCAGATTCACTTTCGAACGCGCACTCTTGTCCGCCCACTCAAGAAGCTAAACGCAAACAAATCCGTTGTTCCTGATGGCATTACCCCAATTTTCTTTAAGAAATGGCCCCCTTCACTCGCTAAACCACTACAGAAATACTTCCATTTGTCTTATTCTAGCAACTGGTCCACAGGAGATTTGACAGCGTACCTTACCGAAAAGTGGAGTCATTTCATCCACCACCTCGGCGGAAGCAAGGTAGTCGCATTGGATATTTCAAAAGTGTTCAACAGAGTTAGAGAAACGGAGATAATAAGTATATGTCACTACTAAATTTTCAGTTAGATTGTTGTATTCCAGAATACTACCCTTATTCGCTTTAACACTAATCTCATGTCCTTTCTAACACAACCTTTAAAACTACATCCTCACATATCTTACATTCTCATTTAATACAATTCATAAATAAACGGACACAATATTCTATATCCAGTCACTTACAGCACATTTAAAAACATGCCCCGTTTCATAACAAGCACATTTTTCATTTCAAAACATAGCCACTTTGATTTTCGTTCAAAGTTTATTCAAAATTTTAAGTCACAGAGACTTCTAGATTGTTTTGTTCATTTTATACGACACAGTTAGTTGGAACAAAATGTTCTATAAAAACAGGAAAATTTATATTGTAAAAGTAGTTCAGAAGAGAGCTCAGCTTGAGATAGCTGAGTTCAAATAAAATAAAATAAATAAAAACTAACTATAATTAATTTAATAAATATATAACCCCCACACTCTTCCCTCGAAAGAGGAAGCACGGCGCTGGAGACATAACAAGATATTGGTAACGAGTTACTCAACGCAAAAAAAAAAAAAAAAAAATAAATAAATAAGAGCTCCAACACAGAAAAGAGGTCGCCCATGGTCACTTCTCTCAACAATGCAGTCAGATCTACCATCGCCAGCTTCATAACCAGCGCCTTCATCACAATCTTCGTCAAGTTCTTATAAGAGATTATATTGTGACGCATGCGACAATCAGTACTGGAATCTTCGAGAAAGTCCGAAACAAAGTAGTAGATTATTTTAGAAAGTACTGGAAAACTGGAATAGAAAAGTCGAGACTATGGAACGGACGGAAGCGAAACGCCAAATCAGAATTAGGAAACGGTATAAATACGTCGCACGCAGATCGAGAAGTAAGAAAGTGAAGCAAGCGACAAGCAGAAAGTAATAAGTAAGAAGTAAGCAGTGAAATACGCGATAAGTACGGAAGCGATAAGTCAAGAAATCGTTAAGTGTACGGTAAAAAGTAACGGCTGTTATTAACGGACTAATAAAGTGTTACATTAATTCAAAACCGATTTAACGGTAGTGGATTCTGGGGGGACCTGGACTCAATGTCGGTCCGTAACAGCTACAATATGTTACAGAACCTGCAAGAACTATACGATTTGAACAAATCGGTCACTGGATTGAATGGGGATCGAAAAGCAGATCCAGGTTATGTCACACTGGGTATTCCCCCTGAAAGTTCTCTAAATGTAAGGTTTATTTGTGTTCAAATCCACAAAAAATTGTTTTGTGTCATATAACACTTAAATTGTATTAAAAATTAGTAAAAATATCAATAATAAACAGAAATTAAAATATGTGTGTGTGGTGGCGAACGAACGGCTACCAATGACACAAGGGAAGAGAGGCGACCAGGGAAGAGACGTCCAAGATGATGCGCTATAATTCTCTTCTGCAAACCACTGACTTTCAGTTAAAAACTCACAGACACGCAAACAAACTAGCTACACTGCAACCAATAATGTCTATCCCTTACATTTTCGGTATTTAGCTTAGTAAAGTACCTAATGAAGCGAGCTTAGGGTTCGCTGGATTAATTATTTTTAATAAATCATCATCATCATCGGCACTACAACCAGGAACCGGTCTTGGCCTTATTTAGCAAGTCCTGAGGCTTGTTAAATTTTCCATAATGATTTATTTTGTCTGGGCAAGGTCATTAGTCTTGCGCCAGGGTCCCCCCGGCGGGGAATCGAACCCCGGTCTCCCGGGTGACAGGCGGGTATACTAACCACTATACTATCGAGGAGCATTTTTAATAAATAAGAGCCGTTAAATCGAATTTGAATTAATATAACACTTTATTAGTCCGTTAATAACAACCGTTACTTTTACCGTACACTTAACGATTTCTTGATATCGCTTCCGTACTTATCGCGTCTTTTACTGCTTATTTCTTACTTCATACGTCTTACTCTCACTTCTTACTTATCTCCATGATCTCTGTGTGCGACGTATTTATACCGTTTCCTCATTCTGATTCAGCGTTTCGTTTCCGTTCGTTCCATAGCCTTGAATGTTCTACTGTACTTTCCAGTACTTTCTAGAATATTCTAGTACTTTGTTTCGGACTTTCTCGAATATTCTAGTACTGATTGTCATATGCGTCACAATAAATTAATTATATTTTAAGGAGGTTGTCTCGATTCAGCACTGTGATGCTGTTTGCAGCGAGAGAACACGAATTGCTCAATTACGAGCGAGCGATGCACACATAACGACGAGCTGGCAGGAACTGATTAGAAACCGTTAGTCACATTTGAAAAGGGCGACAGTCCGATGGGGTCCCTAGGCGATGACGCATTGTCAGCTGGCGGCTGATAGGCGTGTGGTGAGTATGCTGGTCGGGGAGTGTACTAGACGGTGAACGTACTAGATTTTCCCCGCTGTATTTAGTTGCGAGGAGACCGGGGTTCGTTTCCCCGTCGGGAAGCCTCTGGCGCAAAACTAATCACCTTGCCCGGAAAAAACAAATCATTATGGAAAATTTAACAAGCCTCAGGACTTGCTAAATAAGGCCAAGACCAGTTCCCGGTTGTAGTGCTGATGATGATGATGATTTAGTTGCGAATCCGCAACAGTGTGTTTTAAAATTTTCCATTATTGCCAATGTTGCCTGTAGGCAACATTTCATAACGGCTAAACCAGAATACATAGGACTTTGAAATTGATATCAGTTCATACTAAGGTCCAGACTAACAATTCTATATCCTTATACGCCCCAATTAAATCGGACATGAAAGGCCTAATTCCAACATCACTAACGTCTACAACTCTTTGCAAGCAGCTCTTGACAAACTAGCAGTATATTACAGGAAATGGAAAATAAAAATAAATGGTAATAAAACACAAGCTGTCTGGGTTTCGAGATGTAGGAAACACTGCTACCTACCGAATGGCACTAAACTCAGTATGTGTGCAGTTGATATTGATTGGTCCGAAGACGTATCTTCCAAAAACACATCACTCCCACAATTGACAAAATAAACAATGTCGTAAGAGTTATGTATCCAATAGTGTGTAGAAAGTCAAAGCTTAGCCTCGAAAATAAAATTATAATTTTTAAAACCATTTTTTAAGCTATACTCCTGTACGGCGCCCCTGTATGGTGTAATTGTGCTCGCACACACAGAATAAAATTGCAAAGGTGTCAAAATAAAATATTGAAAATGTTGCTGAATTTGCCATGGCATTATTCGACACAGGAACTTCTTGAAACCACTAACGTTAAGCCGGTAGAATTTCTTATTGGCAAAATCAATCGAAACTTCTTCGTCAACTGTTCTTTTTCTGACAATGTTCTCGTTTCCCGTCTTGCGTTATCCTAAATCACTACATATGTACTCTGTATATGAAAATTCTATCGAGGTCATTATTACATAAAATAACCGGAAACCTGTGCAATATTAGTCTTAAGATTCAAATAAGGGTTTTTTTTCTTGTAGTTTTCCCTTAATTTATTATTTATTATTCATTAAAATTGTGCTATTTTTATTATATAGATTTAAGATTATAGTTGTAAAGGAATTGCTGTCCTAAAACTCTGAAATACTAGTTGTAAAATATAAATGTATTATCTACTTAATGAAAATTGAATTGAGTTGAATTGTAAATAAGATTAGATTAAGTTATGTTAGGTAATTTGAAATAGGCTAAGGTAAAATCAACAGAGTTCCGGGTTTTTTCTGAGCTTTTCCAGGAAAAATAAAAATTAAAAATAAATGTAAATAATTATTATATAACCAATCTAATATAATTTAACTGTATTATTTATTGTAACTCATAATTTTCGGTGAAATAAATGCAGTAAATAAAAATAAAAAAAAAACGAGGATCAGTCTCAGAGGTAACGTCCAGCGGAGCATTTTTAATAACAAATTAACCCTTTGCACTCGACGGGCGTTCAGCTGATTTGAAGTGTCAACTCGAGTGAGGATGCTACAGCGCCCGGCGATATAAAAATAAATAATAAATAATCTGTATTAGCGATTTTAACTTCTCCGTTCTAAATTGATATAATAACAGACTATATTAACTTTACAATACACAAAAATAAATAAATTAGTGACATTTTATTATTTGTATACGTTTGTTTGTCATCATTTATAAGATTTTAAAGTACATATGAACTGTTTCCTTAATTTGACCGAAATCGTCTCGAGTTGCTGGCTCGCGTAGGCGAAAAAGGCAAAGTTTGCAAAGGGTTAAATAAAGAAATAGACAAATAAAATCCTTAAAACACAGTGTATTTTACCCTATCCCTCAACAATAGGTTGTCACTCTTCCCTCAGGTCTGAGGAAGCACGGTGGGGACCGCAATGAACATATTTAGGAGCGGCCTATCAAAGAGAACCTTGTCCATTAAAGGACAAGGAGACAGGCTCCGTAAGTAGTGCTACAATAGCGTGGTTGGTTAGGTTTGATATCCATCTCGGTATTATTGAAATAATAATGCGGCGGGAAGATGCGGAATATAACATTAATTAAATTGAGATGTATCTTGCGTGAGTGTTACGTACCAAAACCACCTACCCAAGCATTCTGTTGGACATCAAATGTTCTACATTAGTATACATCCGATGCGCACACCGGCGACAACGAACTTGGTTGAACTTGACGAACACCCACCATTTTGCTTTTCGTCAAGTTACAAAGGCTTCCTGATGATGTACGTAAACATCATCACTCTCTTTCATCAACTAGCCGCTTCAGCGCACGTCCGTACAACCACGTGGTATCCTCCCTTCGTCTCTACTACTCTACAACAGGTTATGGGCCCAGGCATTCACCAGAGCACTGCGAAATAGAGTCACGGTTTGATAAACGCGTGAAAAACCTACAAGCAACACAGGAAAGCTAAATTCTCGTGCATCAACAAAATGGCGCCATCCACAGCGAGCATCGAACAACTGCGGAAGGATAATTTCGATACTTGGAAGCTGCAGATGGAGGCGATCCTAGTAAATAACGCGTGGGGCTATGTGACTGGAGAAATCGTGAAAACTGAATCGACGGAGGCGCGCACAGGCAAGGTCGAGCAGTGGAAAACAGGAGACAGGAAGGCTAAAGCAGACATCATACTAGCGATGGGACCATCTGAAGTCAAGATCATCAAAGGCCAGCTGGGAACCGCAACTCCGTTGTTGCCGATGGTTCGCCAACTGGGAAACAGCAAAAGATGGGTTATTTCTGCATCGAGCAGAACAGCAAAATAATGGCGTTGTTGCCCAGCGAATGACTGCCGAATTGGGCAGTAATTAAACACATTTTTTAAACATACATTAATTTAACTTTATTTACGATTTAAACTTTATTGATGAAAAACGATTTAAAACACGTTGACAAGTAAAAACGATTAGATTTATATCAAGTCGTAAAAAAACAGTCTAGCACCAACTGTCTGATCTAAACGTAATGAAAACAACAGGTGCTAAAAACACCGTATACAAATCAAAAATTTTTCCAACGTTACAAAATATACTGTGTAAAAAAACAGTAAAAACAAGAACTGCATGAAAACAGTAACATGGAAAACGTCACATGAATAGACAATTTTGTACTGTACTTCGTTCCAGCAAGCCTGAAAGAAACCCACGCAGCCGCCGCTACAACTCCCCCGGATGTATCACTACTGGAAACCTGGCATCGGAGACTGGGTCACTTGAATATTAAGGATTTTACTTCGAGCCACAGAAACGTGACTATACGAGGAATGTTTTTCAGGCAGCCCACACAAAACATGAAGTGTGATATTTGCGCTCTCGGGAAAACAACGAGGCTTCCATTCCCGAAGGAGTCAGCGCGAAAAACCGACATATTGGACCTCGTTCACACCGACACTTGCGGGCCAATGAGCATCAAAACATTGGGCGGGTCTGTATACTTCGTGACGTTCATCGACGATTGTTCTAGGTGGTGCACAGTGAAAATGATCAAAAGCAAGAGCGAGGTTCTAAACGCCTTCAGAGATTTTAAAGCGTTTGCCGAAAAACAGACTGGAAGGAAGACCAAGAGCTTACAGCCCGAAAACGGGACCGAGAACGTCAACAACGAATTCAATACCTTCTTAAGGAAAAACGGCATCCACCACAGGCTTTCAGTGACTCACACACCTCAGCAAAACGGAGTAGCCGAAAGAAAAAACCAGACCCTGGTGGATATGGGTAGATGCCTCCTTATACAAGCAAATCTGGACACAAGATTTTGGAGAGAAGCAGTCAACACAGCAAACCACACCAGAAACAGATGTCCGACCAACACACTCAACGAAAGAACCCCATACGCGGTGTGGACTGGAAACGCTCCAAACGTAGGCCATTTTCGTGAATTTGGATACGTTGTCTACTCGCTAGAACGAGGACCAAGGAAAGGTAAATTCAGCCCCAGGTCCAAAAAGGGGATTTTCGTCGGCTACGCTGACAAATCGAGAACGTACAGGATTTGGCTTCCCGACGAACGAGGAATCGAAATTACGAGGGACGTGGTTCTTCGAAAAACATAATGACCGGAGTCCCGCCTCCAACGATTTTCGCCCAACAAACAACAAATCTGATATTGAAAGTGCCACGGTCGAATTTATCACACCGGATACAACACATAACGAAACCATGGCGAGAGATGAACAACTCCAAGCAACAAGAAATGAAGCAACCGGACAACCAACAACCCCAACCAGCAGATCTGACACAATCATCACGAGAAGTGGACCATAGATAGAAAGGCCTGGACTCAGGGGAAGTCCTCGAAAACAATAAATGCCATGGCGCAAGAAATGGAGGCCATCATCAGAAATGACACTTGGACTCTGGAAGATCGACCGAAACAAGACAAAGTCATCGGCAGCCGTTTTGTCTTGCGGAACAAATCGAATCCCGACGGCACGCTAGAACGAAGAAAGGCACGAAATATTGCACGAGGATTCTCCCAAGTACCCGGAATTGACTACCACACGACGTTCGCTCCAGTTGCAAGAATGAACTCCATTCGAATTACGGCCGCCCTAGTCGCTCAACACAACATCAGCATCCGCCACCTTGATGGTGCAACGGCCTATCTAAACCGCGAGCTCGACGTGACAATTTACATGGAGATCCCCAAACACACCGGCGTTGCCCTGGAGAAATGAATTCAATCCGGAAAAGGTAGAGAAAACATTGAAGCAAAACAAATGCTAACGCAACTGCAAAAGGGGAATAAGGTATGCTTGCTAAACAGAGCTCTATATGGACTTCCCCAAGCAGGACGCCAGTGGCACACGAAGCTGAGCAGCGAGCTCAAACGCCTCGGTCTCAAGCAGTCCACTGCCGATCCTTGCATATTCTTTGAAGGAAAAGGAAAGGGCATACTACTGGTCACCGTATACGTGGACGACATTTTAGTTTCCTCACAAAGCACAGCAAAGATCGAGGAACTATCGATTCAGCTCTCAAAAACATTTAACACAAAGGACCTCGGCGAAATACAGCATTGTCTTGGAATCGAATTTCATCGAGACAAGGAAGAACTGCGGATGACTCAAACCAAATACATATCCGAAGTCCTAGACCGTTTCAACATGACCGACTCGAAGCCCGTGAGTACACCTCTCGACGGCGGCACTATACTACAGAAAGGGGAGGAGGAACCCGACAGGAACCTGCCATTTCGAGAGTTAATTGAATCTCTCATGTACCTGGCAGTATGCACAAGACCAGATATAGCCTTTGCCGTGAGCAGATTGAGCCAATTCAACAGCTGTTTCGACGAGCACCACTGGAAAGCCGCCAAACATGTCTTACGCTACCTGACAGGCACGGTGAACATTGGGTTATCCTATAAAACGAGCGGGAAATGTCTCACCGGACACGCCGACTCGGACTGGGCCAACTGCCCGGACGGCAGGAGATCGTACACTGGCTATGCCTTTACTCTTAACGGCACACCTGTCTCATGGGAATCGCGTAAACAAAGAACCACCACGCTATCATCCACAGAAGTAGAGTATATGGCCATATCCGATGCGGCGAAAGAGGCCATACATCTACGAAGACTGATTAGTCAACTGGGATTCGCCTTACCAGACAAGCTGAAGTTATTCAACGACAACAACGGTGCTCGGAAGCTGGTTGAGAATCCCGTATTCCACTCCCGGAGCAAACATATCGACGTCCGACATCATTTCATCCGTGAAGCACTGGACAGCGGAACACTCTTGGTCGAATACATGCTCACGGAACAAATGCCTGCAGACATTCTCACTAAGGCCCTATTCAAACCGAAGCAAGAGAGGTGTCTCGACCTCATAAACCTGATGTAAATTTTTCGCACTGGTGCGCTCATCGAGGGGAAGTGTTGGACATCAAATGTTTTACATTAGTGTACATCCGATGCGCACACCGGCGACAACGAAATTGGTTGAACTTGACGAACATCCACTATTTTGCTTTTCGTCAAGTTACAAAGGCTTCCTGATGATGTACGTGCACATCATCACTCTCTTTCATGAACTAGTCGCTTCAGCGCCCGTCCGTACAACCACGTGGTATCCTCCATTCGTCTCTACTACTCTACAACACATTCATACCGGGCGAAGCCCCATTGAATTTCGGATCACATAAGGTGAATCCCCTGCGGATTGATTAATGTACCAACCCGTTAAAAAAAATTCTCTACCGACATCGCTAGAGAATAAAACCGTAGAGTCCAGAAGTACATATGAGAACAAAACTCAATTGCGGCACCGTTTCTCTTAATCCCGTGTAAGGATATGTTGCTGGACAACAATACCATTAAGATATACAACATATCTTTGGCACCGTTGCCCATTAAAATGTAATTACTAAAAACACCCGTGGCAAATACCAATCCTAAACATTACTAAAAAATCCAAGTAATGTTTGATGGCTTATGGTAGTTGTCGATCCTAGGAAAATTAGCGAAGGATGAAACAACAGATCGGGGGATGGGTGTGAACATACAGGGCAAAGTCTCTGATTGCTTTCAACCCGGCGAAGGCCAGGACGATCCTTTTCCCTGTTCAATCCAAGTTGACATGCAGTCTCCACGTGACACCCCTGGATAACTACATTGGCACCCGCCAAGTAGTGAACCAATGCATGCAGCGACAACCTGAGAAAGGTTGGCGCAAGGCTAAAAACCATGCCCGTAAAAATGAATTATTATGGCAAATTTAACAAGCCGCGGATATGTACCGGATACACGACGACGACCACGGAAACGAAAATGGCTAAATGATTTAAGAATTTTTACATGGAACGTCCGCTCACTATAAAGAGCTCGAGCTGCACAGCACATGTATGACATTTATTACAGCTGTCACGCAAAACACCATGTGCTCGGGGTAGGCTTTCTAGTCAGCCAAAAACTGAAGCCTGCCATCATCGGCTTTAATGCAATAAATGAAAGGCTATGCACTGTTCGCGTGCGAGGCAAGTTTAAGAACATAAGCCTCATAAACGTTCACGGACCTACAGAGGTGTCCCTGACGACGAAAAAGAAGAATACTACGAGAACGTCGAACGGGCCCTCAATGCCTGCCCAAGATACGATGTGAAAATCGTTCTTGATGATTTGAATGCAAAAATAGGTCGGTAGCCGGTTTTCAGGCACTACACAGGTTCCCGTAGTTTGCATGAAAACACTAATGACAATGGACTACGAGTCATCGAACTGGCAGCATTGATAAACTTGGTCGTTGCGAGTACCAGGTTTCCGCGTAAAGATATCCACAAAGCCACCTGGGTATCAACTGGTGGAGCCACGCAACCAAATTGACCACGTGTTGATAGATCGCCGCCACTCCTCGAGCCTGATGACGGTGCGTACGTACTGAGGTGACAAAGTCGACAAAAGAAAAGTGCCTGGGAAAAAAACCTTGTCTGTGAAATAGAGAAAAGTAGAGACCGAGGTCCGCACCAGGCGCGGAAGTTCTACCAAATAATCCGCAGTATGACGCGGTACACACTACGCTGCACTTACTGCAAGGATAAAGAGTATAATCTGATCACCGATCCTGAAAGCATTCTGGAGCGATGGGAAGTGCACTTCAATGAATTGCTAAATGGTCAGCTCACAGAAGAATTGGAGGCTCCACCAATGCAAGATCAGGACCAAATGCTGCCGCCACCAAGCATTGAGGAAACATTAAAAGCCATTAGACAGCTTAAATCAAATAAAGCCCCTGGAGCTGATGGCATACCAGCTGAGGTGATCAAACAAGGAAGGACGACAGCTTTACATCACGCAATTCATGAGATCGTGGCGCACGTATGTGAGCAAAAGGAGTTGCCGGAAGATTGTCGTCGCGGTATAATTTGCCCCATACATAAGAAGGGAGATATCATAGTGTGCAGCAACTACAGGGGTATAACATTGCTGAGTACCGCCTATAAGATACTCTCCACCATCCTCCAAGATCGGATAGCCCCATACGCTAAAGCCATCATTGGTCAATATCAGTGTGGCTTCATCCCAGGCAAATCAGCGATTGATCAGATATTCACTCTTAGGCATGCGATGGAAAAATGGCAGGAATTTAAGATTCCATAATATCATCTATTTATAGACTTTAAGGCCGCCTACTCACAGCATAGCTAGGGTAGAACTATATAATGCCATGAGAGAGTTCGGCATTCCAAACAAATTGATACGACTTTGTAGGTTGACCATGACCAACGTAACCAACCAGTCAAGTAAAAATAGCGGGATTGCTGTCCAAACCAATAAACATCAATAATGGACTCCGACAAAGGGACGGTCTGGCCTGCCTCCTCTTCAACCTGGGGTTTGAGAAAGCAATCCGTGACTCTGACGTTACAACAAGAGGGACTATTGTCACCAAGTCCAGGCAGATACTTGCCTACGCAGATGACATCGACATCATCGGTAGAACCAAATCGGCTGTACCGGAATCCTTCACCCAGATCGAGCAGTCGGCACAAAAACTGGGACTGCACATTAATGAGGGGAAAATTAAGTACATGGTGGCAATTCTGCGAAGAGAAGACGTAACGTTGGTCAAACTATCAGGGTAGTGGAGCACAAATTTGAAGTAGTGCAACCCTTTAACTACCTTGGGTCAATAGTATCAGCCGATAACAATATGGAAGAAGAAATACGCGAACGGCTGTTTAAATCCAACAAAACCTACTATGGTGTATCAAGGCTCTTTAAATCCCGAAATTTATCCAGAACATCCAATCTACTACTGTACAAGACCATGGTTTTACCAGTACTCATGTATGGATCCGAGACCTGGGTTCTCAATAAAAGGCACTCTGAACTCTTAGCTGCGTTCGAGAGGAAGCTCTTAAGGAGAATTGTTGGCCCCATATGTGAGGGTGGACGATTCCGGAGATGCTACAACCATGAGTGCTTGAACCTAATGTTGTAAGCAAAATCAAGCTCGGTAGACTCCGGTGGGCGGGATGTAGCGTTCTACGAACGCACAATTCCACCCAGGTAAAATTCCTACCCTTCAAGGAAATACCTACCCTGAAAACGTTACACGCGCCCACAGACGCGTGCCACTAAGTCCGCTAGGGCCCTGAAACATTTAGCCAACGTTGAGCCCGAAACTGAAAAGCAAGGAATTGAACGTCCCAAAGCTTTCAATATCAAGCTCAACAAGTCGATTGTAGCATACCTGAAACAAAGGTAAAAACATCCATTCATCTTATTCCCAAAGATTGAAATGCGCCGCACTCCAGCACTGCACAATCTGAAATCCTGAACATCTACACGACGTTACAAGGAATCGGTATCGTCGGTAAATTAGCCGACCAACGAATGCACGTGCGGGTGGTCTGCCACAAAGACCATCAAATCCATCGGCAAACAAAAGAAACGGCAACTTCATGCAATAAAGCATATCGCCTATCCGCTGCCAAATTGCAGGCAACCGTAATTATCTCAACAAGATAATTCGGAATATTTACGAGAATAAAGCCAACAAAGGAAATACTCTTGTCCCACGGTTCCTTTGTAGAATTTCACACCCATTAGAAAGGTCTAATGGATTGTTAGTTTTAACTAAAGAAGTTAAACAAAACTCACGGACCGTACGTCGATCCAAATTGCAGGATATCCTTCGGCCTGCGCGCCAGATGTTTTATGTAAATAAGGCGGCACACAATCGACAACCGTCGAACTGAATTTCGATCACCACCACGGATGGCGATAATGATGTTTGATCATGAGCGAGTTTCTTCTTTCAGGAATGAAAAATTACCCCTGGGACGTAATAACATGCTGCTAACAGAGATTCGAAAATTCTGTTGTCAGAGCGAATAGGAAATTTCTCTGTGCAGATATAGATACGATCTGTATCAGGGTTTCTTTGGATTGAGATAGGATTAGTCTATATCCAACCTGCGAGACAAGGAGTCTACTTCGAGCAGGAGTCTGAGAACCGCACGGAGGAGGTCGATCCGCGCGATGCATTAAAACGTGAAGGTAACGTCGATCGAAATTGTAACTTTAAAATACTCAATTTGTTCAAGTACGCGAGTTAACTCGAATACGTTCGCGGAACTGCCACCGAAGGCAAACATAGACTCGACGTTCAACGCATCGTATTTCAACGCGCGCCGACTCGTTACTCCCGTTGTGACACCTTCGTAATATCTCAACGTGCATCGTCTTATACTGTCGATTTTTGTGCGGATAACAATAAGTGGAAGGCTATACGCGATAGAGAGTAATAAATAAGGATAGTTTCAAATAGAAATACGATTCGAGGTGTGGTGGAAGATCGTTGTGTTTTCCGTTAGTATACTACCCGACTATTATTGTAACCGGAGTAAAAAGAATTGTGTCCCAGACGATTAAGGATAAATAAAGAGCGTTAATATTAAACAAAAGAAGAACTGGTGTTTTAATTGTGTCATCTCGCGCCGTTGTGTCTCAGTATTAACAGTGTTCGGCGGAACACTGCGTCGCCAACGTTCGAACTTTTGAAACCCGCCAAAGGGACACCTAGCTCGAATGAGCGAAGAGGAGCCTGCCCGGAAAGTCCTTTGTGGCAGGATGTATGGAAGGAGACAGCGCGGCAGACCTTGTCTGCGATGGAGGGATGGCGTGGACCAGGACTCCCAGAGCCTGGGAGCGCCAAACTGGATGGCATCGGCTCGAAATCAGGACCGGTGGAGAGATTTGTTAAATAAGGGCAAGACTGGATCCCGGTTGTAGTGCCGGTGATGATGATGATGAAACAACAGATCGCTGGCTCACAATAGAGATCCGTATACAAAGGATTTTTAGTGAAGTCAGCGAAAAAAAGAAAAAAGGAAAATAACACGTTGCCTTTGGTTAACGTGGAAAAAAGTTTTCCTTCGATCGAACGATCGTAATAGAGTCGTGTTGGTTCGGGATTTTTTACCGATACGGTCTTCAAGTGGTGCGCGGTGTGAGTGAGTGTTAACAAGATGATTTGTTTAGATACTCTGAAGAATTTTTAATGAAGGAAGCCAAGTGTTAAACATAAAAAGAGATTTCTATGGACACAACCATTCATCAATTAATTATCTAGACCGAGAAATATATGTCACCGAAACAATAAATGAGTTTAAAATTTTAATTAAATAATTAATAATAAAAAAATAAAAAAAAACAAAGAGTTTTTTCTTCAAATGTGTGTTAAGTGTGTGCGGCTAAACCTAACATGAGTTTTTATAGGATATTTCATTTAATAGACTGATGACAACCACAAAGCCATAATACTCGTTACCATATCTCTTTAGGAAGCCGTAAATGTTCAAGTTTCGCATTCTGGTATTAATCTTCTACTTTATTGATATGACAGTAATTGTCTTACAACTAATCTACACTGGCACATATTCTTTCTATCTGAACTTTTTTACAACTGACTTTGCCTTTCCCACGTTCTCCGTCGCCTTCTGAATATCATAACAACCTACATAATCGTTAATGCGCACGCGAATTATAGAGAAAATAAAATAAAAAATGGTGTGTATAACGACCTTATAGCGGCAATCCATTCCTATTGACTGTTTACATTAAGCACTCAATCAGTCCAGTGTCTTTTTAACAAGAAGATGTCCATTCAATCGAAAGATGTTAAATCATTGTTCTTTTCTCTTACAAATCCTCAGTTCTTTTCGTATTCCATTTCTACACCACTACATCAATCTGAATAAATAATCAAAAATCTCGATACATTAGTCAGAGCGTTGAGGCCACACCAACATGCCGTCTTAGAATACACAATGTTCGCTGTTGGGTATTTTATCGGTAACAGGTGTAAGAAATGCGTTTACGTGTTAAACTCACCCAACCACGCACAGGAACATCCAGGTCGAGAGCCATATCTCAGCACAAAAGAAAAGATTAATAGTCACCATCTTGCCAAAAAAGGGACGATATTCACTCCCAGCCTCCATGCCGCTGAAATCCTTCTTATACGAGTGTAGCAACGACTAAGACCCTTGCGAATATATAACGGTGAAACAGCCATTACACCATTTCGTATTTAAATAAATAATCAGGAATGTTTACTGTGGCTGTGGCTGTGTCCTATTATACTACTATTGCCACTGGAACAGCTCCAGATGCCGTTCCTGATGCTGTTCTCCTCATGACGACGACAGAGCTGTTTATTTTTATGAGAATGCTTAAGTGTTTCCTTAGCATTCGCTCCCACCGCTTCGAAAGGATAATAAAAGCATTTTTGGTAAACTGGTGAGCTATAATGTGGAATACGTTCTTCTGGCCTCATGCTGACAATCCGGCCGGTGGTGAAGTGAATGACATCAGAAATCCTTAAATTAAGCAACAAAGTGATGCTTTATGGTCCGCACATTTCCCTTACGGTGTTTTCCTTCAACGACTAGTCGGTATGTACACACTCGTAAGTACCGTCAGTATCCTTTGACAACATCAACCTTACGCAGTACAACCGAGTGGAAGTCCATTTGATAACAAAAACAAAATGAATAAATAAAAGAAAACACTTTGTTAATAGTCTTCATCCTTTGAAACTATACGTGAATAACGTAATGAATCGACAATCAAAAGGATCATTTTTAGGAGGACCTACACATCCTTGGATACTGGCTCAATAGTTAACTTTGATCTCTTAATTAAAATGGGCATGTGCTGAATTTCGTGACCTACTCCTTGTTTAAACAAGGTCGAGGTTTCCGACAAAAACAATAGAACCCTCAAAAAGGACACGACCATGGAGTTAGTACGGCCATTGTTGGTGGGTCTTGTTTTGATTTGATACCCCAAGGATACAGTGAAGGTTGAACATTATGTGAATTCTGTCCTTCAGGGAGTTGCATAATCAAAATATGCGTTCTTTAGATGTGGTGGATGTTGAAAAATTAAAAGATGTAAGATATTATACATTTAAGGTTATTTCATCATTCAAAAAGAATTAAGCTGGTTTGAAAATATATTATGTATTGTAGCGAGCTTAGGGTTCGCTGGGTTAATTATTTTAAAATAAATAAGAGCCGTTAAATCGATTTTGAATTTATATAACACTTTATTAGTCCGTAATACAACCGTTACTTATACCGTACACTTAACGATTTCTTTATTATCGCTTCCGTACTTATCGCGTCTTTTACTGCTTACTTCTCACTCGAGACTTATCGCTTGCTTCACTGTCTTACTTATAACTTTAACTTATTCTTCCGTTCTGCGTGCGACGTATTTATACCGTTTTTCCTCATTCTGATTTGGTGTATCGTTTCCGTCCGTTCCATAGTCTTGAATGTTCTATTCCAGTTTTCCAGTACTTCCTAAAATAATCTAGTACTTTGTTTCGGACTTTCTCGAAGATTCCAGTACTGATTGTCAAATGCGTCACACTACCCTCCGCCTAGATTAGTTCGTCCCGAACTAAGTTCACTGATCTCCTGGGTTAACAAAAGTCGCCGGTCGGTCACGATGTACCACTTTCATCTTGGCGTTCGGTCTTCGCTGAATCCTATAGACAACGTCGTAAGTTTTTATGAGAATCTTATACGGTCCTTCCCAATGTTGCTGCAACTTCGGAGACCTTCCTTTTTGCCGATGAGGGTTATAAAGCCATACGTTATCGCCTGCATTAAATCCGGATGCGTTGGCTCGAACGTCGTACCTTGTTTTCATCCTGTCACTGGATACCTTGATTTGCTTTCGAACCAAATGATGAATCTCATCGAGGCGATTTCTCCATTCGGCTACGTAGTCTTCGGTCTTGTCTATGGCGTATGGAGGTATTCCGAATCGCAGATCGGCTGGTAATCGTATCTCCCGTCCAAATATAATTCTTGCTGGAGAATGGCCCGTCGTGTCGTGATTAGCCGATCTATAGCTCATGAGAAAGGTTTGTACATATTTGTCCCAATCTCGTTTGTGATCACTAACGACCTTCGATAAGTGCTCTTTTATTTTTCGGTTGAACCTGTCGACCATTCCGTCTGACTGCGGATGTCAGGGTGTGGTCCGGGTTTTCCTTACGCCCAGTGCCGCACAGATGCCTTGAAATATCTGTGATTCGAAATTTCGGCCTTGATCGGAATGAAGCTCACAGGGAACTCCATATCTGCTGATCCAATTATTGATTAGCTGCTCAATGACGGTTGTTGCTTCTTGGTTTGGAATTGGAAGGACTTCTACCCACTTGCTGAAGTAATCCATGATAACTAACATGTATTTGTTGTTGTCGTTTGTTTTTGGGAATGGTCCTGAGATATCAATGGCAATTCGCTCGAAAGGGGCACCCACGTTGTACTGCTTCATAGCGCTCCTTGGTTTTGCTGTTGGTCCCTTGGTCGCAGTGCAAGTTGTGCACTTCCTACACCAAGACTCGACGTCATCTCTCATGTGAAGCCAGTAAAAACGAGATCGTAATTTTGAAAGTGTCTTATTAACTCCCAAATGTCCACCGGAGGCCCCGTCGTGCATTTCTGTTAGAACCTCTTTCACTTTTAATGGTGGGACTAGAATCTGCATTCGATGGGATTTTCCGTCCGCGGCTTCCCATTTACGCTTTAGAATTCCATCTTCCACCAGCAAGGAATTCCATTGTGCCCAATATGCCTTAAATGTTCCACGGAAATATTGTTCCAAGTTGGCCGCTCGTTCTTTTCTTTGTATTCCAGAATTAGCGACATATCTTCATCCTGAAGTTGAGCTGCGCGTATAGCATCACTCGTCCACCCATCTAGTACTTCTACTTGTACATTTCGCAGGTCGTACGCCTCTTCTTTCTCTTCCACTCTATGACAATGCTTACAATCTGGCTTACATGGTCTTCTTGATAGAGCATCAGCGTTATTATGCACCTTCCCTTGACGTTGGGAAATTTGGAAATCGTACGTTTGAAGTCGTTCGATCCATCGAGCTATTTGTCCTTCCGGATTCTTAAAATTTAACAACCATTTCAGGGCGGCATGATCCGTCCGAAGGTGGAATCGACGTCCGTAGAGGTATTTATGGAAATTCTTAACGGCTTCTACGACAGCCAGCAGTTCCTTTCTTGTTGCGCAGTAATTTCTCTCTGGCTTAGATAGAACTCGACTATAATATGCGACAACTCTCTCTTTACTATCGACTTCCTGTGATAACACTGCTCCGATTCCTGTGTTACTTCCATCAGTATTGTTGGCGATGCATACTTCCCGGCGCACAAGCACTCGACACCGGCACACAAAACACTCAGCATCGGCACACAACCACTGGGCACCAACGCACAAGCACTCGACGTCGGCGCACAAGCACTCAAGAAGGAGGAGCATGGCAGACAGCTGTATACCAGTCGCGACAAATCACTCAACAGGAAACGAGTGATTTGTCGAAACCAAGCGAACGAGGAGACAGCTGCTGGTAATAAAAGGCGAGCGCGGCGCTGAAGCGGTTGAGCATTAACAGTCGAGATCTCGTGCAGTGCGGACGTTTACAGAGACGTGTTTACACGTGTTTATGTTTACGTGTGTTAAGTGCACTATTAAATTGTGTAGTGCAATAGAAAGCCAACAAAAAATATTTAAAAAAAAAATAATAATATATATATATATATAATAACACAAAAAAACAAAAGAGGAAATTTTAACTATACAAACACAAGCAAATTAATTTTCGCTGGATGCCGTAGTCGAAATCTGTCTTCACAGATGCCAGACAACGACCCGAGCGCTACCCGGGAATATCTTTTGGAACGGAAGAGAAGAGCCATTGAAACTCTTCAAAACTCATCTAAGAAGACTACAAAAATGGAAAATCCAGTAAAACACATGGACTACGAACAAAAATTCCACGAAGCCGTGGAATACATCAAACAGCTTTCAGCAGAGGTGAAGCAACTCCGGGAGGAAATTCACTCCCTAAAGCAACCCACCCAAAACAGCGACGATGCCAGTATGGAGACGACGCCTTCTCCCAACTTAAGCCATAAAACATCTCCACCCAAACAACAATCATCAGCCCGTAAGGAAACCACCAAACAAGCCACGCCAGCACCGAGTCCCCTGCCCGCCCAGCACAAAAACGAAAGACCACCGCCAATCTACATCAGAAACCCGACCAGCAGCAAAGCACTAATTCAAACCCTGCAAAATGCCTTGGGTCACCGGAATTTTAGCACCAATGCAAAAGGATCGAGGACTTCCATAGCAGTCAGATCATTAGTCGATCATGACAGGGCAGTTAAAAAACTGTTAGAGGAACAGTATCAGTTCTTCACCTTCCAGCATCCGAACAGCAAACCAGCTACCTTTATTATAAGGCACATCGATCCCGAATGGACCAACGAAGAAGTGGGACTGGAAATCGCTAGGATATGTCCACAAATAAAAATCAATAAGCTGGACTACTTCCAAACACCGTACATGAGGACAAATAACGTAAAAAACCTCCGGATCATACAAATCCCACCTAATCAGGACATCAAGCAACTTAAACAAATTAAATATTTGTTTACCCAAAAAATCGCAATCGAAGAGCCCCACAAACAAGAAATTCTTCATTGTAAGCGATGTCAAGAATCAGGACACTTGGCGGTCTCATGCCACCAGCAAAGACGTTGCGGCAGATGCGCAGAGGAACACGAGCTCGAGGAATGCAAAGTAAATCCACAAGGCCTGGAACCTGAAACAATACAAACCGTCAACGCTGATGGATCCATTACCAACAAAAAGATCACAGTTAAATGCTGTAACTGCGGAGGCCCTCATCCGGCAAATTTTTCCCAATGCCCTCAGAAGCTAAAACTTCTGGAAAGACGGAAATTAGCAACAACTATAAAATCAACAACAACAACAACAACAACGAAACCAACAGTATTGCAGGAAACGAAGTCAACCCGACCCGGAATATCGTACGCGGATGCAGCAAGAGGAAACCTCAACACTACCACTCCCCCTAACAACAATACTGAAAACTTCAATCTGGACATCATGGGATACATCCAAAGCTTACAAGCCATGCTACCTTCGCTGAGGAAGATGTCAGAAATAGAGAAAAAAGGTCAGATTCTTTCACTAATAACTTCCCATATTCTTTCCAGCTCTCTCTAAACTAACCATTATCTCCCTCAACACAGAATCCATTTACTCTAACATACGTAAGCAACACCTCCGGTTGTTTGTTGAAAAGTTTTCCCCAGATATCCTCTTCCTTTCAGAGACCTGGCTCAAACCAAATTCCCGAGTTTCAATTCCCAATTACACTTTAGTTTCTAACCCCAGAACTAATGGATCTCATGGAGGTACCGGCATCTTAATTCACAAAAAATTTCAATTCAGTGAAATTAGATTCACCGGTATATCCAGCATTGAATACACAGCAGTAAAACTTTTCTGTGAGAACAATAAAGTGCTCGTCTTAGCATCCATTTATATTCACCCTTCACGACAACCAGATTTCCCAGATATTGACATTTCGCAGATTATCCAACAGTCCGTTCCCGCTCCATTTATAATCGGAGGAGACTGGAATGCTCGTCACACAGCATTCAATGATAATAAATGCAACAAATATGGTCGCCAATTGCTAGCCCTCCTCCAGTCTTATCCATATACTTACATTGACTCCCCATTACAGCCAACTCGTGTCTCTAGCTCAGCCAGGTCAACAATCGACTTCTTCCTCAAGTCCGACGATGTTTATTCAGCGGGTCCACCTACAGTCTCCTTTATATTTCCTTCTGATCATGGTTCCGTTCACACCACGATCCAAATCCCCTCTTTCGATCCACTATACTCGTCAAACCCTGTCCCAAACTTCACCAAAACAAATTGGAGAAAAGTCAATAGGGACATAGCGATAAGTTTCTCTGACTTGTATATCCCTGAAGCATCTAACTTACTCCCTACTGAAATCGATCAAGCATCTTTAAGAATAGAGCAAATTCTTAAGGAGGCTCTCAGCAAAAACACCCCGACAACCATTCCTCATAACTATTTAGGAAAGCCTTTGCCCAGCGTCCTAACCAAATTATTGCGCCTTAAAAAGCAGCTCCGCCGTAAACTTCATACAAGATACTGCCCCTTTATTAAAAGCCAAATCCAACTCCTATCCACTCTGATAAATGAGCAGTTGAAAAAGTTCGCAGATGAAAACTACATCTCCACACTTAAAAATATCAAACCAAATCGGGAAATTTTCAAAAACATCAACCAATTAACTGGTCGTAAATATAAACCCCGAATTGACCATCTCATTAACCCGATCAGCAATAATATTGCCCAGTCCGATTCGGACATAGCAAATTGCCTCGCAGAACACTTTGCAAAGATCCATGAGCAAAATAATTCTCTCTCAACTCCTGGCTTCGAGAACACAGTAAACGAATACATCTCAAACAGATTATTCCCATCTTTTACTCCTTTCATCGGTGAATTCAACAACACAAACATAGCTTCACACCCCTTAGACACTACAAATTTTCTAACTGCGGACGAATTATCCGAGATCGTAAGATCAGGAAATAACAAAAAGTCAACTGGATTAGATGGAATCCCTCGTCTTCTATTTAAAAGGCTGCGCCCACCGAATCTACTTCCCATCCTCATTCTTCTTAATCATATAATTAATGCATCGCACTTCCCAGAGAACTGGAAAACTGCGGTAGTAATTCCTATTAAGAAGCCCGGTAGTAGTAATAGCCCTTGCAATTATCGTCCAATATCCCTATTAAGTACACTAAGTAAGATACTGGAACGCAAGATCTACCAAAATCTTCTCTCATTTGCCAATGAGAATGCCCTCATCCCTAACTGTCAGTTCGGATTTCGTAAGCGACAATCCACATGTCATGCTCTACTAAAACTTACACACGATGTTACAACTGGTCTCCAAAACCAAAGCCCTACTATGTGTATATCTCTCGATATTTCTAAGGCGTTTGATTGCGTCTGGATCTCAGGGCTTCTGTACAAACTGCACTCCATATTTAATCTAAACTCTCACACAACAAAGCTCTTAGCCTCATATCTTTCTGCCAGAAAATTCGTTGTGAGAATAAATTCTTCTGTCTCAGAAACCCACACCATAACCGCGGGTGTTCCCCAAGGCTCCATTTTAGGGCCAATTTTATATCTGTTATATACCTCAGATATTCCTCAACCCGTATCTCCTAATGTTGTGATGCTGAATTATGCTGATGATACATTAATTTACTCTAGCAGCAAATTTGTTAAGGCTGCAAGAAACCGCATTAACAACTTCCTCCCTAACCTATCATCATACTTTAATAAGTGGAAAATTCACCTTAATCCAAATAAAACGCAGCTCATAGTGTTCAAGGGCAAAAACGAGCACTGTACAAACAACACTAGACGTTGCCACAACAAAATTAAGATTCAACTGAACAATACTCTGATAAAACCCTCCAAAACCCTAAAATATCTGGGAATCACTTTTTCTAATAACTGGTCTTCTTCCTCCCACATTAAAAATTCCCTTCAAAAAGCCACAATTCAGCTTAATCTCTGTAGAAGAGTAATGTGGAAACCGAATAGTCTCTCTCACAAAGTCAAACTGCTCATTTACAAACAAATTATCAGGCCCACACTCACGTACGCGTGCCCATTGTGGTACCATATCACTCCCTCCCAAATGGAGAAATTACGAGTATTCGAAAGAAAATGCTTTAGGTATGTCTCTGGGTTACATCGTCGTCCTAACTCCTATAAGTACTATAGTAACGTCGAACTCTACAATACCGCTGGTATCGAGCGCCTCGATAGACGATTCCTCGAACTGTCTATCAAATTTATCGAAAACCTACAAAATAATCCCAATCCCATAATAACCTCGCTCTTAGAGAACCCTCTAGATATCAGAACTAACTATCCCAACTGTCTCCACACCAGAGCTATCTTCGCCTCAGGCAGACTGGTAAATGATTCAAATGAGATCATATACCACAACACCGAAGTTACCCCTAACCAGTTCAAATACTGTAACGTCCAACCATTTTCCAACATCCTACGCTTTTCCAACGAACAACCGGAGAGAAATACTCTACCACTAACCCATAACTGACCTCATTCCACATCCTTTAATTCATAAATCCCATTAATTATAAAACGTTGTTTTGTTTATAGCTCATTTTATAATAATCAGACTAAGTTAGGTTAAGTTATATTTATATTTATATTTAGGGTTAAGTTTAGATTAAGTAAAGTAAAAATAAGAAATTCCTGGTTTTCTGACCTTTTCCAGGAAGACAAAACCCTACTAAATGTATAAACACACATCTAGCCTGTAACTCTTAAAACATTGTTTGGAAAATGTATTATAATAATAATTACATGTAAGCAATTGTCACGAATTTAATTTTAAGTCACTGTATTACTTAAATGTACAAATTTTAATTATGGTTAATAAATACAGTTTTAAAAAAAAAAAAAAAAAAAAGCTGAAGCGGTGGGAGTCGTCAAAGGAACTCCTGCCCAATCAGTCTTGTTCAAGACTAGTGTAAAGAGACAGATTTTTGTTGTAAATATTCAGCAATAAACTATAGGGAATAAGCAAGTATTCCCTAGATATTATTGCAACTTGTTTTTTTCGCTTCCTCGAGATTTTCTTTGGTCGGTTGGTTTGTCTTCTTTCGTTCGGTCGTTTTCACTTTCGATTTGTACTGGGCAAGACTAAAACGCCCGTTTCATCCAGAGAAGAGTCCGGCTCTGGAGGTACAAAGCCCTCAAATTTGAGGAGAAAGCATCGTTGGCCGGCCAGTGCCGGAAAATACAGTCCACTCAGAGAGAGACTGAGGCAGCGCTAGCGAAGCGCCGTTTGTTGTTTCGGTTTTCTCTTTTCGTTTTAGCAACATTTTTGGTCCTTTGAGCCGGATCTCGGCGATAAGACGACGATGCCGATAACGAGATCGGCTAAGGCAAAGAGGACGCTGCCGCTCCCTACTGGAGGACATGGATCAAGCGCCACAGGAGAAGAATCTCACACACGACTTGGAGGGGAATATGATGGACCTGTCGGAGCGCTCGCCAGAAGAAGGGGATCAGCGCACGTGACCGAAGAGACGATGAAGATGCCGATAACGAGATCGGCCGAAGCAAGGGGGATCCAATCCGAACCCCACACCCCCAGGCGGGGGACCAAGTTAACGTACGAAGCGTTAACCCAGAAGACCAGCGTAGCCAGAGAGGACAGGGCCCGAGACAACCGTGCCAAGGTCGAAGCGTGGCGCGGAACGCGAAGCACTACCTCAAGAGGAAGCTCGATGAAGTCGTCGAGGCGAGCTGATGCCGCAGCCAGTTTAGAAGTCTCCATGCGAGAGGCGAAGGCGAAGGCGGAAGAGGCGAAGGCGAAGGTGGCCCAGGCGAAAGCGAAGGTGGCCCGAGAGAAGCTCGAATTGCGGAGGATAGACTCCGAGGACGAGGCGAGCCAGAGCGAGGCTGATGAAGACGAGGACGAGTACCAGCGGAACCCCTTCAATCAATGGGACGAACTGCCGAGACCGCCCGGAGAAAGGCAGGAGGAGCTGGCCCAAGAAGACAGGTCACCACACCGCGATCAAGGAAGGAGCGAGATCCAGGATCTGACCCAGACCATAGCCAGGCTCTTGCGGACACCCCCCGGAGCAAGTACCTCGAGGCAAATGGTGGAACTACCTGACTTCAACGGTGCCAGCGAAGAGTGGCTGGCTTTCAGGAGATCGTTTGTTGATACCTCCGCCGGATTCACCCACGCGCAGAACTTGGCGCGTCTCCGGAGAGCTCTAAAAGGAAGAGCAAGAGAGGCTGTCAGAAGCCTCCTGTTTATCGCCGAGGACCCCCAAGAGGCAATGGAAGGACTAGAGGCTCGCTTTGGAAGACCGGGAGCGTTGGCCGTAGCAGAGCTGACAAAGCTGAGAGCCCTGCCTCGGGTCACCGAAGACCCGAGCGATATTGGAGTCTTCGCCAGCCGGGTTATGAACTCCGTGGCCACCATCAGAGCGCTGGGCAAGCAGCAGTTTCTAAACGCACCCGAGGTGGTAAGAGAACTGGCGACAAAGATCCCGTCATCCATGAGGTGCAGGTGGTTCGCGTACTACAACAGCCATGGAGGAGAGGAACAGCCGGAGCTGAGGGTTTTCAGCGACTTCATGAAGGTAGAGGCAGACGTGTGTGCCAATTTCGCCCCACCAGAAGTATCATGGGAGCCGAGAGGAGGCTACCATCAACGAGCATCATCCCAAGGACGACGCAATTCAGGAAGGAGATCGATCCACGCCGTTCGAGAGAATGATGCACCCGGGATCGGAATCAAACCAGAGTGTCCGGTTTGTCTGAAGGACCACGACACCCCCAGATGCCCCACGTTCAAGAAGGCCAGTAATCGGGAAAAATGGAATCTGGCAAAAACGGCAAAGCTTTGTTTTAAATGCCTTTGCTCCAAACACCGAAAGGCAGACTGCAGGGCACCACCGTGCGATAGATGTTCAAGGGAACACCACGTCATCCTCCACCCGGACGAACTTCCACCAGGAATGGCACCCAGAAGAGGAAGAAGGTCATACCAGGACACCTCGCCATCAGGCCACGACCACGAGCAAACTAGAGGAGAGGTGGTCACCTCCATGCGCACAATCAGTAGCACCAAAGCCTACCTGAAGATGGTTCCAGTGGACGTTTACGGACCCAGGGGGTCGGCTCGAGTATTGGCTCTGCTTGACGAGGGATCCACTATTTCATTACTGGACTCGTCGGTCGCCGATGAGATCGGTGCGAAAGGCAGGCGAGAAACGCTCGTTTTGGAGACAGTCGGGGAACTGGGCATCAGGAGGAACGACTCGCAAAGAGTCCATGTGCGAGTCAAAGGAGCCCATGGCCGGACCGGATACTCGATCGAGGTAAGAACCCTTCCTAACTTTAAACTTTCGAAGCAGGAGGTGAAGAAGGAGACGATTGAGAGATGCGAGCATCTACGAGACCTCGGAGACCAACTGACCTACACCCAACAGGAACCTAAATTGCTCATCGGCCAGGACAACTGGGGCCTGATAGTCACAAGGAGTCTGAGGAAGGGGAGACGCACCGAACCAGTCGCTTCGCTTACCAGCCTGGGATGGGTCCTGCACGGGTGCGAGGCCAGGAGCAGCGCGCCGGTGAGATTCGTCAACTATGGCAGGACTAAGGAAGACGAGACAGAATCGCTCGTAAGACGCCATTTCGAAATCGAAACATTGGGAGTGCAACCACGACGCCCCAAGAACGACGCCGACAGAAGGGCCATAGAGGTTCTGGAAAAAACCACGGACGACTGCCAAACGGAAGATACGAAACGGGCCTTCTATGGAGAAGCGACGATGAGATGCTGCCCAACAACTATAGCCAGGCCTATCGGCGCCTTCTGAATATCGAGAGGAAACTGGGCCAAGACGAGGACCTGAAGAAGATGTACCTGGAGCAAATGGACAATTTGCTAGAGAACGGGTATGCAGAAAAGGCGCCGGCGAACTCCATCACCGGAAGGACTTTCTACCTCCCGCACTTTGCAGTGATACACCCGACGAAGAAAAAACCGCGGATAGTACTCGACGCAGCAGCCAAGTTCGACGGCAAGAGCCTTAACGACGCTCTACTCCCCGGACCGGACCTCCTCCAATCGATCGTGGGGGTGCTGGTCAGATTTCGAGAAAGACCAATCGCCGTCGTCGCTGACATCAAGGAAATGTTCCTCCAAATCCAGATGCGCGAAGCCGACCGGGACTGCCTAAGGTTTCTTTGGCGCAACGGAGACACAAGAAGCAAACCGGAAGAATATCGTATGAAGTCCGTAGTGTTCGGAGCCACCTCATCACCATCGACCGCAATCTATGTGATGAACAAGAACGCAAAGGATTTCGAGAAGGAACATCCGGGAGCGGCGCAAGCCATCCGTGAAAACCACTACATGGACGACTACCTACAGAGTTTTGCGACGGTAGAAGAAGCCAGGGACGTGGCAAAGGCGGTGGAGAGGATCCATGCTAAGGCGGGATTCCGACTCAAAGGGTGGAGTAGTAATCAACCCCAAATTTTCTCAGGTTTTCAGGAGCAGCCCCAGTCAGAAGCCGTGGAATTATCGAAGGAAGAGAAGACCCTCGGGCTCAGATGGATGATGACGGAGGACATCCTGGCTTTCAACGTAGAGTTCCGGAACACCCCCCCACAAGTCCTCACCGGGAGAAGAATGCCTACCAAGAGGGAAGTCACGAGCGCGGTGATGTCAACCTTCGACCCACTGGGGTTCGCAACGCCAGTGCTCATACAGGGGAAGAAGCTGATCCAAGACGTCTGGCGCGCCAAAATCGGATGGGATGATGAGATCCCAGAGGAACAGAGGACCGCTTGGACCACCTACTTAAAAGAGACGTCCATCCTCAAAGGTCTGAGGATTCCTCGGTGCCTGTCGAGCAGTCAGGAAGAAGGTCAGCTGCACACTTTAAGCGATGCCAGCGAAGAGGCATACGCAGCCGCAGTTTATTGGAGGACGGTGGAACCCGATGGAAGAGTGAGCGTAACCCTGATCGCCGGTAAAGCCCGGGTAACTCCGACAAAACCAGTGTCCATGCCCCGACTAGAGTTACAGGCTGCCTTGTTGGGAAGCAGATTAGCGGCCACAATAGAGAAGGAGCTTAGGTTCCAAATATCGGAGAAATGGTATTGGACCGACTCCAGCACAGTACTGCAATGGATAAAATCGGAGCCACGCAAGTTCAAGACTTTCGTAGCCCATCGATTGGCGGAAATCGAAGAGCTGACAGGACCACGGGACTGGAGATGGGTGCCGACGAAGGAAAACCCAGCGGACGACGCTACCAGAGGGATACCAAACGAGTTCAGCAGCACAGCGAGGTGGTTCAAGGGACCCGCGTTTCTGTACGAAGAAGAAGACAAGTGGCCAAACCGGCACTTCGAGACGAGCGCGGCGACAGTCACTGGAGAAGAAAAGAGCCCCCAAGTGGTAGCCGCGGCGAGAGTGGTCGAACCATCCACACCGAACCCGGAACGATTTTCCGACTGGCTGCGTCTGCTGAGAACCACAGCACGCGTGTTTCAATATATAGACACGCTAAAAGAGAAGAGGGAGCGGCGAATATCAGCCAAAACATCGAAGTCCCGAAGGCAACAAACACCCACATGTTCCAAAGCCGAGAAGAAGACATTCACGCCCCTGCGTCAAAAACATCTGGACAGGGCCGAAGAGCAACTGGTCAGAATGAGCCAACAGGCCAGTTTCGCAGGAGACGTGGCCCGCCTGCGAGAAGGAAGACCACCGGAAAGCTCGAGTCGGCTGCGCAAAATAGATGTTTACCTCGACGAAAATGGAGTGATGAAGCTGAGGTCCCGGACGAGAAAAATAACGATCGACGGCTGGAGAACAAATCCCATTGTGCTGGACGGGAAACATCATCTGAACCGCCTCTTGATCGGCCACTATCACAAGAGGTTCGCCCACGGCAACACCGCAACCGTGATGAACGAGCTTCGGCAGAGATACTGGGTCTTAGGGCTACGAGCATCCACAAAAGGAGTGATACACCGATGCCAATGGTGCAGAGTCCACAAATGCACCCCTCAAGTGCCACCCACGGGAGACCTACCGATCGAACGACTGCACCACCACCAACACCCGTTCACTGCCGCCGCGGTGGACTACTTCGGACCAATGCAGGTCGCTATCGGAAGAAGGATCGAGAAGCGCTGGGGAGTGCTGTTTACATGCCTAACCACGAGAGCCGTACACCTGGAGCTGGCCAATTCTCTCAGCGCCAGTTCCATGATCATGGCCCTGCGACGGATGGCCGCAAGAAGAGGGACTCCGAGGACCATCTGGAGCGACAACGGGACCAACTTCACCGGGGCAAGCAAGGAGCTGGAGAAGTCCAATAACGGGCATATCATCAGGTGGAAGTTCATACCACCAGGATGCCCCAATATGGGGGGAGCATGGGAGAGGCTCGTGCGATCGGTAAAAACGGCCTTGACCGCCACTCTACACTCCAGGACGCCGCCAGAAGAGGTGCTGTACACCCTGATGACCGAAGCAGAACACGTCGTCAACTCACGCCCACTGACCCACGTCAGCACGGACCCGAACGACGAAGAGAGCCTCACACCGAACCATTTCCTGCTAGGGCGCTCTTGTGGTGCGATGGCACCTGATGAGTTTGACGACCACGACCTCGTCGGTAGGACGAACTGGAGAACGGCGCAGCGACTGACAGACCACTTCTGGCAAAGATGGGTAAAAGAATACCTGCCGACATTGAGGCCAAGAAGAATCTCCGGCCAAGATACCACCGACCCACAAGTCGGAGATATAGTCCTGGTAGTGGACTCATCGCTGCCCCGCAATACCTGGCCCCGTGGGGAAGTGCAAGCGGTATATCCCGGACCCGATGGAAGGATCAGAGTCCTGGACGTGAGGACGACATGGGGAACACTACGAAGGCCAACCCGCCGCGTAGTAGTGCTGGTTCCAGCGACAACATCGCCGCCGCACGTTGAAGTGCTTCGCACTGCGGGGGAGACTGTTGGCGATGCATACTTCCCGGCGCACAAGCACTCGACACCGGCACACAAAACACTCAGCATCGACACACAACCACTGGGCACCAACGCACAAGCACTCGACGTCGGCGCACAAGCACTCAAGAAGGAGGAGCATGGCAGACAGCTGTATACCAGTCGCGACAAATCACTCAACAGGAAACGAGTGATTTGTCGAAACCAAGCGAACGAGGAGACAGCTGCTGGTAATAAAAGGCGAGCGCGGCGCTGAAGCGGTGGGAGTCGTCAAAGGAACTCCTGCCCAATCAGTCTTGTTCAAGACTAGTGTAAAGAGACAGATTTTTGTTGTAAATATTCAGCAATAAACTATAGGGAATAAGCAAGTATTCCCTAGATATTATTGCAACTTGTTTTTTTCGCTTCCTCGAGATTTTCTTTGGTCGGTTGGTTTGTCTTCTTTCGTTCGGTCGTTTTCACTTTCGATTTGTACTGGGCAAGACTAAAACGCCCGTTTCATCCAGAGAAGAGTCCGGCTCTGGAGGTACAAAGCCCTCAAATTTGAGGAGAAAGCATCGTTGGCCGGCCAGTGCCGGAAAATACAGTCCACTCAGAGAGAGACTGAGGCAGCGCTAGCGAAGCGCCGTTTGTTGTTTCGGTTTTCTCTTTTCGTTTTAGCAACAAGTATCCAATATAAATGGGCAATCAGCTCTTGGGAATGCCAATGTTGGTGTCTTACATAACTCGGCCTTCAATGTGTTGAATGCTGCCTCACACTTTTCTGTCCAATTGAATTTCTTGTCTTTACCCGTTAGTTCATGTAGGGATCTAGCCACGTTGGCAAAACCTTTAACAAACCGTCGGTAATATGTGGCTAATCCCATAAAGCTTCTCAACTGCTGCTTGTCTTCTGGAGTAGGCCACTCTCGGACGGCTGCTATCTTATCAGGATCCGTTTGAACTCCTGCAGATGAAACGATGTGTCCCAGAAATTTTACTCTCCTTTGGAAGAGTTCACATTTCTTCGAATTGAGCTTTAAGTTGGCCTGTCTTAGTCGTTCGAAGACGGAGCGCAGATTATTGATGTGTTCTGGTAAATTCCTTCCAACAACGATGATATCGTCCAAGTACACAAGACACGTCTTCCATGTAAGTCCCCGTAGAATACTCTCCATTAATCGTTCAAACGTTGCTGGAGCATTACACAATCCAAAAGGCATCACGTTGAATTGATAAAGTCCGTTTCCGGTAGTAAACGCTGTCTTCTCCTTGTCCTCCTCCTTCACTTCCACTTGCCAATAACCGCTTTTTAGGTACAATGTTGAAAACCACTGAGCTCCAGAAAGGGTATCTAGTGTGTCGTCGATTCGAGGAAGCGGGTAACTGTCTTTCTTCGTAACGTCGTTTAACCGGCGGTAGTCGACACAAAATCTATTTGTTCCATCCTTCTTCTTGACGAGCACTACCGGCGAAGCCCATGGGCTCGATGATTTCTCGATGACTCCTTGCTCTTCCATATTTCGAATCATGTTGCCTACTTCTGATTGTTTGGCCAACGGTAGTCGACGAGGTGGCTGTCTTATAGGTCTTGACTCACCCGTGTCAATGCGATGTTTAACTATACCGGTGCGTCCGAATTTATCATTTCCTGTCACAAAAATGTCAGAAAAATCGTTCAGGAGTGATTCAACGCTTGTCTTTTCTCCATCTGTTAATCCGATTTTCTGCGGTATCACCCTATTAACCCAAGGGGATGCACCAGAGGGCTTTTGAATTGAATGATCCTCTCCCCTTGTCTGAATTGAACTTATTATTGATACGGGTGCACATTCTGCGATTACTTTTCCTTTTCTTATTGTGAACGGCTCCTCGGACGCATTTAGTACTCTGACAGGTACGATGTGCTTCTTCGCGTCGATAAGGGCTTTACCAACAAGGATGTTCCCCTTACGCTGATTTTGTACAGCTTCGGTGATATAAAATCGATTTTCACCGGGATCACTCTCGAGACTGGTCCAAATTACCGAGTCTGAACGAGCTGGGATCTCATCCTCCTCACGCACATAACATTCCAGTCTTCGCAATTGTTCGTCCTGCAGTGTAAGAGCAACCTCCAAGTTACCAATTCGCAGTGTTCTTTGCCCGATATCTAGAACAACTTGATGCTCCTTCATGAAATCCATTCCAAGAATGCATTCGTCCGTAATATCGGCAACCAAAAATTGGTGTGATATGGAAATATTGCCCAGTACTATTATGCTCTCGACTTCTCCGTAGACTGTAGAACATTCTCCTGTAGCAGTCCTCAAAGCGTATCTTCTATTTTTATTAAGGGCAATTTTGCCCACGACATCCGGCCGAATTATGGATCTCGTTGCTCCAGTGTCAATTGTCACTGTTGTTGTCCTTGCATTAACGATCGTAGTTATAACCAAACTTTGGTTATCCCGTTGGAGTTGTGATACAGTTACGATGCTGGGGCTGTACATTCCACCAGGCGACTTTCGCCCCGTAAATTCTGCCCTTACAAGTTTCCCGAGCTATTGGCCTCAGGTTGGTCCGTTGATAGTCTCCTCTTATGATTAGCACATGAACAACAATTCTCACTTGATGTTTTATTCATTCGTCGACGTTTCCTACAGTCAACAGAGATGTGGCCTACTTCGCCGCATGTCCAACACTTCATATCAGGTCTCGGGGTTCTCCGTTGTACATGCCCGATTCTTTGGCAGGAACATTCCTGGACGGACGTTTCTCGGACTCTATATGTACTCCTGGTAGCCAGTTTCGCAGATTCATAAGCCAATGCGAACGCCAGTATTTCATTAGTCGTCTTCTTTCCTGCCAAACGAACGGCCTGTTGCAAGTCCCGATCTTGGAGTGCGTTTATAAATGCATCCATTGCTACCTCGTTTAGAAATTCCTTAGTTATATTTGAATAAGACAAGTTTGCCAATCGCTCAATGTCTGCCTGCAACTGTTGAAGATTTTCTCCAGGTTTCTGCGTTCTGCTCCGCAGTTGCATGCGGTAGACCTGCTGCATGTGGTTGTCTCCATACCTAGCTTCAAGGTCGTCTCTTACCGCTTGGAAATCTGTTTCTTCTCTGCTGGTATGGTTTGTAACAATTCTGCAGCCGCCCCGCGGAGTGACAAGATTAGTGATGTTGACTTTTGCTCATCCGACCACTTATTATAATTGGCCGCGGCGTCAAACTGACGTATAAACACGGAGAAGGGTCCCGTTCCATCGAAGGTTGGCGGTTGCATCCTTGTATCTTTGTAGTCATGTTGATTGCTAGGCGATGTCTTATTTCTCTCAACACACTCAAGTCTCTTTTCGATTCGCATTATTTCTTCGGTGACTTTTAGATCCAGATTTTCTACTTCGTTTCGAATTTCTGACTGGATTTCTTCCTTAAAGTGTTGAAAATTACATTTCATCCACTGCGCTTGGGCATCCAATTTTGCATTCAGATCTGCAGCCTGTGCGTCGAATTTTGAATTTTGGGCATCCAACTTTGCATTAACATCTGCAGCTTGCGCGTCCAATTTTGAATTTACGGTGTCGAATTTTGCATTAACATCTGTAGCTTGTGCGTCCAATTTTATCATCATCATCCTGAGCATCTCCGAAATGCCCAACTGTGGCGAACTCTTCTCCGTTACATTGGCACCATCTTGACTCGCTGTTTCTTCTTCATCCGGACAGTCTGGCGCAATCGCAAAAACATATGTGTCAACATCAATACCTTCTTTCTCCATTGCTGCTTGTAGACGCTGTCGAAGAATTTGCTTCTGTCCTCTGCTATCCAGATTCCGGTCCTCTAGTTCCTTCTTCAACTCAGGAACGCGAAGATCCTCCAAATGTCGATCTGACATCGTCACAACACACTTTCACACTTATTCACTTAATTAATAATTAATCCCACTTCTGACACCAATTGTAGCGAGCTTAGGGTTCGCTGGATTAATTATTTTAAAATAAATAAGAGCCGTTAAATCGATTTTGAATTTATATAACACTTTATTAGTCCGTAATACAACCGTTACTTATACCGTACACTTAACGATTTCTTTATTATCGCTTCCGTACTTATCGCGTCTTTTACTGCTTACTTCTCACTCGAGACTTATCGCTTGCTTCACTGTCTTACTTATAACTTTAACTTATTCTTCCGTTCTGCGTGCGACGTATTTATACCGTTTTTCCTCATTCTGATTTGGTGTATCGTTTCCGTCCGTTCCATAGTCTTGAATGTTCTATTCCAGTTTTCCAGTACTTCCAAAATAATCTAGTACTTTGTTTCGGACTTTCTCGAAGATTCCAGTACTGATTGTCATATGCGTCACAGTATTATAGTACCTAAGACAAACAACATAGATGACTACATTGTGGCTGTGACTATTTGAAGAACTCGTGGGAAACACGCATGTAAACAATAAAGTACTCGTATTCTCATTGTAGGATCGCCTGGGGGAAAAAATGTGGATAATTTGATATGCATCCCAATATTAAATAACGTGGAATAGGGACCCCTCGCGAAACACTGGTTATGTTGAACTTGTAACGTCATTTTGTAAGATCAAAGATCTCGGGTTCATTAATATGAAAGTAACCGCCGTTTCCTATTACTTACGTAATTTAATTTTTGGGCTCTAACAGAAATTCAGATTGATTCATCAACTGATTCTATTCATATCCGTTGTCTCGAATACGAGACTTGTCTTATAAAACAGATTCCGGTCTATAGGTGGCGTCTGTGTTTTTCCGGTCCGATCGATCTTGCAAAAAGGAAAAAGTATCCAAATGCAACAACTTGGATGTTGTGGGGCTTCTTTAGGGCTCGCCTGAAGAATCACTCCTTTTCCTAACCCAACTCCCCATTCCCAACCTTCAATGCTTTACTAAGCATTACTCCTTACCTGAAAAATAAGCCCACGGCAAGATCATCATCTTGCCATGGCATCATACGAAAGCATATCAACTAAACCATCTCGGCTCATCCGTCATGAACCGATCGGTTCCTATGGGCGGCCACATGCCCATCGAACATACACCAATCTTTCTGTGTGTTCTTGTTCCAACAACCCACCCTAGCTCTTGTCATGGTGAACAAATTTTCTGTTGACTTAATGGGACAGAAAAATCGATTGCCTACAACGGCATGGCTTTAGCCTACATGTACGTTCATTTATTTGTACAGCTGCATGACCAATTACATGATCCGTTGCCTTATCGAGGAACGATCACCGCATCGATCACGTCTAATGATTCTCACGCTGGCTATCAACACAGCGCTTCTGTATACATAATGTATAAACAGAAGAAGGTATTTCGGTCCGCACGGCAATATTCTCTAGCATAAACGAATTGCTAGAATAAACAGACCAACCTTTTTCGGCCGCTGTCGAGCGACCATTTGTTTGGACAGCTATCTGGTTGAATTCCCTTCTTTGCATCCAATCTCCGATGCAATTGCGTACACCCATGTACGGGAACCCTTCCAGCGAGAATTCTCTCGCTGCTTCCTTATTGGTTGTTGCTTGAGGGGAAAATTCCGCGTCTCTTTCTCACCCACTCAGTGGAAACCCACCCCATCCATGACTGGCTGGATCTTCGGTGCGATAACCGCGGCGGTGGACTTCCCACAACCGATCGTCGAGGAGTCAGATCGTAACCACCGAGAAACGCACACGTACCGGGGACGTTGCGTTTTCGAGAGTCAGAATTCATCGTTTCAAGTGCACACACGCACTGAGAGTCCGGGAGCCTTCATTAACCAATAGTAGTTTTTTTATAGTCGTTGCCTGTGGTGTTTAATTTGTTCGGCAGTTGAGTCGGCGCTTTGTGTCTGTGTTTTTAACAACGGATCTATTGTTGCGATTTATGCGGTTCAGCGCGCAATCAAATTACTTACAAGTTGTATAATTGTCTCGAGTACGAAATTGTAGTTTAAGTCCGAACGGTGATCTAAATTTAATCGTTTACAACTGGAGTAATTGCTCAAGTTTGACATTAAAAGTTTGATTCAGCAGTACGATTACCATGTATGTGAACTTAGAACTAATAACAGTGCGTTAGTGTACGACCTTGTCTCATGAAAGAACCAATGTCCACACATACTTGAATACCATCATGACCTCCTGTATGAGATCCGGTTACCTACCCCAAAGAGAGACTTCACGTTTCTCTTGTAATAGGAAAACACACCCTAAATTAACAGAGCCCGCACCGCCGGCCGAATTTCCTTTTCTAGTGAATTGACATCGCAGAGTCTAAATCCAACCACCGACCGCGATGGTCGGTTCACCTCCCGCTCTCCGCAGCACTGCGTGAATTAAAAGAACCCTTTTACAATAAACTAAATCAGTGTGTTTCTTTTTTCTCCTATTGTGGACGTTGCGTCGGGGAGTTTCGTTTGTGCTTTTCTTTGGGTTTTCGGCCGAACTTTTGATAGATGGAGGAAGGAAGTGAATCAGACGCCGGCGCACAATACTTCTTCCCCACAATGTCATTCAGTTCAGAATAGGTTGAATAGACGCCATCAAATTTATTTGGTGTCTTTGTCACTCTTCGAGACGTTTGGTGGTTATTAACGTGCTTATCTCCGAATACTATAAACAAATGAAAGTCACTTGTCCTTTTTTATTATTGTGACTTGCTATTTGTATTATTCCTTTTCTTGCCTTTCGCCGGTTATTATTACTATTTATTGGCCTGTAGGAACCCGGAAGTTCATGACTTCGCCGACTCGACTCTGCCATCGTTCCCTGTCCTGTGCACTCTCCTTCCACGCTTGACCATCTGATCCGTCAGGTCAAACCTAACATTGTCCTCTCATCTTCGTCGCGGCTGACATACCGGTCTCTTTACCGTTAGTCTACCGTCAAGAATTCTACGCAGGGTCCTATCGTTGCCCATTCGCGCCACATGTCCGGCCCATCTTAATCTACGCGACCTGATTACTCTCTCTATTATAGGTTTGTGGTTTAGTTCTTCCAATTCGTGGTTGTGGAGTTTCCTTCATTGTCCCACATCTTCGTCATATTTACCGCCAAAGATACCTCTTAAAACTTTATTCTCCAATATGCGGAATTCGTTTTCTTCCGGTTTTGTGAGGGCCCATGTTTCGCATTCGTATAGAGCAATCGGCATGATTATGGTTCTATAAACATTGTTATGGTACTTGCGCCGTGCTTCTCATAGATTGAGGGAAGAGCGTAGTATATAGAGGTTTTAACTTTAAATTAAAAAACTGTTTGAATATTTTAATTGGATTGTATATTATTTGATAAGGTCGTTCACATAGTGTGTCGAGCTTCGAGACTGTGATTACAACAATGACCATGATCGACTGACAAAAGAAAAAGATCGAATGAAAACATGTTCGTTTTCGTTTTTATACTTGAATCCTGGAATACATGAAAGTTTATTTGGCCAATCATATTCGAGCAGATGCCACGGTTGCTCGATATTGGTTTTGGAATCGTTTAGATTCATGTTGATTAAATAGGATTAGGATTAAATAGGATTAGGGACTTCCCACATCTGCACCGCAATCTCCCCGCAGCAAAAAAATTTCCTTCCCAACGATAATTAATGCTTTCAATGCATTACCTGGAAATGCCTGCAAAGAATTTTTCCTACAAGGGCATTCATACATGTATCAATGCGTCTCTGCATAAGCGACCAAAAACCGAATTTTCAATTAGTGTAGATTTTCATACTAGAGTTCGACACTTGCGTCGCCATAGATACCATGTACCATTGACACAGATGGTATATACAAACCGTCGTTGTATAACCATCTAATCTACCTTGCAATGATTTGCAACTATCGATACAGCTGCAAGAACTTTACCCAGAATTGCTCCTCTGTTTGAATCTCCAAACAAGCATCGACTTCGCGCGTAGCGGCCGGATTGAATTCAAAGCATAAACAATGCAAATATAGAATCCGTTTCCCACAAACGAATTTCGCTGCACATACAAATGCAAGCAAGGGATTCGTTTAGTCCACCAACCCATTAACACAATTTCTTCGATGCGTCGCGTCTATTTATTTAGACGCGACGCACATATCAAACAAAGATCCAATTAGCATCCGAAAAGTTTCGGTTTTGTTTGCTTTACCGAATTCGCATCTCATGAATGCACTTATGCCCTTTCTTTGTTTTAGATTCGTTCCCATGGCTTGGATCCAATGTACACAAATACATGTGTACCATGACGATCTTCTGTATGAGATCTGTTTGGTTACCCCAACGAGAGACTTTACGTCTCTCTTGGAATCGGAAAATGCACCGCTTAATTAAGAGAGCCAGTTTCACTGGCCGAATTTTCTTTGACAACGAATGAATATCGTTGAGTCCATTTCCATCAGCCGACCACGCTGGTCGCGCGAGCTCCTGCTCCTCGTCACGCGCCGAGGACGCGATAATACTGGAGTCGTGTGTGTATTAAAATAAAATAAGTAAAAACGAACTAAATGTCACAAATTCCCGTACGGAATATATATTTAGAGAATAAAACTGAACAAATAAATTCCGGTGTGTTTTCTTCATTGTTGTTCCCTTGGTGCTCGTGTCTTTTGTATTCAGCGGTATTTATGATGGGGTTGAGAAGTGAACCGAGTGTCCATGCCTGGCACAATACTTTTTGTACCCCACATATCCATCGAATGATATTGGATGATCGGAGAATAAAACTGCCTGAGATGGCTGAGGCTGTACGCATCTCAACTGAGTGGGTACATCATAGATCATATTTTACAAGAATATTTGGATATGAAAAAACTTTCCGTGGGATAGCTGCCGTAATTGCGCACACTCGACCATAAGCGCAATCGTGTGATCACTTCAAAGGAGTGTTTGGCGTTGTTCAGTCGCAATCCAAACGACTTTTTTTGCCGTTTCGTTACCATGGACGAAACCTGGAACCATCAAAACACGCCAGAGACCAAGGAACAATCAAGACAGTGGGTTTCATTTCTCCAACATTTTTTATCCCCGTTTTTTTTCTTTGATTATAAATTACAGGGTAGACAAAAAATGCTTAAATTTTAGCTTAGCGTCTTATATTATAACCTACTGGTCCTACGCAGACGCTCTGAGTTAAACTTTACATGTCTATTGTACAATTTGCCTTTCGACGACAAGGCGAGTGGGTTTCTCCGGGTAAACGTGCACCAAAGAAGGCCAAAGTGGGTCTGTCGTCGAACAAAGCCATGGCCACTGTTTTTTGTGATGCACGCGGTGTTATTCACAAGGATTACCTTGAAAAAGGTAACACGATCACTGGCGAATATTATTCAGAGCGTTTGAGCAGATTTAATGTAAAACGGCAGTTCTATCAGGACAATGAACGGGTGCATACGCGTGTAGTCGCCGCGATAAAACTCCATAAATTTGGTTACGAACTGTTACCACACCCAGCATATTCTCCAGATTTAGCCCCCTGCGACTATTTCCTGTTTCCAAACCCGAAGAAATGGCTGGGCTGTAAGAGATTTGGGTCGAATAAAGAGGTCATCACAGAAACTAATGCATATTTTGAAGGCCTTGAGGAAACCTATTATTCTTTTTATATATTTCTCTCAGGAGAGTTGAACCTATAGCACCGACACGGCCTTCCAAGATGCCACCAAATAACCGTTACAGTTCTTTTTAAACAGTTGCAGGTTGTAACGCATTGGAATAATTCACACGCGGGGGGAATTCCACAGCTTACCTGCTCTGTAACGGAACGAGTTCTGATACAGAGATGTTCGCGTTGTTGGGAGATGAACCACAAATTGGGGCGATCCGCAGATTGTCTTATGGAGCGCATATAAACCGAATTGCGCAGAACATTATCACGAATCTCCGAAGAAAAGTACCGGTGATAATATCTGTAAAACAGACAGAGGTCAGCTGCGCGCCTTCGATATGATAGCGACTGTAGTCCCGACGATAGCCCCGTGTCACTGATCAGGCGGATCGCTCGTCTCTGTACGCTCTCGAGTAGGTCGAGAGTATGTTTAGGAGCAGAGCTCCAAACATGAGAGCAATATTCGAGCGGCGGTCTAATTTGAGATTTATATAGGAGAAGAAGTTGGGCCGGAGTAAAATATTTCTTGGCTCTAAAAAGATAGCTCAGTTTTCTTGAGGCCGACCTGGCGATACTCGGCATTTATGCCATGATACATTCCCACAGACCGTGACGCCGAGCAATTTCAAACTTTCCCCAGCCTCGAGGGCCCGGCCATTCATCATCAGCTGTGGAGCCGATGATCCACTTTTCTTTGTGAATGCTGTATATTGTGTCTTAGTTGCATTGAAGTCGACGAGATTGGCCTTTCCCCACTGCAAGACCTTATCCAGATCCCGATTCAGAGAGTCAATCTGGCTACATCTCAGGTGGTGCGACGTTGATGCACTAATCGGTCGATTACTCGAAAAAGAGGAAATAAGCGTAATATCATCCGCAAAACTGAACACTTTGTTATCCGTTGACTCGAACAAACCATTTATGTGAAGCAAGAACAAAACAGAACTTTAAGGCAGCGCGGAATTAAAGGGATATAGATCCGAAGACTTGCCGTCTACAACAATCCAACAACTCGGATCGATCGATTTTCGAGGAAGCTCTTCGTCCAGTCGCGAAGCTGCTGGGAAAGTCCGTATGAACGAAGTTTGCTCAGGAATGTTCCGTGCCAGACACGGTCAAAAGCCGTGGACATATCCAATGCGACCGCTCTTGATCACAATGCCCCTCAATCTCAGATGCCCATATATCGTTTATAAGGGTCAAAATGCCCCCCGTGGACCGCCTGCCACGGAATCCGTATTGACGATCATTCAGAAGTCGGTTACACTCCAAATACTTAATTAACTCAGCATTGATGACCTTTTCCATCACCTTAGAAAACGTAGACAGTAATGTTATCGGTCGGTAATTTTGTGAGAGACATTTTTTCTCCCTCTTTGGGATTGGATGAACTCAAGCTACTTTCCAACTGGTAGGAAATGTTCTTCGTTCGATAAGCAAAAGAGTCTGTAAAGAATCGGCGATAGTTCTGGAGCACAATTCTTAAGAACTATTGCTGGTATTCCGTCCGGGCCGGTTGCCTTCCTACAGTCCAGTCCATGTGGAATGCGTTGAATAGTACGCGGGCGGAATGGCACATCCCGCATCGAAGACCGTACCGGCACGATCACAGGTGGCTTCAAAAGTCCGGAATTGAGGTTTGAATTCGAGGAAAATAAATTCGCGAACACGTTAGCTTTATCTTACGAATTTGTGACTAACGTCCTGCTACCCATCACTAACGGGGGAAAAGAGGAGGAAGCCAAGTTACTGCTGACACTCCTTGCCATTGACTAGAAGGGACGCGAACCAATCGGGCACTCAAGGAGTTTTCTAGTCACTTTGTCGTTGAAAGCGTTCTTCGCGGTATCAATCGCCTAGTTGCTCGCGTTTCTGATTCTAACAAAATTCGTATTGTTCACCTCGATGGGATTGGAGCGCCAATGCTTAAAAGCTCTATATTTTGTCCCTTCAATCTGTTCGCATTTTCTATCAAACCAAGGTTTATCAGGTGAATTTCTTTTGATGGAATGCGAAATGTAGATTACCAACCCGAAAAGAATAATCTCTATGATCGACTCCGCGCATGCGTTAACATCGGAGTTTCTAAAGCACACCTCCGACCACGGAAAGGATGCGAAAAAATCTCGGAAATCGTCCCAATCGGCAGCACCATGCCTCCATACATGGTGAAGCTGTTTAGGTCGGTTATTCGCTTAAAATCCAAGTGGTTGGGCGACCGATACCAAGCAGTGATCTGAGTTTCCCAGTGGTGCAGCAATTTCCACAGTATAAATGCTCGGCTCGGATGTCAATAAGAGAAGAAGGTGTTCGCGTAATCACCTCGGACATCCGGCGCTCGCGTAGGTTCCTCCACGTGTTGAGTCAAATTGCGGCTAACAGCGAACATCTCGCCAGCCCCTCAGCTTCGTCGGATCTGTTATAATGCACCAATCAGCCCGAATTGTATACATTAAAATCGCCAAGGACAACAATTTCAGAATCGTGATTGCTCTGTATCCAATCGGCGGTACGGGAAAGATGTTCGAAAAATGTGGCTCGTCGATCTACATATGGGGAGCAGTGAAGGCAACAAAGAAATTTAACATAATTTCTCAGCATGACCCTCAACCACATGATGTCCATGTCAATGGGTTCCAACACCTCCATCCTCTGGCAAGCCAGATTGGACCGCATGAAGACACAGACACCAGCCTTAATACTGAATCTCGAATGCAAGTCGTATCCTAACCAACGAAGATATTTCGTTTCAGTTGACGAATCGACCTGAATCTCAGTTACGGCAAGTGTATCAGGTTTTGCTGTTTGCAAATATTGATGGACGCCGTTTACATTCGTATTGCTGAAACCGATACCCCCGATGTTACAAAATGCCATTATCAGTCGAACGTCGACAGAGCCTCGAGAACGAGCCCGATTATGCGATGACGAACTGTGGGGGTTCTCTACATCACACGGAGAACCAACCCACAAACCTAACCTGCAAACATGCAAAAATCCAATCCGCAATAGTATCCGCAATAATTTAATCTACCATTAAACATTTTCCAAACCACCAAGAGAATATAATTCAACCGAATATATTCTAATCACCACCACATGCATTTTCCCAAAATTGCTTCGGCCAATTCTCTATATTTCCTCATCGCAACCAAGCAATCCTTATTTCCACGAAATTCATATGCCATAACAAACGCATATCCAAATCCTCAACGGAACATTACCAACTAACTAAGGCGGGCACATTCCCCCGAAATTCATATGCCATAACAAACGCATATCCAAATCCTCAACGGAACATTACCAACTAACTAAGCCGCGCACATTTCCCCGAAATTATTTCGGTTGACATTTCTATCTAAACGATATCGCTTGCTTGCACCCAAGCCATTCCAATTTCCTCCGAAAATGCATGCCCATACACGCTCGCGTCCCCAAAGCCAATTTCCCGGTACACCCAACCAACGAAGTCAACCCAGCCTGTACGGCCAGAATTCGCTGGAACTGAGTTCTTATGCGAGCATAGCAACTCCTCCAAAATTCTTCGTAATTGGCAGCGAGCCTAATTTCGGTATGACGCACTGCCACGACGCATTGAATGAATTATTTTCATTCATAAGTCAGTCGATCGCCATCCACCAAAGTCCGCGCACGTCGCTGAAGTCGAGTCGTAACCACGAAAGTACACCCACCTCTGTCAGAACCAAGTCTCTGCGCGGGCGCGACAACTGTCCTCACCCAATTAAATCCTCCATTCCGCATCTGTCCTCGATTAAATATACGTAGATCAGAACCGATTAATAAAGCGACAAACGGTGTCGTGAACATACCCGAGAAACGATTAAATATTCCCGGTGCTGCGGAAGCGAAATTCCACCCCCTCAAGGAGAGAAGTAGCCCCCTACCAAACCCGGAGTGTTGTCCCGAGCCGCTGAATCTAGTTTTGGTTCCCCCGTTTGGTGCGCGGTGGAAATACGAAATAATTTGAAAAGACATTATAAAGCCGTCGGCGAAATTGATTCGTGATACTCAACAATGTTAATTAAGTTAACCTTTCTGTGAAACAAGATCGAGAGGGAAAGCGACCCCGCGTAATGATTCATAATTAACGGAGTCAATAGACGTTTCTGGACATACAGATAAGATAAACTCAATACCGGAAGTACCCTATCAATGTTAACAATAAATCAAAATAAAGAGAGCAAAACATTAATGGCAACAACAATATACCAGTGTTTGTCCTTTTGATTCTGTGTGCGCTCATTTTCTCCCCGGTGTTCTTAAGAACAATTTCGGCGACGCAACGTTGGTGGGGGATAGGAACCGTGCCGTACGTCGGCACCCAAACAACCGCCCCCCACAGAACCTCTTAAAGTTCGGTTATTTATCATGATATCTGCATGATGTTCCCCCTGACAGAGTTCCCCCGGAGATCCGAATGGGAGACTAGTAAGCCTACCTCCGGAATTCTTTACATCAGAAGGTACCATCATGACTTATCTCCGTGTCAGTCCGGGCCATCAGCCAAACAACCGAAACACCGTCGAAGATTTCTCTCGACGATATCGCGGAATTTACAGCGTGACGGGTGGGATCTCATCTTGGGACCGACTACCACATAAACTAACCTTTTCTCGAGCCGGTCTATTAGCCAAGCTCCGAAAGACGGCCAGTGATTTCTCCCGACCATTTCACGGAGCCTAAAGCTTGATGGGGTGGTATTTCACCGGGCGACAGGGCGTTGGAACTCCGCTACCACTCGGCCTTTAGTCGCCTCTTACGACAAGCCGGCCTAGCTGTGAGTATATTCTAACGCCCTACTCACATGGCATGTGTTCTTAAATCTTCTTTTTAAACTATAAAACTGTTAGGCTATTTTTAGATGAAGTATCTACTGAACTTTCAGCTGGTCCAGTTCCTTTTGCTTAATACTAAGTAAAGGAGATAAGGCATGGATTACCGTGGTTCTTCCCCTGCATGCCTATTTTGTAATGTCAGTTTAATAGGGACTAACGTGTTTTTTCATCAATCTATTATACTGGAAAAGAAAGTACACTTCATATACTACCAGATGGCAGCACCAGGTTAAAATAAAAAAAAAATGGTCTTCCGTGGTTTTTCCCATGTACCCTTCATTTGTTTCCACTAAAACTGTGTGTGCAATGTTTTGTGGTAGTAAAAGTATTCCAGTGTAACAATGAAAGTTTTGGTTATGAAATCTAAGGCAGTTCGATGTCATAGTCAGTGGGAATACGTCGTGGCATGAATGTATCGTTGTTTCCAATATGGACTTGGCAGCTTTGAATTTAATTTGTGAACGCGCCCTTTCACTATGCATCGAACTGTTACTGTCAATTTATTCAGTAAACTCAACATTTTCATCATAATTAGGTACATGAATGAACAACGTCTGCAAATTATAAAAATTTACTACCGAAATTTGGAGTCGGTGACCGCAACTTTAAGAGCGTTAACCCCAATTTTCGGTCGTAATTCTCGCCCTAGTAGACAGACAATAACAAGTTTAGTGCAAAAATTTGAGTCTACATATTCGTTGTGTGATGTTGCCGTGCCAGTGAGACAACGGGTTGGTCGAAGTGTCGAAAATATCGCTGCCGTTCAGGCGTCCGTAGCAAACGATCCAAATTAGTCAATTCCACGGCGTTCTCAAGAATTAGGAATCGCCCATACCACTTTATGGCGAATTTTGCGTAAGGATCTTGGGTTACACCCATACAAGATCAAGCTGACTCCAGAATTGAAGCCGATGGACCATTTGGAGCGACGTACGTTCTCCGATTGGGCTCTGGAAAAGACGCGCAAAGATGATGAATTTCATCGCAAAATCATCTTCAGTGACGAAGCTCATTTTTGGCTCAATGGGTTCGTCAATAAGCAAAACATGCGTTATTGGTCGGGTGAAAATCCAGATCTGCTTCATGAATCACCACTTCATCCACAAAAAATAACTGTTTGGTGCGGTTTGCATGCCGGCGGCGTCATTGGGCCATATATTTTCGACGACGATAACGATCGTCACGTTACTTTGAATGGCTATCGTTATCGCGCCATGATTACCGATTATTTTTGGCCCGAATTGGAAGATATGGACTTGGGCGACATGTTGTGGCAGTTCCTTTGAACGCCACTACCCACCTTCCCATTATAGTTCGAAAATTTCCACCTAGAGCGGCCGAAGGCTTGCTTGCCTAGTAATTAAGCATTTACTTACCTGTTTGTCACCCACCTAAGGTGTCTCCTTAACCATATTTTCGCTAATTCAATAGCACGAACCACAAGAGACATTTTCCTCACGGGCATCATGTGCTAGAAAGCAATTCGTCGGGTGTATGTTGCATCATCGGATTTCCTAGTAAGAAAGTATAACATGCGGCATACACCAAGCAACCAACACATTTGGTGCTACGTATAAACATATTCATCCTGCCACACACGTGCAGGGAAAATTCTTTTATTATTTTACTACAGCACATCGATCGGTAAACCGACCGGCAAGCTAAAGAATTAGCATCCATGGCCATGTTCCATAAAGGCAATTTGGTTTCACAACCAAGCAACCAACATGTCTCGACCACCACGGTGCACATTTCCCCCGTCGAATTTGTGGCATACAAGCAGGAGATATTCTTGCCTTACTTCCATGCTGCAATCATATCGGTCGCTAAACCAATCGATATGAAAATATACCGCATCTGTGTGAGTGCACATCCTCTCCGTGATCATCATCTAAGCTCACCCCTTATTGGTCACCGGGGCGATGGATGGAATTTTTGGTATTCTGTCGCTTCGGTGGCAATAAATAATCTAAAAACAGATTCCGTGGAGGAAGGTCGGGTGCTCCACGTAAAACGCGAGTCGAGAGTGGACGTTGTAGGTAGTTTTTATGATGGCATCAGCAAGGATGTGGGTGCCATAAAAACACCACCGACATCCACCTAGAAGTAATGTTCGCCAGAGGATTCACAATAGGTCACCAGGGAAAACAATGAATGAAAACGCACAGGTGTAAATGTTCTTTTACCTTTTTTATTGTTCGGTTGGTATATATCTATCTTAGTTGCCGATTTACATGTGGGAGTCTTAAAAGCACTTATTTATTAACTATTGTCACAACAATCACTGAACAGTTGGCACTTGGACATTCGTTCATACTCCTTCTCTACGAATAACGATCTTTTCGACGAAGCACGCTCGACAATGTTTGTTAGTGGTGTTTGTATTTTAAGCACGTCTATCGATCGAGAAATTCAGCGCAACGACCCCGACACGTGTTGCTGGTTGTAAGGTTAATATCTGACTCCACGATGCAATTCACATCCATCAGATTCGATGGCCGCGAATTGCATCGATAGGGGAGGATTGCATATGTATCCGTAAAGGACAAGTACAATGCCCTGCGATGAGGACGATGATCGGTGGACACCTGATTAAACAGACGTACGATCGTCGGGGGCGATGTACCCATACATCGTGGATGATGTGTGGGGAGGAAGTATTGTACCTGACATGGGCACACGGAGCACTTCCTCCTCCATCCAATTGTCACTAATTAAACTGTTCGCACCGGATATGATTAAAACACAGTCGCGGGAGTGAAAATAAAACACTATGTTTATCCCAGGTAGTGAATAATCTCTTATTTGATGTAATTTATTTAATAAAAACAGTTATTTAATAATTTTACGTCGTCTATGGACATACACTGTTTCGGTATTTAACTTTTTCTGACAACTTGGCATAACACTTATATAATGAAACGTGACTACAAACACGACTCCGGGGTACATACGAGGGTGAATATTTACGCGTCCCCGCTGGTGGCGGAGAGCGGGAGTGAACCAACCGTCGTGAACGGTGGTTGAAATAGGACTCCAACGATATTCTCTCCAATAAGGATATCGTTTTTTACCTACCACCAGGGAAACGTAAAGTCTCTCATGGTGGTATAGGTGCGATCGTTGAGATCAATGCTATTCACACGTGCAGAGGAACAGCGAAACAGGCAAGGACAAAAGAAAAGGCGACCAAATGGTTCGCTCTTTAATGAGGGTCATGTTTATACGATGCCTCGTCGCTATTTTCGACGTTAGGAGAAAAAGGTGCTAAAAGCAAATTGGATGTTTATGGCATCTCTGGCTGCAATAGAAACCGGGTTCATATTTGCATTAGGAAATGCTGGAGAATTTGGTTTCAGCGTCTATTGCGCTAATTATATGCAGCTGCTTGGGTTGTTTGTTGGTAAGACAAACAAAAAAGGTTGCCAGGCAATGTATATGAATGGTATATGACGCGGCTGGAAAAATAGACGGCGCGATATTTATGGTATTTGTCTGGTACCGAATTGGTTCAGAATACCAAATAAGCAAACAAAGAAATCTTATGAAAAATTGTATGCGAAGGGATGCATGAAGGTAAGTTTTCTTTATAGGGTTTTTAGGGTTATAATAATTGGGTCTGTTTGATGCGTGAAGCATCTAGGATGCTAATGCGAATTGCATTAGCGAAAGCTGGTGCAGACCCGGGTTATGGTTATGGGTTTTTTTTCAGGAAGGCGAGCCGTGGGGTCTGGCGGAATCGCCACAGTACTCCCCTCCCAGTGACGTAGTCACGAAAAAAAAGGTAGGGGCGAGGGAATGCTCGATGGTGGGTGCTGTGATGATAGGGAGGTTGCTTCGGAAATGCGCTGTGGTAATGTTAAGGGACTGTCGTGGTGACCAGTTCCTGGTTATTGTTTGGGCCTTTATCGATAAGATGGACACAGTTGTTACCGCTTGATGCCATCAAGGGCAAATGTGTGCGGCGTGGTCCATCGGCCTGTTATGGGTCTCGTGGACCAACAGGCTTATCGCCCGAATAGGTCGGAACCTATCGGAAATCCGCTCACATCCGCAGTGACGAAATAGAGTGTGCGAGATGGAGGGGAACTTATCCCAGGGTAATTCCCATCCGCAGTGACGGGTTGCCGTGTGCGGAATGGAAAGGGACCAAGTCCAGAGCGGGTGTCTTTTGTCCATACGTTTGTATGGCAAATTGTTTGCCGCTGTGACTGGTAAAAAGGGGGCGGGCGCTCCAGTTGCGCGGCTTACCGATCGAGGGAGGTCCGATATATCGGCTCCGGTGTCGACCCCGGAGCTTGATAAACGGCGACCGCAACCTCGACCAAGCGGCGCTTTGTTGGGAGGGCCGGCCAATCGCGCTCGTTTAAGTTGGGCGACTTAGATTACGGGGCTCCTGGGGTATGGTTGGTTGTGTCTAACCACAAGGCGGCCTAGAGTAACTGCTGCACTCTCCGAAGTATTATGCACCTAGGTATTTGAGGCGGCGTAGAGGGGCGTGTATAGCCTTTAGTTGCCGCTAAAGGGGAGCCATGGTGGCTAAAGGATTGGGGAACCAGGTATAATGTCTCAGTCCGGTGGTATCGGTTTGATTTGAGGACCGGTGTTGCTGAGACATTTGGGAGACGTTAAAAGATCTAAGGACGAATGTCCAGAAGTTTAAATAAAGGAGCTAAGCCAGGTGTCCTGCTCGGTGGTGCCACGCGTAGTAGCTGTGTTACGAGGGAAGCTGGCTTGCTGAAATAGGGTGGAAGGTCAAGGACGGTTGCATGAAGGCTATGGTTGGCGAGCATGAGCGCCAATATGCAGAAAAGAAAAGAAAAGGTTGAGATGTTTCACGCGAGACAAAACCGAGCGTCCTATAGATTATATGCTACGCGCAGTAGCTGTTGTTACATAAGGGGCCGGTTTGCCGAGAATGGGTGTTGAGCAGTGGCGTGCGTGTGCGCCAATATTTAGTAAAAGGGGTCTTAAAAGGGTGGATAGAGGCGAGAATTGCCAGTATTTAATGAAGGCCAAAGGTCATCACTTTGAACTCGAAGAGTCCGAAGGGTGTGATGAGGAGCCGGTTAAAGGAATAAATTGAGCCGATGTGGGGTCAAGTGAGGTTGGGTGGGGTCCAGTGTTTAAGGGGCATTGTGTCCCGATGTAAGAGACGAGCTGTTAAGAGAGGAGTCGGTTGTGGAGGAATGAATGGAGTCGAGAGAGTTGAATGTGAGCGACGTGTAGTCGAAAAAGAAATTAAATGTAGTCGGAAGAGGTTGAAAAGAAGTCGTGTGGAGTCGTAGGTGAGTGTTGTCGAAGGGGGTCTACCGAGAACGGAGTTGAAAAGGGGTTTAGTGGAGTCAACTGAAATGGAAAAACATTAAAGTGGAGGAGTCGCGTGTAGTTGAGAAGTCGAGAGAAGTAGTAAGCGGAGTCGAAAGGGTTGTGCGCTGCTTAATACCCTGAAGGGGTTTACAATAATTATTTTGTTCTTAAAAAAAAAAAATTGCTGTAACCGTTTCTATTCAAATGAATATGGTAGCACGCACACAAAAAAAGGTAAGGTAATTATTGTGCCGTGGTGCGTTTACTTTATGTTACTTGTCGATATATATAATTGCGCATAAAATTTATTGAGCTATATCTATTGCCATTTGTTTTATGTATATATTTTACAATGTTTACGATTTTTAATAATATAACTTTAATGCTTATGTGTTTTTGGTTTGTTTTTACTGACAATATGTTAACATTTGATTATGTTGTATTTTGTTGCTTACTTTATGTATATTTTTAATTAGTGTGCGTGTTTCTTGGAGAGAACAAAACAAAACTTGTACTAATACCACCGAATCACAAATAGAATTAGGTACGATGTAGTACATCTAACGTAATATTTAGTATAATACAAATTTTGCTGCTTTAGGGTATTACAAATTATTTTTATGTTTTGTCTAATTATTGTTATGCACGTTATTATGTTGCTTTATTTTTATTCTTTTAATTACTATACACAATTGTAGGGAACTGTTTGCTTACACTTTCTCTGTCTTCGTATCTTAAAGGGGGTAATCCATATGTTAATTTTTCTTGTAGATGTACATGTTGATGTATTATAGTGTGTAAATATAAATAGAGTATCGGAAACTACTTAATTTTAGTCTGGATTTAATGCTGGACAACAGTTACAGGCGTTCCCTGACTTTCTATCGATAATTCTTGTGCGACAAAGCGCATGTTTTGAAACAAAACTGTATAGTATAGGGTTTAACTTTATTATAATTAATATTTTATGGGTATACTTAAGTGTTTTATATAAGGTCATGTTTTCTTTAAATAACTGGAGTTTGCTTAATATACAAAGTGTTAAGTAAGACAGAAGAAAGGCAGAAATTTAGGAGAACCAAGAGGAGAATATAAAAATATTTTTAATATTCGGATTAATGTTTGTTTATTTTAAAAGAAAATAAAAGAAACGCATTCATACAAATGAACATATTTCCGGACATACGTCCATTCATATAAATATCGATATCTTTTATAGCCTTAAACAGTCAAGCTTATTAAACGGTTTTCTTAGGCTGGCAGGACAACTGTTTCGAACCAGTTGTCTACCTTTACCATGAAAATCGCTTAATTAGAACTGTGTGTGGTAATTTGCACTTCAAACCGTAAATTAATTTCTGCACTACAAATGTCACCGCACACCAATTTTTTTTTTTTTTTTTAGGAAACAAATTTTAAGTTACGCCCGGAAGGAGCTTATATAAGGACAATACAAAAAAGGAAAGGAGAAAAGAAAAAAAATTAAAAAGTTTTAAGGAATTTAATATTACTACATCATACATAAAACTGTAAAGGATATTAAGCAGTGTTTGTTAAGGATAATCGCAGTCAGTCGAGTTGTTCACATATCTTCAGTTTCTGGTATAATAAATTGTGAAATGCCTGCAATTCTTAACATGATCTCGGAATAGGCAACATACATCTTGTCACTGAACTTGCACCCATGTTGTTGGAATGTTGAGTTGCTCGTGGCATGGTTACGCTGGTGATGTTGAGCGATGCTTTCCGGTTCATTGTCGTTTGATATTTCGTTTGTGTGTTTCTTCCTTCAATTATCTGTTTCCTTTGGTTTTAAGTTCTTTTGATGTTATTACGATTAGGCATGTATGTTTTACATTTTTGAATATTATGTAATGCAGCTTCCATTTCTTCTTGTAGCAATTTATTTTTCGAACGCTCGTGGATTAAATCATCTTCGAGCCTGGTGACTTCATGTTGCAACTTTCGAACGGAACGTTCATCAAATTCAGCACGAGCTTCCGTCTCCTTCAGTCGTTCACTGCTGCGCTAAATTTATTGGGTAAAATAACGAGAAGAAAGGATACTTATCTTGCTGATGATGTGGCTGCAGCTGGTCCGGTGATGGAAACCGGTGTTGATGTTTCGCCAGGTGCTGTTGTTGGGGCGATATTTTTGCCCATCGATTATTTTACCGGCAATTGCCGCCACAATTGCCCACAGCTAGTCACAGTTTTTACTCTTGACTCCCGAGCGAAGGTTCGCGAGTTCTTCGCTGGTCACCAAAAGTCACGGCTTTGTTCGGAGGTTGCGTGTTCTTTTTACACTCGCGGGTCACCAATGTGGGGAGGAAGTATTGTACCTGACATGGGCACACGGTGCACTTCCTCCTCCATCCAATTGTCACTAATTAAACTGTTCGCACCGGATATGATTAAAACACAGTCGCGGGAGTGAAAATAAAACACTATGTTTATCCCAGGTAGTGAATAATCTCTTATTTGATGTAATTTATTTAATAAAAACAGTTATTTAATAATTTTACGTCGTCTATGGACATACACTGTTTCGGTATTTAACTTTTTCTGACAACTTGGCATAACACTTATATAATGAAACGTGACTACAAACACGACTCCGGGGTACATACGAGGGTGAATATTTACGCGTCCCCGCTGGTGGCGGAGAGCGGGAGTGAACCAACCGTCGTGAACGGTGGTTGAAATAGGACTCCAACGATATTCTCTCCAATAAGGATATCGTTTTTTACCTACCACCAGGGAAACGTAAAGTCTCTCATGGTGGTATAGGTGCGATCGTTGAGATCAATGCTATTCACACGTGCAGAGGAACAGCGAAACAGGCAAGGACAAAAGAAAAGGCGACCAAATGGTTCGCTCTTTAATGAGGGTCATGTTTATACGATGCCTCGTCGCTATTTTCGACGTTAGGAGAAAAAGGTGCTAAAAGCAAATTGGATGTTTATGGCATCTCTGGCTGCAATAGAAACCGGGTTCATATTTGCATTAGGAAATGCTGGAGAATTTGGTTTCAGCGTCTATTGCGCTAATTATATGCAGCTGCTTGGGTTGTTTGTTGGTAAGACAAACAAAAAAGGTTGCCAGGCAATGTATATGAATGGTATATGACGCGGCTGGAAAAATAGACGGCGCGATATTTATGGTATTTGTCTGGTACCGAATTGGTTCAGAATACCAAATAAGCAAACAAAGAAATCTTATGAAAAATTGTATGCGAAGGGATGCATGAAGGTAAGTTTTCTTTATAGGGTTTTTAGGGTTATAATAATTGGGTCTGTTTGATGCGTGAAGCATCTAGGATGCTAATGCGAATTGCATTAGCGAAAGCTGGTGCAGACCCGGGTTATGGTTATGGGGTTTTTTTCAGGAAGGCGAGCCGTGGGATCTGGCGGAATCGCCACAGATGTACGCCAGAGATCGAAATAGATTTTTGTTTCAAAGTAAACAAAAACGGTATTTCACAGATCAAATGGTGGTATCATGTATATGATGTGCCTATGATACAAAAGGGGTCCTCATGGTATTTGCCTAAGATTCCTTGGAAACACCGATGTAGGCAATATCCAATCTAGCCGTATGGCTCCGGTGCACAAGGAGGCAAATTATTTTGTTGACATAAGTCAGCAGAAACCTCGTCGACGGCGGCAAAGGGCCAGGCTGGATGGCTATATGTTTGATTAATACGAGTATGCGGGTAAGTAAAACGCACACAGTGAGATATTGTATGTTTAATTTAGGTTTTCAGGCGGGTCATCATAGGCATGGCATGGGGAAGGTTACCTAAACAATGATCATATCCGTGCCCAGATTCATGATCGGTTGATAGCCGATAACGGGGACTTGTCGCGACTGTCGCGGACCTAAGGGTATAGGCGCGATATACAATCGCGACTATGGAAAGAATATCGGCTACAGCTATGTCAATAATACGCTGGGCAGCGTTTGTTTATCGTAATTGAAGACAAGCTGAGCCGATAGGAGATGAATTGGTTCATGGGATATGAACCAGGGAAATTCAGAATGTGTGGATGCCGTCAGGTAGGTTTTCTTTTCAGGTAAGATGCTGCAGGGGAGCTTACGCTGCCCTTAATTGCAGGTAAGTACCATGGCTTGGTACGGTAAGAGGAAGTGGTTAATTTAAGAGGACGGGCGGCTCCACCACCACAACGTCTTCGTTTTTTTATATTGGCTTAATTTTTATTAACTATTAAATATCCTGGAGTAAAGCATGTACTGCTTCTGTTATTTTCACTGTGAATTTAATTTAATCATTGTTAATTATCCTCTAATAAAATAATATTGGAGCGATGTGTTTTGTTGAAAGAAATGAAAAGTGTGTTTTAATCTCTTTCGACAAGTTTGGATTGACCAGATCGGGAAATGCGTTGCTCGCTGTTGAAATTCCTTGACGTTTATCCTTTTGCTACTTCTTCGCCAAGTTATCCACCTTTGTTAATGATGTGTCGTTTCATTGCATTACGATAGACGCGATAATAGTGCTATAGAGAAGCCCATCGACAAGATGCCCAGTAAAATCAGTGTGTCTCGAAGCAGCGATTGTTTACAGAAGTAAAATGTTTCAAACTTTAGAATGTCGTCCACGGCAGTTGCATTCCACGGCAGTTGCAATAACAAAGCCGAAACCGGAACTTTTACCCCACATTGGTGAAAATATACGGGGTAATTTAGTGGGATAGGAGTAGAAGCCGTGCCAACGACGGCACACATACTTCCTACCCCATAATGTGGTATCAACAGGACGGTGCCACAAGACACACAGCACACGATACAATCGATTTATTGAAGAGTAAGTTTGATGAGCGTGTTATCTCAAGAAATGGGGCAGTCGGTTGGCCGCCTCGTTCGTGCGATTTAACGCCTCTAGACTATTTTTTTTTTGGGGCTACGTCAAGTCATTGGTCTATGCCAACAAGTCGACGACGTTGGAAGAGCTCAGAGCCAACATTGAACGCGAAATAGCGGCAGTTTCGGCCGAAATGTGTGGCCGAGTCATCGAAAATTGGGTCCAAAGAATCGACCGCTGCAAACGTGCTCGCGGTGGCCATATGAACGAAGTCGAGGTCCATTCATAAATGTTTTGATTGTACCTCAAGCAGATAATAAAGTTTTTGAAATATCTCAAATGGTTTGCGTTTTATTTTAAAAAAAAAGTTGTCAGGTCCCTATTGGAAAACCCGATATGTCGAATATCACCAAGCCCAAGCCGATGATCACACTAGGTAGGGCACAGGGGATTCATCACTGGCAAATTGGCGAAGAAAGCCCAAACAAATGGGTGGAAAGAGAAGGACCTCGATGCGGAACTGCTCGATTATATACTGGAAGACCAAATCGCACATTTTGACGCAGAGGCCGGTGCGAACAGGCAGGCTGCAAAAGTCATGTAGTGGCTAATTACCGCATGTGATGCTTCTATGCCACGAAAAAGACAACCAGCAGGGGCTATCAAACCAGTGTATTGGTGGAACTCAGAAATCGCCCATGTGTGATCGGAGTGCAACAGCTTAAGACGCTTGCAACAAAGAGCAAGAAACCGTAACACCTACCCACAGTTGCATGTGGAATTCGTCAACAAACGGAAAGAGTTGAGGAATGTGATCCGCAAAAGTAAATATGACGCGTTCTGCTCCCTAAGGGATGAATTAAATAACAACCCAGCGGCAGAGCCTACAGGATAGTTATGAAAAGACTACACAACAACAGTAGTCAAATGCAAAAAAGCAAAACTGACATGGCCAGAATCGTTTCTGTTCTCTGGCCGTAGTGTGATGAGGTGTTAAGGGTGCAAGAGGAGTGGAGTATCACTGAAGGAGAGATACCTCCCGTGACCACCGAAGAGGTACTCTTGGCTGCAGGGGTTATAAAAAAAACAAGACCCCGGGACTGGATGGTATCCCTAACGCTGTAGTGAAGACTGCTTTAACAAAAAAGCCGGAAGTCTTCAGCAGTCTCTTCACAACCTGCTTTCAAACAGGACAATTTCCTAAACGATGGAAAAAACAGCGCCTGTGCTTATCCCAAAAGGTGTCAAGAATCCAGAAGAGCCGTCGTCTTATCGCTCATTGTGCATGCTGGACACAACAGGAAAACTGCTTGAGCGAATAATTGCCACTCGCCTGGAACAATTCACTAAGGGGACATTGGGGCTCTCTGAATCGCAGTATGGATTCCGGAAAGGTATACCAACCGGTAAGGCACTATCTGTGGTGTGCGACATCGCTCGCAATGCGATAGCTGGAGCACGATGGCTAGGTGGTACCAAAAAATATTGCGCGGTGGTGACGCTTGATGTTAAAAATGCTTTTAACTCGGTAAATTGGAATCGGATTCTAGAAGCGTTGGGCGATCTACAAGTCTCACCCTACTTGGTGCATATATTAGCAAACTATCTCTCGGATAGAAGACTGCTCTATGACACAGATGAGGGACCACAGGAATATAAAATAACAGCGGGTGTACCTCATCTGTATTAGGTCCGCTGTTATGGAATATCATGTATGATGGTACCGGAGAGGGTTAGAATCATTACTCCCAAGCAATCCAGAGCATTAAATGCCGGCTAGATATAGCCGGACTGAAACTAGCTGGACATAAGACGGATGCAGTTTTAATAAGCAGCCGCAAGAAAGTTGAACACCTTGATTTGGAAATAGAAGGACAAATAATCAGATCCAGTCTTTATATTAAATATCTTGCTGTGATACTCGACAACAGGTTAAGCTTCAAGGAACGCCTGAGGAAAACGAGTGAAAAAACGGCAAGAGTAAGCAAAGTTTTGGCGAGACTGCTACCCAATGTGGGAGAACCCCGGCCCCACATAGGGAAACTCATAACCAGTATCAATACCTCCACTATAATGTATGCAGCTCACATATGGGCAGGAGCCGCACAGTATAAGTCATACATGAGGGGAGTGAACTCAGGTCATAGACTAGCATCACTAAGAGTATGCTGTGCATTTCGAACGGTATCCGAAGATGCATAAATATTTTGGCCGAGAGGACGCCACTTGGCATTGCAGCTAAAGACAACGCTGCATTGCATAAGGTCTCCCAAGAGAATCGTCGGAGAATGCGGCCACAGTTAGAGCTCTCAAGCCTAAGAGAATGGCAACGAAGGTGGGATTCTTCCATCAACGGAAGATGGACCGACGCCATGATACCTGATATAGAAACATGGGTGAAAAGAAAACATGGCGAGCTGAATTACTACTTGACTCAGCTAATATCAGGACATGGATGCTTTCGGCAATACTTGCACAAGTATAAGCATGTGAATCACCCATACTGCTTGTATTGCGAAGGCAAAATAGAAAATGCGGAACACGTACTCACAGAGTGCGTGAGTTTCGAGACCGCACGAACGATTTTGGAGAGACAAGCGAGACGGAGAGTTACTCCGGCTGGAGTAATAGAATACATGCTTAGTTCAAAACAGGCATGGTCCGTAACAAATGGTATTCTTGGTGAAATGATGCAGCAGTTGCGACGTGACGAGCGGAGTAACACGTAAACTCCCTCCCGCCCGCGATGGAATATCTAAAAGAAAGTTCCGCTGGGATCAACTGGAATATGAGCCTGGCGGGAGGTGGTTTTAGTCGGTAAAAACCTGAAAGGCCTCTGGATCGGTCTAGAGGTATCTTTTGAAGATTTCTGTGGGGATGAAGTATGTACCAGCATGGGTACTTGGTTTACTTCCTCCGCCAACATCCTCTTACAGTCGCACATTGCGCCGCCGTAAACTGTCCGCAGGAAATTGTCACCAAAGAATGAAGCAAAACGCACCGATGGTAGTCTCCGGAATAAAACGCACTGATTTGGTTAATGTTAATTCTTTAATCGTTACGAGGTTGCTTTCACTTAGATTTATCTTTTAACATTGAACTGATTTTTCGAATTTAATTTAAACACCCACACGACGGACTCGTTTAATTACTCCTTACGTTACCACGCACTAGACTCTAGTTATTATCGCTCCCGTACGCGGAACGGAAGCGGAAGTCCGCACGACTATTGTCGTCGGCAGATGGAAAAGGACTCAACGATATTCAATCGTTGTTAAAAGAAATTCAGCTGTGAAGTTGGTTCTCTTAAATTAAGGGTGCATTTTCTGTTCCAAGAGAGACGTAAAGTCTCTCTTTTGAGTAACCAAACCGATCTCATAGAGGAGATCTTCACGATACACAAGTGTGTCTGTACGTCGGTTCTTTTCATGGCTCAACGCTATGATGAATAACCTGAAACACAAAGCAAGGGAAAAGGATCGTAGAGATGTTTGAGAGGTTACTGGGAAACGGATCCAGAACTATGTAGGATAAAAGAGATTTGTGACCTGTGTCTATGCTGTGGTGCGGATGCGTAGGTAAATGTATCGCCATTAGGAAGAAGCGCTAATGGTTTTTCCATTTACACAATGGGAAATGTGTTAATGGCATCGCTAGTAAGGGTAGGTATTGAGTTCCTATTTGCATTTGAATATGCTGTAGGATTTAATTGATGCAAGGGACGCGGAATGCGTATTTGCTTTGGTCCCTAGGGTGTAAGTCGCCAGCCAATGTGTATAAAGGGAACATTGTTGTACACATGGCGCGGCTGGGAAAATAGACGGCGCAGTATTTATGATCCCTGTCATGAAGGTTACAAATGTATGTAAATCTAATTATTTGTTTACCGGAATTCATCTAAGGAAATTTGACTGGCGACGTAGATGCCGAAATTGATTGGGAATTCCTGGTAGGCTAATAAAGAAATCTCGAGTTGGCGTTGCTCTTAGAGAACCTTGCATGTAAAATTGTTTAATCGGATCTTTTATCTGTGCTATATGTCGCTTTTGCACTTCGAAACAAACTTTTCTAATTTATTTTCGTATCGGCTTTACTACGCTTCCGCACTTAATCATTTCACAATTCTCACTTGATCTACACGAGTGTGGAATTATCTTCCTGCATTTGTTCCTTGTCATCATTACCTTCTACCACTCAAGGCCAACGTACATTGACTTCCTTTCCTTATCTCCTTCCACTTCTTCGGGCCTTACCTCGCTTTGCTATATAAGGGTACCTTGAAATTGTTTTTGTGTTCACTTTTTGTTCAAAAAAAGTAATTTACGTTATTCGAATCTAATGTCATCATGATTTAAAAAAGGCACGTCACGCACTTGTTACTGTAACAATATTTAATTGAAGTCTGATAAGTAGTTTTCGATATTGACATTGTGCGTCAGAGTTTAAAGTTTTCACTAGAAGCGACTTTTGTACTTCAAATCAAACCTACAAAAGCAGACTAGACAACAGAGTATTGTCCCAAAACTGATACTAGTACAGAGCCATTGCACGAGAGTTTTAAAAGCGGAGCAATCAAAACTTCAAAATTGTTCTAATAAGTTTTTTTCCAGCGATAGTAACAATACAGTTACTACATTGTGCAACACAAAAAAATATTGAATTGTAGAACAAATTGGTTCATTAGTTTAAAAAATATAAATTCTGTTTCAGTTGATGAATTGTTAATTAGATCGTACGATATGTTGATTTAAAATATACGACATATCTACCCTGTGGACATTCTGTTATTGTTAGAATTTAAGCAACAGTAGTTTAACAGCTCCAGTGGCGCAATTGGTTAGCGCACGGTACTTATAGACAGTATTATTGTGTGAGAGCAATGCCGGGGTTGTGAGTTCGAGCCTCACCTGGAGCAAGGGTTTCCGGATATTTTATAGTGGAAATTTATGTTTTAATAAATTTTTTGTACAATACAGTTTTTGTATGCACCACATTTCACGTTTTCCTAAACGGTAATATTACCCGTGAATTGTGGCGCATACAAAAAACAGTATTGTACAAAAAATTTTTTAAAACAGAAATGTCCCCTAAAAAAATATTCGGAAATTCTTGCTTCACAAGTCGAAAATTCTCCATGCCCTTCCATCGCTATGGATTCATAAGAGTTAGGCGATTTTGGGGGTGTCCCCGGTTTTGACTCAGCTCTATACAATTCACTGCAACCGGAGAATTGTGTCTCTATCCGTGTGGTTTAATCTTATCTAGGCGATACAAATGAACTGTGAATGTTTTTTTTTTGGGTTATTGTGTGTATTGAGAGATATCTTTCGGTTGTGTGCATGATCCTTATCGACTGCCCGTGGGGTAATATTTGGGTACATGGGGGGATAGCCTTATTCGTGATTGCAAGTAGTGTTCGAATGTATGCATGCGATTGGAGCAGATACTTTTTGTTATACTTCAGATGTGGCTGCTGCCGAGCAGTAAAATGTGGTGTTCGTGGGTTATTGTGTTTGTGTGCACGGGTCACAAAAGGCACATTACTGAAATTATTAGTGGCTTCTAGAATTCATTTGTGATTCTTAAATATTGCAGGTAACATGTGCGAGTTGATTGTGGCGACCAGGAATTGGCCGAGGGATTTAATTCTACACATCGAATTTTGTGTTATTGACACATTTTCAATCGATAACGCTCGGTAACGATATCGTGGAAACACCGGCGCTATGCTGGGTTCCATGCCATCGCAGCACCTGTCGAATGTACACACGAATCTCGAGATACGCACATCGCATGTGGATGATATGTAAAAGTATATGTACATTCCTTTTTTATTCTTTTATTTTGTTCTTGTTTTTGGTTTTATTTGGCTGCCTTCCATGGGGCCGCCAGCAAAGGGTTGTAAATATTTCAATATGTTCGTGAATTGTTAACAAACTTGTATGTGCAGAATTTGTGGGGGCTAATGTGCGCGCATATCTTTTGTAGGCTGTGCTACTTGGTATTGGTCTAAGTATTGAAGGATATAGATGCATGCCCTTACACGGATTTACTGCGTCATTGAGATTCTGTTTGGTATTCAACCGATGCATGTACTTTGCTTACGATGAGATTTGACGGATAAAGTACGAGATGGGTGATCGACGGTGATGGTGAATGAGGAGTATGGAAGAAAATTAGGTAATGTGGTGGCGTATAAGTGAACCACGGTTTCTGAGGATATTAATCATGTTCTATTTCGCTCTCCACAGTGCTACATTTTTTTCGAGCTGTTTGCTAATTGGAGGCTTCCTTTCGTGTTCGGGTTTTTGCTTATTTTAGATATGTATGCATCGGACAATTTCGTCAGGAGAGGTGAATATTATTAAAATGTCAGTGGTCGGGGTTTTGATTTTGAAGAAAATACACCCTGTATGGTAATGTATTAGCAAATATTTACAGAGTAGAGGGAGTGGTAGAGATATGTTTTTATCTTATCAGAAATGTCATTGTCTTAGGCAACATACAAGAAGCGGTTTCGTTGTCACAGTAGTTAGTTTAGTATCAACCGATATGGATCAAATGGGTGCATCTGAGTTCTGCTTGAAGTCTTTTCTATTCTATTTTTTGCCCTTTAGGAACCCGAAAGTTCATGACCTCGCCGACTCGACTCCGGCATTGTCCCCTGTCCTGTGCACTTGTGGGGGTTCTTTAAGTATTCCCCAAGAACCACCCATTTCCGTAAATTACCTGTCTTCTACTTACCTGCAAATGAGCAGCGTAAGCTACTCCGCATTACCTCCCATCGGATAACATAAGTACACGGCAAGACTATCATTTAGCCGTGACATCAAACTTTCACCTCGGGGCAGGCTTGCATCCAACGCATCATGTCCCCGAAACCTAATTTGGTTACCCCATCAGGTAACCAGCATTTATCCATGAACATGTCAATGCGCAATCAGTGCATTAAATAAAATCAAAAAAAAGTGCATATAAAAACAGTTAAGTGAGGCGCAAAAAGTGTTCGAGACAATAAAAACAAAAACAATAAAAAGATAACACTTCGGTCACAAACGCGAAAATTAAAACAAATAATATATTGCTTGTTAAGAAAGCGATTTTCAAATCATCATTTGGCGCAAGTGCGAGCTTACTGACTCTTAGCCGACGATAGGCGAGTTCAACTCAGCCTGCGGGAAAAATCTAGTTGCCGTGGTTCAACAGGTCGCCTTTGTTCTTTTTTAATGAAAACAAACTGGAAAGAACCAGAATGAACACGGAGGATGATAAAAACGCGACAACACACAAACGAGAAGGTGCTCCGAAAAACTCCATTGTGACGCGAAGCAAAACCGCGAAATTGACAATGGATAAAGGAGATCAACAATTGGCGGACGACAGTGGGCTCCCCTACCCCTCCAACTTTAACATATATGGGGCAAATAATTCATTCGCTTCTCTTGTATCCTCAGAGTCTGAGGATGAAGAGGAGAGATAAGTGAATTGGAGGCGAAACTTGCGATGGCAAGACCCCGATTACAAGAGAGACGCCGAAAGAAAAAAATAGCGGCGCTCGAACAAGAACAAAACCCGCAACAACTACAAAAGCTAAAGCCAAAAGTCGGCCAACAGCAACAATTTCACCATCAACAGCAACATCAACTTCAACATCAGCAGCATCAACAGCAACTACCAACACAAAAGCGATCAACGAAACAGCAAGCAACACAGCAGCAGCAAAGCAACAATAACAGCGGAAAAATAAAGATGCCACCAATCAACACCATAGATGTTGACTGTAAGGAATCGGTAAGTCTTTGTAAGCTAGCCATAGAAAACAATTTTGCAGTTAAAAGACTGACGGTAACAGGCATGCCATTCAAACATATACGGTGGCAGACCACGACAAAATTGCAGAGGTCTTAAAAAGAGCCACCGCGGAATTTTACTCGTTCACGCCGAAACAAACGAAGAGCGTAACGGTTCTATTAAAGGGTGTCGACCCTGAAATGGAACCGGAGGCTCTGCTCCAAATGCTACAAAACCTGAAGCACGAAGATCTCGAGTTTGCCAGGGTAAAACCATTCACCACACCCAAGGCAAGAAGGGAAAACCGCAAGCTACCCTTCTTTTTGGTTCAATTAACACCCAGCAGTAGAATTGGTGGTCTAAGAAAAATTACAGTCTTGGATCATCAAATGGTCACATGGGACAAATTAGAAAAAGGCAGAGACATCCTGCAATGTGTCCGTTGCCAAAGGTTTGGTCACGCGGCGGATAACTGTGAAATGCAGCGCCGTTGCGTAAAATGCGGAAAAGACCATAAGGCAGAAGAATGCCCTCTGGGAAAAGAAAGGGTAGAAGACAAAGCCCTTCTAAAGTGCGCAGTGTGTCGGAATGAGGGACATCCCGCTAATTATCGAGGTTGTCCTAAATTCCAAGAAATAATGGCAAGAAGTGTGACTCGGCAAAAAAACACAGAGCCAGCTCGTACAACAACAACACCCGTAACATCACAGCGGTCGTACGCACAAGTTGCGTCGGGTGGGAGAACACCAAATCAGGCTACATCACAGGTAGCCACAAATACTCTCACGCGGACTGAAACTACACCGCAAGCAGACGTGTTCGCAATCCTGATCAATCTGCAGAGACAGATGACACAGCTACAAAGTCAAATAAACGAGATCTACTCGCATTTTCCCAGTCTAAATAACAACTCGATATAAACCCTCTAACCACAACATGAATAAAAGCTCTTGTCGTGAATGTAAATTCACTAATAAGAACTGAGAGAAGAGCCAATCTTTTTAACCTGTTGCAAGAGGAACAACCTGATGTACTTCTGGTGGGGGAAACAAAGTTAAGCCAGAGACATAAGATAGGACATAAAAACTACGATATTATACGAAGAAATCGACCTAACTCCTCTCAAGGCGGGGTGTCGCAATCTTTATTAGAAAAGGGAGCAATCATAAAGTAATATATAGTGGAGAAGTGCGCAGGTTCCGGGTGCTGAAAGCCTGTATCGTGCGCATACCCCTTCAGCAAGGAAGGGGTTTGTATGCGAACGCGGTCTACGCACCTGAGGAGCACCAACATAACCTATTTATAGCGGAGCTCGAGACACTCTTTCGATGCTCACAATTGCACCTGGGCAAAAACTACTTTATCCTAGGGGGAGATATGAACGCAAAGCATAGAAATTGGGGAAATTATATATCTAATGCCAGAGGAAATCAGTTGGCGGGTTGGTTAGATCAGTTTCATATTGAATATAGAACTGACCTGCTAGTTACCGAATATCCATCGTTCCCCAGAGGTAGATCGTTCTTAGATATCTTGCTAATCGACTCACGACTGAGATTACTTAACACCAACAGACGAAACACAAACTGTTTACCGACAATTGAATACGACAGTGACCACTGTGCATTCACGGCAGTAATAGAGCTTCCGACCGAGCTCGCAGATCTGGAGGAATTCGTGATCCCGCAACCCTATAACTACGGGGCAATGCGATGGCAGCGGTTCACCAGATCATTAACAAGAGAACTTCGTTCGAATGACTTTAATCTGCCAGTAAACAGAAACCTGACAAATGACGAAATCGACAAATACATCCAACAAATGGACGAAACCGTAAAACGAACAATGGACAAAACAATCCCCAAAACAACAGTTACAGATCACATTAACACGTACAGAAACGCAACAATAAACGCACTCCACAAGAAAAAGAGCAGACTGCCATCGAAACTAAAACAACTACACAGACAGTTTACTGACAGACAAGACCAGGAGATAATATCACTGAAATCCCGATTAAAAAACCTCCAACCATTACTTAAAGCTAATTATAGATTAGTAACAAATTTGTATTGGAACAACAGAATTCGAGCTATAAAAACTAATAACCCGAATATGTTCCCACAAATAAATAAAATATTCAGGGGAAATAATGAAAACGAGATTCAGTGTCTCCAAATTCCACGTACTGAGGTAAACAAGCAGCTGCTAACCAACATTGGCATAGATACAGAGAACGCTATCCTCAATAGTGAGCTCTTCGTGATCGAAGATCCTTTGGAGAAAGTGAACGCTGTGGGAGTTGTCTTTCAGGAAATGTACAAGGTGAATGAAAGCATTCACCGAAATCATGACCTGGAGGACAGAATTCTACTGAATCACCTGCATCTCCGAAATGAAATTTCACTTTGGCAATCGGAGAATCCGGGTTTTACCGAATTCAGTGACGATGATCTGTCAATTGACATTAATGCCAATGGTGGGGCTAATAGCCTTTTAATCACAAGGGAAGGAATCCAGAGTATCTTCGACTCATTAAGAAGCAAAAAGTCAGTGGGAATAGCTGGAGTACCTAACATCGTACTCAAGAACCTGCCCCCAAAGGCAATAGATATATACACGGTCCTGTTTAACAACGCGTTGAATAATGCATATTATCCCGCGCGTTGGAAAACGGCTATCATTCAGCCTATCCCAAAAAGGGCAAAGACTGTACAAACCCAATGAACATGCGTTCGATAAGTTTACTCCCAAGTAAAGTATTTGAAAAAATCATTAACAAAGCTCTGCTAAAATGGGCAGATGACAACAGCATTATTCCAAATAACCAGTTTGGCTTTTGGGCGGGTCATGAAACCACACATGCCGCAGCTAAACTGGTCTCCGACATACAATGGAATAAATGTAGGAACCAATGCACAGGTGCCTGTCTGATCGATTTGGAAAAAGCCTTTGATACCGTCTGGATTGAAGGGTTATATTACAAACTGGTCAGGCATGGCATACATAAGCCTTTACTATATGTACTTTACGATATGTTAAAGGACAGGAGGTTCGTGGTCAAAAGTGGTAATGCGACCTCTAATAAAACGTATAATATCAAGAATGGCTTGCAACAGGGCGCGGTACTCTCTCCGATTCTTTTTAACATTTATATTAGCGACTTATTAGATGCACTTCCGCAGGCTATTGCGTACGCAGACCATCTCGTAATTTACAGAACAGCGCCGAAAGTTGAGATCATAAATAGTTTAATACAACGAGACTTCAACAACGTGCAGCGCTATTGCGATGACTGGAAACTTAAGATCAACTTCCAGAAATGTGAAGCCATCCTATTTAGAACTCCATTATATAAAGCCACGAACGACACAAGAAAAAACTGGCGAAAGCTAGTTATCGTGGGACCGCATGGAGATAAACTGGAAACCAAGAGTTTAGTTAAATACCTTGGCATCTGGCTAGACAAATATCTGTATTTCAACAGACATGTAGAGACTGCTCTGGTCAAGGCTAGAAAAACGTTTGCTATGACAAGGAGGCTATTTCACAGTAGCCAACTTGACAGTAGGGTAAAAGTCATATGCTACATGACGCTAATCAGGCCAATGCTCATATATGGTTGTCCAGTATGGTTTAACATAGGTCCAAATTTGATGGAAAAGATTCGGGTGTTCGAAAGGAAGTGTCTGAGAACATGTCTCAGATTATATCGAACACCGGAATCGGAATACAAACAGTACTACTCAAATGAGACTTTATATAATGAAGCCTGCATAAATAGGGTGGATAATTTTATAATTAAATTAATCAGAGGACATATTGCGAGAGCAATAAGCTCGTCCGATGAACTAATTTTCGGGGCTTATTATCCAAATACCCTGTACTATGAGAGCGTGCGTCGCAACGGCTTTGTTCCACCAGAGGCGTTCCTTGATTTGGAGATGAAAGGGCTTATACACCATAGATCCGGAATTCCGCTGATCTATCATGTCAGTAGATCATCCGTAGACGGGCGATTGTGCTACGACCGGGAAGTAACGCGCACCGAAGAAGAGCTCCTGCGCTTCAGTAGGGCTATCTCCCACAGAGACCGGGACGATAGTATTAGAGAGCGTCAACAGTTCTGGTGGTTGAATGGCATATAAAGACCTGGATACCAAAGTCGGTATAGAATCACACTATCATCAGCTAGCTTACATAGACTTAGCTTTTCTAAAATTAGGGTAGTATAAGATTTAAGTTAAGTTAAGTTAAGTGCTTTTACATAAAATTAAAAATTAAAAAAAAAAAAAACAAAAAAAAAATATAGGTAAGTAAAAAACAAAAAAAATTGACAAAGTTTTTCAAATTTTTCTTTGTCTTTCAAATAATTATAAGTACTGCCACAAAGTTCTGTCGCCGAAAGGCAAATTATACAAATATGAAGTAATGTTTAGCTTAGAGCGTCTGCGAAGGACCAGTAAGTTATTATATAAGATAATTAAGCTAGAATTTAAGAATTTTTTGTCTAGCCTTTAATTTAGAAACTAAGAAGATAAAAAGAAAATAAAAAAATGTTTAAAAATTGAAAAATTGGTGCCAATGCGCAATGCTAAAAAGCATTTTCTCATACATGTGCTTGACATGTTCATCCTCACCTCTGCTGAACCATCGGTCGATCGTCCAAACAACAACCTACAGCGCAGCCCATTGCTGGCCGCCGACAGGAATTGCAAAGTGTTGTTTTATTACAAACACATACCCGACACATCGGCCGACGAGACGTTGGCAATCTGCGTACAAGCTAAGTGATGCTGTACGCAGTGGACAATGAGTAAACATGCATTGCTCCTATACCCTTAGGTTCGCAACATTTGCGACCAATTCCCTATTACCGGCTATCAACCGATCATGGGATTTGGGCATGAATATGATGATATGTTTAGGCAATCATACCCCCGTTCATACTCTATGATGACTCTTCTAAAAATCAAAGTAAACACACAGTTCCTCACAGTGTTTGTTTTGCCTACCAACGCTGGTCCATGGGTCCCCTGGGTGGCAAATTCCTCATTACCATATCCGTGTCATCATCATCATCATCGGCACTACAACCGGGAGGCGGTCTTGGCCTTATTTAGCAAGTCCTGAGGCTTGTTAAATTTTCCATAATGATTTGATTTGTTTTTTCCGGGCAAGGTCAATAGTCTTGCGCCAGAGGCTCCCCGATAGGGAATCGAACCCCGGTCTCCCACGTGACAGGCGGGTACCAGCATATTAATCCAAATATATAACCAGCCAGCCTGACCACTGGCCACCGTCGGCGAGATTTTTGTTGACTTAATGTCAATAAAATATCATCCCTCCTTGTGCACCAGAGTCATACGGCTAAATCCAACAAGCGCATCTGGTGCACGTCCTTCGAAATAGCGTTCTGTTTACTTGAGATACAGAAACCTATTTCGTCTCCCAGGCGATCACCAGCGATGATTGACAGCAGCGCTGCCACTGCTTATGCTTGTTCCTTGTTTGAACAGGTGCGGTATCGTTCATTGTCGATATGCCGGCAAAGGGGCATCGTACTTGTCCTATACGGGCATATGGGAAATCCTCCCATTTAACTCCTTTTCGATCACCTATTGGCCGCCGCCAAGTTGAGCCTGTTCGCTCCTCCCACATCGATGTGATCCATCGCCGTTGAATCTAACGGATGTGTATTGTATCGAGGAGTCAAAATTCATCCTTCGAGGAGAGATGACGAGTCTCTGCTGTCGTGGTTGGACAGTTTTATTGTCAATTCAAAAATAACTGCAGTCAGATTTCTTTTCCCGAAGTGCGCACACATACCATGCTGGAGGTTTAGTGAAAAAGTCGTTGTCGTTTTCGTTGTCCGCGTTTCAATACACTTACTGTCCTTACTACATATCTGTAAAGCGATTTCAAATGCAGTTATATTCATGTAAAGTCGAACAATGAGCCACACACTCTCCTTTCCGGTTCGACCATCCAATCCGATCTCCTCGAGGTCCAACCTAACATTGTCTTCCCATTTCCGTCGCAGCCGTCCTGTCGGTTTCTATCGTTGCCCATTCGCGCCACGTGTCCGGCCCATCTTAATCTTCGCGACTTGATTACTCTCACTATTGTAGGTTTGCGATATAGCTCTTCCACTTCGTGGTTGTGGAGTTTCCTCCATTGACCTGCCTCCTCGTCATATTTGCCGCCAACCATATCCCTTAGGACTTTATTCTCGAATACGCGGAATTTGTTTTTTTCCCGTTTTGTGATCCCATGCGCCATATCCGTATAGAACAATCGGCATGATTATGGTTCTATAGACACGGAGCTTTATATTACGTGACTGCATGCCAACCAGCGTTACCGGAGTGTAGTCTTTTGTTAATTTCCTTCGACATTTCGTTACTGGTATTATTCTCAGATATTCAAATTCTTTGACATTTTCAAATATCTTGCCCCTGATGTTTATGTGTGTTCTCTGAGTTCCACCTCCTCTCACCGTAATCATGTATTTTGTTTTGTCTTCATTTATTTCTAGGCCTACCTTTTCTGCCGCTTGCATGATGATTCCACAGTTATTATTTACAGTTTCTAGATTATCGCCCAAAACGGCGATGCTATCCGCATATGCGAGCACTTGTGTGACCCCGTTCAGAGGTGATCCGGCCATGTTGTCGTCTTGTACCTTTCTGATGATATACTCGAGGACAAGGACAAGGTTAAAGAGACATGGTGAGAGGCCACCCCCTGTTTTAGTCCGTCCCGGATTTCAAATGGTTCTGAGAGGTGGTTTTCTATTCTAACTGGCTCTTTATTTTCGTTCATGCAGATTTGAATGAGGGCGGCATATTTTTCGGGATTCCCAGCTCAACTACAATATGGGAGAGTCTTTGCCTTGCGACTGAGTCGTAGGCTTTTTTGAAGTCAACGAACAGTTGGTGAACCGTCTCTCCGTATTCCCACTACTTTTCCAGTAGTTGCCTTATTGTGAACATTTGGTCGCTTGTTGACCGGTTCCTACGAAATCCGCATTGGTAGTCTTGTTGTGGTCTTCTCTCAAGGAGCGTGTCTCCTTGTCCTGAAAAGGATGAGGGATCTCTTTAGACCGCTCCTGGGGGGACCCGTTGCGGTCGCCACCGTGCTTCCTCAGACCTGAGGGAAGAGTGACGACCGATTGTTGAATTGGGTCCTGGGAATCGGCCAGGCTCAATTAACAAGGCTTTTTCATTTCAGTTTTTATTTATTTTAATTTGGTTTTATTTATTGGCGTCCTACCACTTGAGACGCCAATCAAGACTGATCCTCGGATCCAAAATCCATCACCCTTTTATACAAAATCTTATCAGGATTTAGTATCGCGGATGCATCGAAATGCAAGCAGAGTTTCGAAATGTAGTTCGACTGGAGTCGAGTACTGGAGAAAAGGAATGGGATATCTATTTTTAGAATATACACATCTGGCTGCAATCCTGATCGAGATAAGGATTTTAGAATTGTGTGTATGGGAAGGAAATGAATATCTTTTAATATGGGTTTGTTTGCATATGAAGATATGCATTGGAATTTGGGTTTTGTTTACGGATGGTAATTGAACATCTGGTTCAATTTGCCATGCGTTTGATTTTGTTTGATAATTATGGGGAATTGGATGTAGGAGTGATAAACGAATATTTGATTCGTTTATCGCGAATTTGGTTGGATCGGGGTAATGGATTTTGTAAATATGAGTTTGGGTATAGGGATTTGGATGTATGAGCGGGGGAGGAGTTGGTAGGGCTTTTCAGAGCACTACAGTATCCCAATATTTCTTCTGCGTACGGTGCGATTCTCGCCAGTATGACATTTGTTAGTATTTTGTATGTTGCTGTAGATCTGTCACCTTTTTTGAAAATGGGGACGACTATTGAGGTTTTCCATTCTCCCGGAGTGATTTCCTTATCCCATATTGTCTTAATCAGTTGGTGGATCTTTCGAGCGGTTGTCTCTCCTCCATGCTTCACAAGCTCTGCCGGTATGAAGTGGACTTCGGGAGCTTTCTTGTTTTTCAATCGGTTTATTGCGTCTATAACTTCGTCGAAAGAGGGCCCTGGGATCTGAGGCTCGGCTGTATGTACGTCTGGTGCGTTTATTTGTGGTTGATGTGTGCGCACATTGAGCAAGTTTTCAAAGTACTGCTTCCATCTTGTCACGATATTTTTTGTTTCTGTCACCAGACAGCCGTTTGTGTCTCGGACTTTTTTGGCTCTACCTCGGTAGCTATTTCTAATTTAATTTATGCCGGCATACATACCTCTGATATTCTTTGCTCTGGCATTTTCTAGCATTTTTTCGATCCGATTCTTCTCCCATTCGAGTTTTTTGCGTTTGAAAAGTCTCGTTGTCTCTTTCCTAATCGTCGCGTATCTTCCTGGGTTGACTTCACCACATCCTTCCAAGTGGATTACTCTGAGGGGTTTACGTTGTTGGATCTTTGCCCTGCACTCATCGTCAAACCAAGGATTGGACTTAATTGTTTTCTTAAGTCCTAATACCTTTTGAGCTGTTTCTTTGATTGTGTCTCTGATCGATGCCCATTTAGTGCCCAGATTATTGGTTTCCCCTTCCTCACTGTTCCCGTTCTACTTGAAGTAGGTTGAGGTAATATCAATATCTGTAATTGATGCCTTTAGTCGTATACGAAGAAACCATTGAATAAGTCTGAGTTTTTATCCGATTTCAATAATTATTATTTTATTGGACCAATTGATGGGAATTATATGTGGAGCAAATAATGCCCATGATTTCGTAGGTAGACCTCGTTTCGATACTCTACATTTTCGATGATCTCGTGACAAAATTGTTCATCAAGGGTGTTGATGCATTCCATCTGTACCTCTTGATGTTAGACTTACCCATATACAATTTCGACATTAACTAAGAGGTCGTGACCCAATACGTAGTGAGTTCTGGAGAGTCGGTGACAAGAAGACCCCAATGCCGAGTGTGGTTTCCGTGGTCGATACGTCGATGTTGTTTAACACCATCCCTTGATACGTATTTTGGTACGGGCGTTGCCTCGCAGATTTCGATAATAACAAGTCGAAAGGAATCTTCCCGAGGACTACATGTTTGAAGAAGAAAACCCGAATGTGCGGTTAGGAAGGAGTACAATGGAGCTGGAGCTACGTTCTACACCCACAGCAAAATACAGTCCAGGTACGCGAAGTGGTTAAATATTTTGTGGCTCCGATCGCGGGTCTCCCCACTCAAATCATCTAGAACGGGATTCTATTCTATCGATCTGTGCTGCCTCCCGATTGACCCTGTCAGGTTGCGAAATTGGTGATATGACCTACGCCGACGATCCTTCCTCCCGGTTGACACTGTCAGGTTGCGAAATCCATGTCGGGTTGCGAAATCGGTGATATGACGAATAATGGTTACTCGACGAAATAATAGGAGTCATCAGCCAGGACGATCCTTGTCCCTGTTCAATCCAAGTTGACATGCAGTCTCCACGTGACACCTCTGGATAGCTACTTTGGTCCCCCCAAAGTAGTGAACCATTGCATGCAGCGACATACTGAGAAAGCTTGGCGCAAGGCTAATAACCTTGCCCGGAAAAACAAATTATTGCGGACAATATAACAAGTTTCGGATAAGGACCGGATACTGGTGGAGAGACTTTCTAAATAAGGCCAAGAGTGGATCCCGGTTGTAGTACCGATGATGATGATGATGATGATGATGATGAACTGTTAAAAAGCAACCGACCTGGATGGAATACCACTAACAGTCCTTAAAAAAACGGTGCTAAACACCTGTCACCAGTTCTTAGTAAAACCTAATTCGCAGACAACGTCTTCTATATATTGAAGATACAAGATACAACATACAATATACACAATACGGTGATATACACTTCAGTAGTCAACTACTGCATCCAACTACATCCTGAGAAAGGTTGACTCAAAACTAATAACCTTAAACGGAAAAACAAATTATTATGGAAAATGTAACCAGCCTCGGATATGGACCGGATACACGACGACGACCACGGAAACGAAAATGGTTAAACGACTTGACAGCATTACAAGAAAATGGTTAAACGATTTAACAGCATTATAAGAAATAAGATGGACGCGGGGTTGGTGTTATCTAAGAAACGAGTATGACATTTATTACAGCTGTCATGCAAAACACCATGTGCTCGGGGTAGGCTTTCTAGTCAGCCAAAAACTGAAGCCTGTCATTATCGGCTTTAATCCAATAAACGAAGGGCTATGCACTCTTCGCGTGCGAGGTAACTTTAAGAACATAAGCCTCAGAAACGTTCGCGGAGCTACAGAGGAGTCCCCTGACGACGAAAAAGAAGAATTCTACGAGAACGTTGAACGGACCCTCAATGCCTACCCTAGATACCATGTGAAAATCGTTCTTGATGATTTGAATGCGAAAATAAGTCGGTAGCCGGTTTTCGGGCATTACGCAGGTTCCCATAGTTTGCATGAGAACACTAATGACAATGGACTACGAGTCATTGAACTGGCAGCATCAAAGAATTTGGTCGTTACGAGTACCAGGTTTCCGCGTAAAGATATCCACAAAGCCACCTGAGTATCACCTAACGGAGCCACTCGCAACCAAATTGACCATGTGTTGATAGTTCGCCGCCACTCCTCGAGCCTGTTGAAGGTACGAACGTACCGAGGTGCCATCATCGACTCGTATCACTATCCTGTTGGTACAGTTTTCCGACCGCGGATCACTTTACGGAGACGTATTGTATCCGCTGATCAGGTTAGGATCAACACGGCTGCCTTACGCAATTAGAACACCAGTAACACATTTGGCCAAGCGTTAAAACTCCCCCTCGAAGAGCTCGATGTAGAGAGTGGAAGTCCTGGGGCCAGAATGTCGGGCGTAGAAGAGAAATGGACACGCCTTAAGAATACTGTGATTAGTACTATCAACTCCATCTTAGGCAATAAACACACATCCCTAAGAAAGTAGTGGAAAAATCTACCACGGGTTTAAGGCAAAACTTAAAGTAAATAGAACTTTCCCTTTGACCGTAGTATTTTTACGATATATATATATATATATATATATATATATATATATATATATATATATATATATATATTGTAGCGAGCTTAGGGTTCGCTGGATTAATTATTTTGAATAAATAAGAGCCGTTAAATCGATTTTGAATTAATATAACACTTTATTAGTCCGTTAACCACAACCGTTACTTTTACCGTACACAACGATTTCTTGACTTATCGCTTCCGTACTTATCGCGTATTTTACTTCTTACTTATCATTTGCTTCTCACTCGAGACTTATTACTTTCTACTTCTTACTCTCTACTTGTCTTCATGAGCTGTCTGCGACGTATTTATACCAGTTCCCCACATTCTGATTCGGTATTTCGTTTCCGTCCGTTCCATAATCTTGAATGTTCTATTATCCATAGTTTCCAGTTTTCCAGTACTTTGTTTTGGACTTTCCCGAATATTCCAGTACTGACTGTCATATGCGTCACAATATATATATGGAATATAAGAAAAGAATATTCTTATATATGAATAAACAAAATACAAAAATGAAAGAATAAACAATAAAGAAAATAAAAACTTTTACATCTGTTGTTGCAGAAGCAACAAACCGATCAATAAATGCAATGACATTTTGGAAGAGAATAGGCAACGAAAGTTGGTGCTGACAAGATTGAGGTCAGAAAATCTGGAGTGCCCTCTCAGGCGGCTGGAAAAGCAGTGGAATGACTGCGGAGAGGAAGTCGTGGCACCGGCATGGGCGCGAGTTCTACTTCCTCCTCCATCATCACTATAAGGCAATGTTCCGCCAACCGAATAGTCACTAAAAGGTTACACGGAAGAGGCAACAAAAGAAAACCAAAACGCTGCAAGTCCCGGAGGAAAGAAAACACATTAAAACGCACAGGTTTAATTGGTGATCACCGCATTTTTATTACTTCACTTATAACTTATTATTACTATTAAATTGTTCACGGAACTTTTTGGCACTCGCACGCTACGGGGGAAAAGGAAGATTGCAACTCCAGGGTGTGCACTCCGAGCACACCCTACACGGGATAATGAACGGCTCGACCGCTCCGTTCAGTGGTTGGGATAAGACTCCGTGATTTTTTTTTTTTTTTATAAAACGCTGTCTTTATTGACCATTAAAAGTTTAGTTACATAAGTTTACAGCTAACTTAACTAAGTTGTGACAAATTTACTTACAATGCCTAGAACATTTTTCCAAGTAATATTTAATTTGAGGTCTTACGTCTAAGGAGATCTATAAGATACAATTTATTAGCAGGACTCCTGGAAAGGTCATGAAAACCAGGATGGATTGTCAATGTTTACAATAAATATTCTTAAAACTACTTATCTCTATTTAAATCTAGCTTATATCTAAGGTAGTTAAATAAATTCACATATAGTCATTTAGAACAAATTAGCCTTGTCTTAAGCTTAAGTTGAGATTTCGTACTGTACATACCCTAAGGAGGGAAGGGAGCGGCAGAGGGAGGTCTCTCCACCGACTGCTCGTTAAAGGAAAGAACCCGAGAAAAGGGTTGAATGTTTGAGTATTTGAAGTGGTTAGGATCGGTTACCCTGTTATGGTAGATGATTTCGTTCGCATCATTTACTAATCTTCCTGCGTAGAAGAGAGCCTTTAAATGGAGTGCATGAAGATAGGGATTTGATGCATTGTGGCTGGGGAGGCTAAGGGAATTGATGAGAGGGTTTGGATTGGCTGACAGGTTTTCAATGAATCTTATCGACAATTCCAGGAACCTTCTATCCAATCTCTCCAGGCCGACGGAGTGGTATAGCGTAAGGCTTCCGATATATTTGTGGGAGTCGCGCTGTCGACGTAGCCCTGTGATTAGTCTGAAACACTTCCTTTCGAAGATACGAAGTTTTTCCATTTGAGAGGGAGATATATGGAACCAGATGGGACAAGCGTAAGTAAGTGTGGGCCTGATGATTTGTTTATAAAGTAGAAGTTTGACTTGTTGAGAGAGACCATCTGCCTTCCACATTACTTTCCGACAAAGGTTCAGCTGTATCCCCGCTTTGCGGATGACATTGTTTATGTGAGTCGTGAAAGAGAGATTATTTTCGAAAGTAATGCCCAAGTATTTTAGTGATTTAGATGGTTTTATGAGGGTGTTGCAGAGGTTCAGTTGGATTTTAGAATGGTTACGTACCGTGTTATTGGTACAGTGAACGTTTCTACCTTTAAATACAGTCATCTGAGTTTTGTTGGGGTTTAAGCGGATCTTCCATTTAAGGAAGTAGGAGGAAAGAATTTGGAGGAATTCATTTACGCGGTTTCTGGCAGATAATACGAGCCTGCTGCTGGAGTAGACAAGGGTATCGTCTGCGTAGTTGAGGATTCGAGTATTCGGTGAGACGGGTTGAGGAATATCAGATGTGTATAGTAAATATAAGAGGGGGCCCAGAATGGATCCTTGGGGGACTCCTGCTGTTATTGAGTACGTCTGGGAAAGGGTGGAATTTATCTTGACCATGAATTTCCTATTTGATAGGTACGAGTAGAGAAACTTGGAAGTGTGATTGTTGAGACGATACGTGGAATGTAATTTGTACAGAAGACCCGCAGTCCACACGCAGTCGAAAGCCTTGGATATGTCAAGGGAGATACACACAGTGGGGCACTGGTCGTTAAGAGCCATAGTGATGTCGTGAGTAAACTTGAGGAGAGCGTGACATGTTGAGTGCTGTGCACGAAAACCGAATTGAAAATCAGGGAGTAATGAGTTAGTTTCCGCGAAGGAGAGTAGGTAATGGTGAATTTTTAATTCAAGTAATTTGCTTAAATTATTAAGTAGTGAGATGGGTCGAAAATTGGCCGCCATCAGGGATGCGCCTGATTTTTTAATGGGGATGACTATGGCAGTTTTCCAAGACTCCGGTATGTGACCAGCATTTATTATGTGGTTTAGCAGGGTCATGATGTATAGTCGATTTGAAGGGTTGAGGTTTTTGAAAAGCACATGTGGAATTTTGTCCAAGCCGGTAGAGTTTTTACTGCTACGAGAAGATATCATTTGGTTAAATTCCTGTGGTTGTAAAAAGAAGTTTGTATCGGTGGGTTGAGATGCTCTATTGTCATTATTAAATTCAGTTATGAATGGAGTGAATGAGGAGATTAGTTCATGGGATGTATAACGGTTGACCACTTCCTCAAACTCGGAGTTGCCTAGGCTATCATTTTGCCTATGCACTTGGGAGAAGTGTTCCGCTAAATAGTTTGCTATTTCAGAATCAGAGTACAGAATATTATTTCTGGGACCAATTAGTCTGTCTATTGAGGTGTGTATTTTTCGTCCTGTAAGGCGATTGATGTTTTTGTAAAGATTACGGTCGGGTCTGATACTATTTAAAGTGGAGATGTAGTTCTGCTCTACGAAGGCATTTAACTGCTGGTTAATGAGGGTAGACAATAATTGAACCTGTACTTTCAGGAGGGGACAAAATCTTCGAAATAGTTTTCGGCGGAGCTTTTTTTTTAATGAGATGAGTTTGAGGGTGAGATATGGAAGTGGTTTACCTACGAAGGAGTGTGGCATCCTTGAAGGGGTATTAGAATACAGGGCTTGCTGTAAGATCCCTTCCATCTTACAAGCTGCTTCTTCAATTTCGTTAGGATCCAAGTTATTCGTCTCTGTGATGGGAAGCGTTTGAAACATATCGCCAACGGATTTGTTGACCTTTCTCCAGTTAGTTCTGGAGAAATTATGGACTGGGTTGAGAGATTGAAGCGGATTTAAGGGGCCAAGGTCAATTACCGAGTGGATGGAGGCATGATCAGAGGGGAAGAAGTGCGACACAGTAGGGGGAGATACAGAGCGTAGGAGCGCAGATTTTAAGAAGAAGTCTATAGTTGATTGAGTAGAGCTGGAGCAATGAGTAGGTTCCGTAGGGGAGTCGATATAGACGTAGGGGTGGAGAGGTAGGAAAGCAAGCAATTGTTTGCCAAATTTATTGCAAGCGGTGTCGTTGAAGGCGGTATGACGGGCATTCCAGTCGCCTCCGATGATGAATGAGTGGGGGTGGGATTGACGGAATATTTCATCGAAGTCTGAAGATGGGAAGTTAGGGTACCTCTTGGGTTGTAAATAGATGGCTACTAGAACCAAGACTTTGTTGTTGTCACAAAGCAGTTTGACAGCGGTGTATTCGACACAGGAGATGTTTCTAAATTTGACTTCACTGAATTGGAATCTTTTATGAATAAGGATACCGGTACCTCCTCTTGCACCGTCAATTCTAGGAGTTGAAACAAGTTGGTAATTTGGAATAGAAATGCGAGAGTTGGGTTTGAGCCAGGTTTCACAAAGAAGGAGGACGTCTGGAGAAAACTCCTTCACTAGCAGTCGGAGGTGATGCCTCCGTATGTTTGACGAAATGGAATCTACATTGAGGGCAACTACACTTAACTTAGACATTTTGTGATAATATATGTGAGGTTATAAGAGAAAGTATCTGACCTTTTTTTTCGAAGTTACTTAATCCATTTAGCGTCGGCAAGAGAGCTTGCAACTCTCGGATGTATCCCATGATGTCGAGTCCTAGGTTTGTTCCTGGTTGTGATGAGGGTGCGTTGTTTCCTCTGGTAATTTCCGCATAGGATTTCGATCTCGTTGTTGTAGTAGCTGCTGCTGTTGGTTGCTTAAGTTGGCCAGTGTTGTTTTTGGTTGGAGGCACTCTCTGCTTCAGTAAACGGAGCTTGTGCGGGCATTTTGTGAAGTTTGCTGGATGCGGTCCACCACAATTGCAGCATTCAACTGACAATTCCTTTACAGAAATGGAGCCATCCGGATTTTCCGTGTGTATACGTTCTGGTTCCTCACCCGGTGGCTTGACTTTGCATTGGTTCGGTTCGTGCTCCTGCGCACATTTTACGCATCTTCGTGGAAGATGACACGAAGATGAAAGATGACCTGACTGCTGACAGCGCTTGCAGTGGAGAAGCTCCTGCTTGTGAGGTACCTCTATGCCAATTTTATGAGTGAAGAGGTGTAGCGTTCTACGAACGCACAAGTCTACTCAGGTAAGGTTCCTAGCTTCAAAGAACGTACTTACCTGAGAGCGTTGCACGCGCCCACAGACGCGTGCCCCAAAGCCCGCGATAGGGCCTGCAACTCGCAGCCAACGTTGAGACCGACACCAAAAAAGCAAGGAACTGAACGTTCCCAAAGCTTTTTAGGTCAAGCTCAACAATTATAACTCTTCATGCCTGAAACAAAGGCATAAACATCCATGCGTTCTAATCCTAAGAAAAAAAACCAATTCCCAAAATGCCATACATGCTGCCTGCGCCCAGGAACATCTCATCGAACCGGCAATTCCGAAATTCGATACAAAAGAATTGCTACATCAAAGAATGAGCCGATCAACGGATGCACGTGCGGGTAATCTAACGCGAGGACCACCCAAATCCGTTGAACAACAGAAGGCAGCCACGACCTATCGCAATCGAATATATCTCAACGAGATATCCGATGATTTATGAGGAGTTAAGCCAACAAAGGCAATACTCCGGTCCCACGGCCACGCTAGAATTTCGCACCATTATAAAGATCTAATGGATTTCGATTCCGGGTACAAGTTCAAATAACACCCACCGACTGCACGTCAAAACAATCGCCGAATATCTCTGGTCTGGGCGCCAGATGTTCTGTGCAAACAGAAGGCTGTGGAAATGAAACTCTCTCAGCGATAATGATGATGTATGCAAGATGACCTTCCCCTTCCAGGAAACAAAAAAATATCCCGTGGGAGGTGATAACATGCTGCTAACAGAAATTCGGAAGTTCTGTTAGCAGAGCAAATAGGGAATATTGTTTTTGGATAGATACAGATACCAGTTTTGAATCTGGGTATCGGGTGAGCAGGATATGGTTGAGGGCGGCAGTCAGATTTTGATCGTCAACGAGACGACAATTCGAACGGCGAGGAAGTCATCGCGAGGAGGAGGTGAGAAATTGTTCGAGTAGCTGGTGTTCCAAGCGCGTATCTTAATTTAACTTAACTTCACTTAACTTCACTTAACTTCACTTAACGTAACTTAAGCGGGTGACTCGTGCTTCGTTCGTGTGGCTTACTGCTTTTTATTAAAACATTGTTGTGACATTCACCTTACCCGAAGTCATCATATTGCGTAACATCTAAACAATAAGTGTTATCAAAAAAATAAAAAGATTAAATACCAAACGATCTTCATGTTTCATTGTGCTGTTCGCTCCGTGTGATTCTCACCTTCTTACAAACAGTGTTCGGCGGAACACTAGGACAAACTAAACAAAAATCCGCTAAAGAGGTATTTAATTTTTTTCAGGTTATTAACGTCTTCGTCTGGTGCCAGTTGGATGATCCGTAGGTTGAAAATGTTGTTGGATCTCATGTGTGGGGTTTGATAATAGTCGACTTTGGACGTTTTCAGGTTGGGACTTAATCTGGACAATTCCGCGCTTAATTCTTCGTTAGTCCAAGCAGGGTCGATGTGGCGAATTATGAAAGTTTTCGGCTTGAGATCTGATCTTAGGAAGGTGAAGAAGTCCAGCTTATTCAGAATAAGCACTTTTTCGGCAAGAGCGTGGTCTTTTAAGGAAGATAGTGATACGGAAACGTTGTCACCCTTAGATCTGGTGGTAAAATTCCGGTGCCCCAAAGCGTTCTCCAGAAGCTGGATAACTTTTTTGATGTTGTTGACCTTTTTTATGTTGATTGGCGGGGGCCTCTCGTTCTTCGGAGCTCCTCCTTTGACGGTGCCTTCATTCGTATGAGCTTTCGGCTCATGGGTTGATTTGAAATTTGATATTGTTGGTGTTGCCTTGGCAGCTGGTGCTGGTAGCTGAGCAGGTTGGTCTTCCATGTCAGACTCATCTGATAAATCAGGAAGGTTTAAGTTGTTTTCCAGTTCGGCGATCTTTCTGGTTAGGTCGTTGATGATCTTCTCCTGGGCCTTGATGTGATCCAGGGCCTGCTGCAGTCTTTGATCCGGTGAAATTGACGCCATATTTTCGGGGATAGGGCTCAAGTGAATTGGGACGGTCGAATTTCTTTTAGGGGGGTTGCGAAGAAAGTCGATAGCCTTTCTTTTTCGCTTTATCAAATAGTTTTGGGCTGGTGCATTACTGCACAGCATATACCGCACTTTGAATTATATTTCGATTAACACTTTGAATTTTTGAATTTACTTTGAATTGAATTTTCACTTTGAATTATAATTTCACAACTGTGCTCAGATACAGATGATAGGACCAACTGTGTTCAGGTACAGATGCAGATACGAAGTGTGAAGACTCCGTGAGGATAGAACTCTGACGTGAATTCTATCTTCAATTAAGGGTGAGTTATGGAGGGGAAAGAGAACATTTTTTCTTAAGGGTGTGGCCACTAAGAAAATGCGATCTTTTTGGTGCAGTGGTATGTGTGCGCGATCGAACAGATTCAATGTCGTTGCACGTGTTCGAAAGCAGTGGAACGACGAGAAAGTCGGCGAGAACAAAGGAAAAGGCGACCAAATGGTTCGCTCCGTAATGAGGGTCATGTTTATGCAACGTCGCTATGACGGACGTTGGAAAAAAGGTGTTAATGGGATACGATACTTTATACCATGGAAATTGTATATCGTATCTTGGGTTAATTGCCGATACGCATCCCTTGCTTGCATTTAAGTATGCCAAGCAATTAGTGGTGACGACGAAAGAAATGCATCATTGTTTGTCTATTGAATCGCTAGTGTTGCAGCTGTAAAAACAAGCTGACGACATAGTATTTTAACTCAGACAAAGGGTATCGAATGTTTGCTATTTATGGTGCATATGCACATTAAGGATCAATTTTAGGAATTTCAGATAATGCTTGAAAGCATTACATGTCCTTGGAAAAGGAAATGTTTTCTGGGGCAAATGCAAATGCATTGGCGGAAAACAATGGGGGTAATGGAATTCCTAAAAAGGTCAAGAAGAATTCTTACAGAAAATTGTATGCAAAGGGATGCATGAAAAGGTAAGTTTTCTTTATAGGGATTTTAAGATTACAGATGGTGATCTATATAATGCGTGCAGCGTTTTTGTGTGCCGAATGCGATTGCATTGGTGAAATTATATGGGAAGATGGATGTTATGGGGGTTTTTAAGGAAAGCGTACCGTGGAGTTTGGCGGGACCGGCACATGACCTTCAGTTGGCACCGTTGCCAGTCAATGATCTTCTTTCGGTGCTCTAATCGAAAACAGGTTCAGAGCAATGACCCCCGCCGTTGCAACTGCCGAAAAGCAACTAGAAAAAACAGTCTAAACTGGTGTTTTGGTTTGAACTGTTTTGGAAATTGGAGGAGAACGCTGGATATGGCGGTAGTTTTTTGAAATTTGATTTAGTGTTTAAAAAGAGTTAGTTGAGTTAAGTTTAAAAGAGGTGATCGGGTTGAATAAAACTGTGTGGATATGCCTGTGGCGCAATGCTAATAACCCTGCCCGTAAAAATTAATTATTATGGAAAATTTAACAAGCCTCAAGACTTGGTAAATAAGGCCAAGACCGGTTCCCGGTTGTAGTGCCGCTGAGATGATGATGATCGTGTTGAATAAATAATTTATTTTAAAAATAATGTTTGGCTTTTCTTTTCGGCCAAACCCGAAACGGAAAAATCTGTAAATTAAAAGTATTTAAAGGCTATAACAAATACAAAAAAAAACACTTAAACAATTAACTAAAAAGGAATCATTAAACAGAAAGTGTAATAGTTGTTAGTATCTAAGGTTGATAGTTTAAACATTAAAAGAATGTAATAAAAGGTAAAATTTAAACAATTTTGAAAAAAATAAAATATTAAGACAATTAAAAATATATGTTTGTTAGCCAATAATACAAGTTAAAAAAAAGAACACAAAAAACATGTAAAAACAGAAAAATTGAGTGACAGTTTTGGTTTTACAAATTGTTAAAAGGAGATGAATTGTTCCTTGACTAATAAAGGTGAATTCAGATAATCTTTAATATTTTCATGTTTTATTTTTGCTGGGTTCTGACACCAAACAGGAGCTATTATTCACAATATTGGCACACTGATAAAACAGAGAATCCAAAAGACCGTATCCGACAATTGGAAGACAAACTAAAGGGCATGCAGATGGACCATAACGTCTACAAAAACGTTAAAAATATATGTGGCACTTCTCGTATCACTGGGCCAATCATACACAATGGTGTTGTTGTTCATAACGACACCAATAAAGCAAATATCATCGGAGAGACCTTTGAAAATAATCACAGACTTACTCTCCAGGATGGCGACCCGGATACTAATGCGATCATTAGTTCAGATGTCCACAATAAATTAGACGACCTCAACGAGCCAATTGTTGTCTTTAACCCAACTAGCAGTGAATACTTCGATGACGTGATAATGGTCACGGTTTCATCGCACCAAATACCCTACAGCATCTAGTTAAATCTCGAAACCCTAAGAAGTCACCGGTATCGGCAACATGTCATACCACTCGTTGCGAAGGCTTTCTGCCTTATTCTTTATAAAGCTTTCCATTCTGTTCAATCATGCCTACAACATGGGGAACTTTCCCAAAGCTTGGAAGCACGCTATTATCTGTCCAATAGCAAAAATTAGGAAACCAACGTATCACCCCTCAAGCTTTCGTCCTAACTCGCTCCTCACTTGCATCAGCAAAATATATGAAAACTTCATATACGAGAAACTAAATAACTTTATCAGTGTCAGAAACCTAATACCTGATTTCCAATTTGGATTTAGAAGAGCGCACAGCACCACTATACGTCTGCTTGCGCCTCCTTAATAAGGAACCTACCATTGCGGTGAGCCTGGACATTGAAAAGGATTTTGACACGACGACGATACTGGCCTTAGTAGAACGGTACGTAGTATCATCTACCAGCTCGTTCGAAACAGAACCTTCCAAGTTCGAGTGAATGGAAAGCTTTCCCGAACTCTCCTACGCCGCTGCAGGTGTACCACGGGGCTCCATTCTAGGCCCCATCTTATTTAATATGTACACCTCAGATATTCCTCGCCCTGTGGGCGGGAGAGTAAACCAGATACGCTATGCGGATGACATCCTAGTGTACATCTCATCCAAAAACTCTAAACTCGCAACAAATCGAGTCAACCGCCACCTGGACGAACTGATCCAATATTACAGTCGATGGAAAATTCGACTTAATCCATCCAAAGCAGTAGCTATAATTCTGAGTAGTAAACACTTCCAATCTACTTCTTGATATTCACAGAATATTCGAATAAAAATAGGAGGTATTACGATTAGACCACAGGACAGGATGAAATAACCTAGGGTCATCTATACTCCAAAAATGAATTTCATCAAACATGTGACCCACATTCTTCAAAGGGGCCTCGGTCGGTCTAAGCAACTGCACAACATTTTGAAGTGGAGCAACAAAGTTAACTTCAAAGTTAAACTTCTCTGCTATAACCAGCTAATCCGATCTGGAATATCGTACGCCTTTGCCATATGGTCCTGCATATCTTTGGCTCAAATGGAAAGACTTCGAGTTTTCGAAAGCAAACTCTTCAGAAGATACTACTACTCTAGAATGCCTCATGGACGCCATTACCCCAACTCTCACTTATACGAAGGTGCCTCCAAATACCCCTATCGATGAGTAATTACTACAATTAGCATACAAGTACCTCGAAAGCATTCAGAACAGCGAGAACCAGCTTGTACGGGAGTTTTGCGTTCTTGACTCTCCTCTCTCACGATCTCTTCGGATCAGACCACCACAATTTCTTCTTCAGTACAAAACTGAAGAAAGCACCCTTCCCAACAACATTCCCCTCTATAATAGAGGATTCCTGAACCCATCCCCTGCTAACAAACCACACACACACATGGACGCACAGTACAAGACACACACTGTCCAAAGAACAGATCATCAGACGCCAAAGACGTGATCTGCGTTTATTACCGCACTCAAGTCCTACCGGTCCTGTATGAATTGTTCCCCACTATCCTTCCATCCAAGTAGTTGAGAACACCTGAAATAACACTGTTCACACTATGCTTAGTTATACCCCTTTGGTGGATTCGGTTCTAGCTGTAGTTTCCGCCGAACATTGTGCACACAAATAAAAGACACTTTTAGCTTTTGCTCTTCGATTTTATTCACTTATGCTGTTAAGTTTAAATTTTATTTTTGATTGAACACTTGTAGCAACCGATTGTTCGCCACGATACACTCTCGCCCGTTTTTCTTTTTTTGTGGATCCTTATCCTTTGGATGTTAACGCTGAACTATCTTAAACGACTTCCTTCAAGGGATGCAAAACCGAAACTCGGAAGTTCTCATTCCTGTCTCTTTTTACTCGAGATTCCTACTTAGCCGAGAACCTCTCCACTAGGGAACATCGTACTCTTTTTTGTCCTGCGGTTCCCTGTTTCGTCCCAGGCCAGATGTGCGGTGACACCCACACACACAGACGCGGATGTTGCTGCCTGTGTGGCCGAAAATATTCCTGAGATCCCGGAATTCACGCCTTCTGTCGAATCGATCTGTGTATATTTGGTGGGGTTTATTATTCCCGGCGATCCAACAACAATTATCTTCGGTTGCGATAACTATATTTGTTTTGCCCTATGGGAAGAGCGTTTTAGTTTATTGCTGTTTCTCCGCAATGGCTTTGTATGGTGAAGTGCATTGCGGTAGGGTCAAAGGTTCAGCCGCCGGTTTATTTTACGGCAATTTGCTTGTCACCGGGGACTTTATGTTTGTCGACATCTGACGCAGTTGTGTCAACCACTTGTGCTTGTCCAGCTAATGGATCGATACATATTTTCCTTACTGGTCATGTCCTTCGATCGCCGTGCAGGCATCGGGAAATTGTTCGGGATTTGGGGACCATGTATCTGTGGATACGTGGGGTTGTGGACACCAGTATGGATGTCACCTTTGATCGGTGAAAAGGTGGACTTTGGGGGCACGTGTCTGTAGGCACGTGAAGTTTAGTCATAGGTGAGTATGTTCTTTGGTGGAATGAAGGTATTGAGATTTGCGCGGTTCGTAGAACCGCCCCCCCCCGCACCCCCACCCCTTTTTTCTTTTTCAGATATCTTGAGACCGAGCCCAACATCCCCACGGATGTGAGTGATTCTGCTTATCGCAAGATGACCAGGCGGCAAAGACAAGATGAAGGACACATCTGTCCTTGCTTCGCTAAAGTCGGCCTCTCGCCACGCTTTTATTTAAAAAAAAAATTTTTTGTTTTTCTTTTTGATTTCGTCATCATTCAAGCATGATCATTCAACCAGAGATAATTTAAATCACTATTCAATCCCAACCACCAAATCAATGGTCATTCGGTAAAGCAAATAAATATAGGGTGGCGCAAAATTAATCATCCAATTTTGTCTTTGAATTACTTTTTTACTAAATAAAAAAAATGATTTTGAGTGATGGAAATCTTTATTTGGACCTTTACAATTTTTTCTGTTAACTGGAAAAGATGATATCCGTCAAGTGGCTGCCGCCAGTGTCGATACACGTTTGTACCCGTTTTATCGCATTTTCCTTGACTTTTCGCAAGATTTCTGGTGATAACTGTTCGCATTACTGTCGAATATTCTCCTTAAGGGCTGCAATTGTCTGAGGTTTGTTGGCATAAGGCCGCGACTTCAAGTAGCCCTGTGGGGGTTCTCTATACTACATGGAGAACAAACTCACAATTTCAACTACAATTTCCGCCTTATTTCGACCGCTTTCAGCGCGTCATATCAACCCCTATCCCACCGTTCGGTAATTCACCTGCAAAACATGTTTCCCAAAAGGACATATAGCTAAACTCACTATCCTATGCAGATAATGCATAATTGAGTTTATCTATCTTTTCGCCATACGGCGACTCCATTTCGCTAACCCATGGGATTTCCACCGGAAATCGCAACATAGTCTGATCAAACGACGGGTTGCGTAAGCATGCAATCGCTGGGGAGATTATTAATTTTATTATATTTAAATTAGTTCCCATGATCGGATTTCCCTAGCCAAGTCGGCGTCTTACTCACTTTCCCCAGACACTACATTCGCTAGGGATCAATGATCTCTTTTCACAGGTGAATAGCCACAGAAAATTTTCCTCTTCTTTCCGTTTTTATCTTCCCCGGGTTCAATGCACTCTGAGATCACCACAGTCATGCGTATTGCAAAATCAAAATTTCATCCCTAATTGGGATTAGTCGTTACACATTCACCACGTCGCACCATGTCAAAATCATCCCTCGTAGCGCACACCCACGTTACAAAAAGTCGAATATTGTCGGTGCGCGAGTCACATATCAACACCAAAGCGCTCACATGCTTTTGGGTAAAGTACTTAATTACCGCGGTCACAGTGTCGACAAAGAAGTTTATTTTCTTAACTTGTATAATATTTGTAAAAAAAAAACAATTTAATAACAGTAAATAACAAGTTCTAAGTTAAGTGAAAAAGAAAAACAATACAATAAAAAAACTATTAAAAGAAAGAAAATAAAATTAGTCTATCGGTACCAGTTGGTGTTTCTGTGTTTTGTTTCCCCTCGGTGCCGCAGTTGTTAGTGGGAAGGAAGTGTACCGTGTGCCCGTGTCTGGTGCAATAGTTCTTAACCCCCACAGCCCCAAATAATGAGGTCTGGGATGGTTAAATCGGGCGATCTTGCTGCCTATACCAAACTGCCAAAACCAGGAAACGCTTCCTTCACAATATCCATTGTCGCTCGTGCTGTGTGTGCGGTTGCACCGTCTTGTTGAAACCACATGTTCACCAGGCACCGCTCATCCAATTCCGGTAATAAGATGTCGTTTATCATGGCCCTGTGGCGTTCGCCAGTAACAGTGACCATATTGCCGATGGCGTCTCCAAAAAAATACGGGCCAATCGCCCCTCCCACGTGTACGCCGCACCACACAGTGGCTTTGAGTGGATGTAATGAGTCTTTGTCCATCACACCCGGATTTTCAGTGCCTCAGAAACAAAGATTTTGCTTATTGACGTAACCGC